>CP092886.1:147577446-147650745 GCA_030710605.1 Cordylochernes scorpioides
CATAAGTCAGATGGTACCTAATGACAATACCAAATATAGTTTTCGCTTATTTCGGTCATACAAATAATGTAAATACAAAATTTATTTATATATACGGTTCGAAAAACTTACTACGTCGATTAGAAAAGGATCAAGGTTTTAAAACCGCTTCCAGAATATTGATGGCCGTCTAATGGTGGATTTAATGGCCGGGCCGACCTTTGAGTGGCTGGGACTCTATTGTCCCATTAGGAGGCTTACTTGGTCCAGCCAGGTAATTTAAAGTTCAGGAACAAAACCTTTTTATTTACACTGGTTTAAAATGTGATTTATCAACATTTTTATATTGTAGAAATATATATTATTTTATATGCATTTTTACACTAATGTTTTTTTCTTCTTAGAAATCCTTAAAAATTATATCTTTAGACTATACTGCAGTTATAAAAATTTATTTGGGGAGACATGGATCATCATTTGTGAAGCCTCAAACCGGTTTTGCTATTTTAAATGTATAGGAATCAAGCATTTATGGATTTAAATTTTGCCGGTAATATACCGATCTTTTATGAAAATTCGAAACTATTATAGACGCGTATGATTCTTTTAAAAATTAAACAATTTCTACTGCCTTTGCTGCAATGGAAAAATTAATGGGAGGGCCTGGGTCATTATTAAACTGACGAAACCGCGGGAAGGTTCACCACTGATGAGCCAGGCCTTCCCATTAAATTTTCCCATTGCAGTAAGGGCAGTAAGAAATTGTTTAATTTTTAAAAGAATCATACGCTTCTATAATAGTTTAGAATTATCATTATGATCTTTAAAAAATAAAGGTCACCTCTTCCGTCAAAATGACGCTAAAACTAATTGTCATTCATTTAGTTTATTTTAGCGTCTATTTTGACCGAGAGATGAACTTTTATATCAATATCAATATCCCAAATTCCCATCCATATTTTGTCCATTGATCTGGCCTCTCCATGTTACCATCTAAACCCGTCTTTGGAACATTCTGAAGATTCCATTTCTCCCCTTGTGTGGGTTGCCCGCCCTGGAATGACGAGGGTCATTTACCCGAAACCACGGTCTCCAGGCGTGTGTTCTGAAATTTCTAAACTGGTGTTGTGACTTTGTCTCCGAACTCATTCCGCTAGTTTGCGGAGACGGTCAATACATGGCATTAGTTTTAGCGTCTATTTTGACGGGAGATATTACCTCGAGATAGAAGTTTTACAGGGACAGAGAAACCATTCGACTTGATATGGCGCTGGTCAAAATACTTTGTACTGAGTTAAGTTGGCTGTCGTTTACTTTTGAGAAGAACGTCTCTCTTTGTTCGCTAATACTCTGGCACCCAAAGATGTAATGAGATTTTTCAATTTCTATTTTTTATTTGCAAAGAGATAGCATACTCACTGAAGATTTTTGTGTGGTTTTCCTGTAAAACCTAATGGAATATTCTCTATTGTAAATATATTGATACAAAAACACGAAGTGTATGTGGCGATTATCAGAAATTTCCAGGCAACTAATAGAACCTGAGTGTGTGCGAAATGGAATATTGAAAATTCTATGACATTTTTATAATTGATACTTTTCATATTGATCATTTTTCCGCAGTGAGATGATACCAAGTGAAAAAAATAAGATGACAGAGCCAAATACCATTAAACATTCAGTTCGAGAGAAATATCCTATTGGGTCACACAATACAGACCGACTACTCCTTCAAAATTCAATCCGCATATTTCACATATTTGTTCTACTAGAATATTGAAAGGGTCAACAGTGTTTAATTACTATTCATGATAAAATTGTGAAAAACTTTTAAAATTACAAAATATTTTCTCACAATGAGTTTCTCTTTGTTTTAAAACGCTAGCTTTCAACCGATAATCGCTTTTGAACGGGCTTAATAAAAAATGTTAATAAAAAGAAACTCATTGTGAGAAAATATTTTGTAATTTTAAAAGTGTTTGAAAAATTAAAAATAAATATCAGGTAAAAAGTTTCTTTTAAATTTAAATTTGCAAGCTTTCGAGTAAATATACTGTTCTGCAACGGGCTGATATTCTCTATGTACAATCTCTAAATGATATTTATACAAAATAATTGAAAAACTCTTGCTCGAAAGCTTGCAAATTTAAAATTAAAAGAAACTTTTTACCTGATATTTATTTTTACTTTTTCAAATTATTTCTGGGTAACTATTGCTCACATTAAAAGTGTTTAATTAATTACATGTACAGAGAGCTTCACCGTCTTTTAGGAACAGGACAGAATAGATCAGCAATATCCTTCCATCTCTATAGAGTCAAATAGCACGAAATTGTTCAATCTGAACTTCCTTTTGGAATGAGATGAATTAATAGATAAAAAGTAATACATGCTCTATAAGGCGCGGGGATATTATGAGATTATTACTAAAAACACGCGCGCGTTATTCTCCTAATATTGTACTTTTTTTTTAATGACGCCACACTTCCAGATTGATTTATACTCTTTAAATCTCCAGATATATCCAAGCTTAAAATTATCCAGTCTTCATTGAATCCACAATATTTTCTGGCTTAAAGAAGTCTTAATTTTGATTTCATATTTTTATATTTATCAGCAAATAAAGCAAATCATTTTTTTTTTTTTTTGAGAAATAGATATTTTGCATTCTTCAAACAGCATATTTTTGAAGTAATTTTAGTATAGTGGAGATTTGTCATAAATTAGTTTAGAAATCTGTCGACAGATGGCGTTAGTGATTCAGCTCAATGAAGAGTAAGCAACGAACAAGTTATTGAAATCATGTCAATAACCTTTATGTTATATGTGTGTTATTATTTAGACATTCTAATACCTCCAATATAATGTAGAAGAATAATTGCCGTATGAAACCCGTACAAGAGCATGTCAAACTCAAATCCTAACACGGGCCAAATAAAAAAGTAATAAGATTATGTGGGCCGCAAAAAAAGAAAACAAGTAATTAAATTTTTATAGTAACATTTATGTAGGTTTATTTTAAAAAATACTAATAAGAAAAAAGAAAAGTTAATATTTTCTCCCTGATATTTGGCATCTCTTTTCTGCTACCATCTTTCCTACTTCGGGGGAAATCTTGTTCGCAGTGATTAATTTTAAAACTGACCCAAGGTGAACGTCAGTAATTCTCGATCTGATTGGAAACTTATTTCCTTTCATAAGTGAAAATAACTGCTCGCACCGATAAGTACTTCCAAACATGGACATAATTTCATATGCTAATTTTCGAGTGTTTTCAAATCTGGCTGGCAAATATTTGTAAAATTCAGAAACGCCAACTTCAATGAATTTTGCCTTTAAATCTGAATCGCACTGGATATCTATTACCTCCATTTGCATATGATTAGGTACTGATTCTATATTTATCGAGAAAATCGAAGAAAACGAAGTAAACTTGCCTTCCAAAGATTTGAAATCAGAAAACCTTGTTTCAAATTCATTTCTAAGACTTAAAATTTTTCCGCATATTTTTGATTCGATGCAGTTTCACCTAAACTTGATTTGTACATGTTGAATGTCGGAAAGTGCATTAAATCTTCGTTTTTCAACTGCCTTTCCCAAAGAACTAGCTTACATTTGAATGCATTAACTTGGTCACACATGTTGGTAATGATCTGATCCTTTCCTTGCAGTTTCAAATTTGATTCCGACAAGTGTTTTGTTATGTCAACCATGAAGGAAAAATCTTGCAACCATACTTGATCAGAAAACAAAGTGATGTCTTGATTCTTGGTTATTAAAAACTGACATATTTCTTCTTTCAAGTCCCAAAATTGTTTGAGAACCTTGGAGCATGATAGCCAACGTACCTCGGTATAGTATGATAAACCTGAATATTCGCTTTCTAATTCAGTTAAGAACAGAGAGAACTGTCGGTGATTTAAACCTCGAGATCTTATGAAATTGATGAATTTTTTATAGGTGTCAACACATTTTCCATTTTTATTACCTTCGTACATAATACTTCCTGATGTACAATGCAATGCGTATGATGAGTATTGGAACCATCAGAAATTTCACTTAGTTTTTTTCGCAGTAATGCTACGAAACCGTTGGTTTTTCCAGTCATTGAAGGAGCTCCATCTGTTGCTACAGAAGTCAATTTTGATTTAGGTAAATTGTATTTTTGTAGAAGATCATAAACGCAATTAAATATATTCTCCTGTAGCATCGGTACTAGTTCCAATAATTCCTCAAAAATGTTGAAATCCGTGTCGCAAGCTCGAAAAAAAACCAGCTAACTGAGCTACGCCCCCAATGTCCGTACTCTCATCACAGGCAATGGAAAATGCTTCGAAACAAGATTATTTTTCTTTTATCTGATCATTTAAATTTCTGGCCATATCAGTAACTCTTTCCACAACGGTATTTCGAGACAAAGATATTGCTTGAAACGTCTTTACACTTCCAGGACAAACAATTTCTGCAGCTTTAATTAAACATTCCTTGATGAAATCACCTTCAGTAAAAGGTTTTGAGTGTTTAGCTATCATCTCCGATAAAACGTAGCTTGCATGCACCGCCGCTTCACTCTCTTGTGATACTTTAGTAAACATAAACTGTTGTTTTTTCATTCCCAACTTGAACTCTTTTAACTTTTCTTGTCTCATTAAACCTTCGTAGGTATCATATTTTGATTTATGTTGTTCATAATGACGTTTAATGTTATATAATTTTGGTACACTAATAGCATTATTACATATCAAGCAGATGATTTTATCTTTTACTTCAGAGCAAAAATACTCTAATTCCCACTTTTCTTGAAAATTCCTATGTTCGTCAGCAATTTTTCGTTTAGTTTTACTGCCACTTGGTTTTGATGAAGACATATTGAATACAAAGGTCTGAAAAAAAATTAGTAATCGCTAACACAAAATAATAAAACGTTTTAATTAATATTTAATTTTTTTTTAATTAATATTTTTTAACTTACCAGACACACAGAATAACTGCACAAATTATTGAACGTAACTTTAAAAAAATATATATCTAGTACTTCGAAAGAATATTTTCTTTAAACTTTAAGGCACACAATACTTATGGCGATGTACATACGTTATGTATGTAGGTATAATATTATCAAAACTTACGACTTATGTATGGCGACCAGTGGTTCGTTATTAATAAATAAATTATGTATAATTACAATTTTTAAAAATTAGGCTACAAATTTTTATTATTTTTTTTTAATTTATAAAAAAAAATTATTAAAATATATTGTCTGGTGGGCCGCAAATTTATTCGTTGTGGGCCGCATGAGGCCCGCGGGCCGCGAGTTTGACATGCCTGCCGTACAGGAATTGAGGAGTGGTGACAATGGCAATCGAGTCCTCTGCATACTCTATATTGTGACGTACCATTTTAAAATTATACTTCTTTCTTCTGAATGATGGAAAAAAAAGAAATATTTTACACAATTAAACTTAAACCAAATTTTAATAATCGTTATTTGTTTTTACATTTTTTCTAATTATTTCAATATTTTTATATATAGGTATCTATACACATATTTCTACACACATTTTAATCATTTTACATTTGATATATTGTTGGAGGTTTTATTCCTCTTATTTTAAGCTTTCGCTGAGGTGCACTTGCACTGCACGTGAACATTTTAAAATGATTATTCTCTCTTGGGAAGCTATCTTCAACTCTGCACGCTCTAACTTCAAGCAAAATAGATAAATTTAATTAGAAAACACTGTTTGTGTATGTAGTAATATAATATTATCTTGATTAACCTGCATACTATACCACAAACACGGCTACACCCATCCACCACTTAACGACCGATGTGATGCCCCATATGAGATGATGAAAAACTCGGTGCGAAAGAAAAAACATAATTACCCGAGCTAGAACTAGGATTATGACAGGTCACACCATACAAGCAGATACATTAAAAATTGTAACATATATTTATTTATTTAATCATTTATTTTACCAATATTTCAGTTGGCTGAACGCCAACCTTTATCAAGGTGTTATAACATATTTAATGTGTGTCAACAACAAACTCAGCGCCACATAACGTCAACAGGATTAATTATATATGAAAAAACAATAGAAAAAATAAAATAATAAGTGAGTCAGGTGTTGATATTAAAAATAAAGAAAGCATATCCTGACCAGGAGCACATGTGCTTTTTAGATGGCAGAGCGCCATCTAGTGGAACAGAAATCAACTAAACGTTGATTTAACCTGTTCCCTGATATTTGGCCAGCCCAATTTCTTGATAAATCATAAATTGGGTTGGCCAAATATCAGGGAACAGGCTAAATCAACGTTTCAACGAAATCAACTGATTTCTGTTCCACTAGATGGCGCTCTGCCATCTAAAAAGCGCATGTGCTCCTGGTCAGGATATGCTTTCTTTATTTTTAATATTTATTTATATATATCTCAGTTACTATTGAATGTGCAAATGATTCGAGGTGGAATATTTTAGCGATTACAATTTGCAATTCATACAAGTAGGGTGGAGGCAATAGTGATAGTCGTGAGGCCTGAATGCAAAAGACTCTGACGTGTGGGCTGGTGCTCCGCGTGTATCAGCAGTCCACACCGCACTAACCTACATCCTTAATGTTTACGTCCTTGCTCTATAAAAATTCTAAACTATTATAGACGCGTATGATTCTTTTAATCCTAATCCTAGCTTTATGTTTATTTGCTTTCTTCATGCGTTCGCCTACTTTGAAAACTCCTAAAATGTCAATATTTTAAGTTTCCCATATACATTGAATATACTCAATACATCTTTTTTTTTTGCTGTTTGTTTATTTGCTCTCTTCATGCATCCACCTATTTTACAAACTTCTGAAGTGCCAATATTATAAGTTTTCCATATACAATCATGAACAAAACCTAAGTAAATTGTACCTTTTAGCATGTATATCGGGATTCAGACAATAACTCTGAAAGATATTTGATACACAGTGACCTTTATTGTAGACACACGAGATAAACAAGTGTGAACTAAATTGTCTCTGTCTCCTTAGAAAAAATATCGGCGACATCACGGAGATTTTCCAGTTCCTTAAGTTTTGTCCATGAGTGTACATTGATTATACTCAATACCTCCTTGCTGTATTTTTATTTGATTCCTTAAGGCCGTTCATTTTCTTTGTCAAGGACTACAATATCATTATACGAAGTGTTTCATTAATTCTTCTCAGGCTTAATACGTCTTTCCACTCTATGTTTATTTTCTCTCTCTTCTCTTTCAGGCCATTTACCTACTTTTCCAAAGCAAACGAACAAAATCTCAATGCCCCAATTTCTTCCGAATATGCCTGCACATATTTTATTATGCACTTATATATTTTTATCAATCATATAAAAAATCAAAGAATTTTATTATTAATATAAATCTATTGTAGATTTTAGAGATTACTTTTTATATATTTATGAAAATCCAAAACGTTTAAAACAATATTGGTCATTAATATTATTTTTAAAAATAAAAATCCAAATCTTTTTTACAAATGAGGTTATTATGACAAATTCTTAATATTGTATCAATGACATTTTAGATTTTAATCTAAGCTTTCTCTTCGTGAAAAAGGTATGTGAAAAGAAGCAATTCACAACTAATTTTTATATCAATAAATAACTTAAGGGTTCAAAGAGAAGAAGTTAATATGGTTCTGAGAATTTTGCTTTTGTCTCCAAATTTAAACGCTTTTTAGTAAGGCAAAACATATTTTTTAAAGATAAAAATATGAAATTATATATATTTTATTCAACATAATTTCTCGTTCAATATTTAGAGGAGCAACTCGCCTTTCTTTATCTAAGATGTGAATTAAACTAAATCAAGTGAACTGGAGCTTTACTCTCGCCATACCTGACCCCAGAGTAATATGTCATCTATTGAAATTTAGGTGTGCAGAAAAAAAATATATAACCTATAATTATTATAAGACTCTATAAAAAAAGTATTATTATATATTAAAATATAATTATAAAGTAGTGTTGAATTTAAATTATCAAATAAATATATAAAAATATTTGTTTATTTTAATATATAATAACAATAAATTAGTTCTTAAAATTAAAGATACTTAGGCCAGTAAATCTTTTTATTACCTCGACGTTTCGACAAAAAATCTTTTGTCCTCGTCAGGAGCAAACAAAAATTAAAACATTTAGCAAAGCGTTAAAAATTATTAAGATGTTAAGATTTTTTGTCGAAACGTTGAGGTAATAAAAAGATTTACTGGCCGAAGTATCTTTAATTTTAAAATTTATGAAAGCCGGTCAGGCACCTCTATCTTTATGATAACAATAAATTAATTGAATTGAAACACGGGTGCTCTGTTTTTATAGGACCGATTTTTGGTGAAAAATAAAAACGGAATTACTTTTAAAGTTATTTTTTTATCTATTATTCGGTCTATGGGTTAAAATTATTGTGTTATAAATCTTGATATGTGAGCGTGTAAGTAATAAATGTCCGTTGCAAAATGAAATCTGTATGAGAGGTACTAGAATAAGAGTTCGTGTGATGCTTAACTTTCCCGCTGCCATTCTGTCGTTGAGAATTTGGTTTTGTAAACATTTTGTACAATTGTTTGGTTATTATCCATCCTGACACTGAACGAATTTAAGGATTTGAAGCATAGGCTTCAATGGCCACTTGAAAACAAGAGCACGTCTATCGAGCTCCAGGTCAACCCTGATAACTCTTCGCTCGGCCGTCGCTAAGCGCATCTTGTCGCTACCGTCCTATCTATTCTGTACGTCCGCCATTATGGCCACCCAAACACATAGTAGTTCTAACAATGGGCCCAACTTCAGCAAATTCCATACCTTGCTGAATCAGATTATCTCCAGGTATCAATCACAACACAATCCTCATATATTCCAATAATCCCTTGTAACAATATTGAGTAAAATTAATCAGACCTCCAGGGAAAAGTATATTTTCAAAATTGAATCTAATGAAATTGATCTAAAAAAGTAAGACTACCATCAGAATAGACCCATAAGCCATTTATTGTGTTTGTCACCGACCCGAGTCTGCCAGATTGCAGAGACGATCAACAGTTGGCGCATTGTTTATTTATTAATTTTGACAAAAGAGGAAGCCTTAGGTTAATTTCATCAGGGTATATTTTATTCCAACATTTCAATTTTAAACTATAAATCATAAATGTATTTGTATGACGATTCAAAGAATTATGTTATTTCAACAATAAAAACGCAAAATATTTTAACGTTCATTTATCAGCACCATATATTGAACAATATTTAAAAAATCACATTTATCGGTAATATATGTATATAAATAGAAAACTGACACCGAGGCCAAAGCTAAATCTATATTTACATCGACGTTTCGGTGATATTTGTGAAGATAACGTTTTGGCAGAAGTGTTAATTTGCTACTGAATATGAATACAGAGACCAGGCAAGCATTGCCATATGTTTTACTTTGCATCAAACGGCATACTTGGTTTTATCAATAATTTCCAAGAATGCAAATACTTGAAAAAATGTAAAAATCTAATAACATTTTATTTGAAATATTTCAAAATAATCACCCTCACTATCAATACACTCTTATTTCATCTGTTCCAATTATCAAAAGCCTCTGAAAATTCTTCTTTCAGGCTTCTCAAAATATTCTTCTCATTCTTCTTTATTTCAGTTATTAAGTCAAATGACGTTTTTAAAGACTACTTAAAATTTAGTGTAAAAGAAAATGTATTGGGAGCATGATCAGGGGACTAAGGTGGCTAGGTATAATGAAGAAATTACGTGTTTAACCAAATAGAATTGTACACCCAAGAAGTGTGTGATGGAAGAAGAATGGATAACAATCTGGATAGGGGTAAAAATAAGGAAATGTGTTGCTAATATCATTGCCTCATAATACTTTTCATCGTAGGCTTAATCAGTATTTAAAATAATATTTTCTATAAGGAAATAGATATTCCCGAATATAATGTAAAATATCAATATATCTATTAAAGAAAATTTTCGAATTTTATATAGAATTACAATCCTCAATAATTAAATAACAATACCAACAGTTGAAATACCAAAACCTCCATGGTAGGAGTAGCCATCTGCGATCTTTCAATTATCAAAATTTGGTAGAATCAATTAAAGCTCCAGGTCTTACCAACCTTCTGACGTCTATGCAAAGTGAGACCTTTTCCATTATTTTAAAAGTCCATATATATTACCAAGAGAGGAAAATTATGAATGGAAAACAGTCGCAGTGAACTGTTTGTAATGTGAAGGCATCACATATTCGTACATGTGTGTGTAGTAAAAAATTCAGCGATACACATAGATCAATACCAGAGCCCGACTAAGTTACTTGTTGAGACTCGTGGGCTTTGCTTTCTGCGACACTAAGGCAGATCATGTTGATTTTTTTTATTTAATGCGTGGGATTTTATAATGCATTATCAAAACAAGGTTCTTGTGGGCTCCGCAATAAACACCTTTAACCGCAAGAAAAGTCACATACACATTAACTGATTTTACACTTCAGGATCCTTTTTCTGCACTACTCCAACTTGGGTCATGTCGCACATGCTCTATGTGCAGTGGAGGAAGTGTGCAGAGAGAAGGCAGCCGGGTCCGAGCTGATAACGTCTGTGCTCGAAGATTCTTGCCCAGACGTTCTGTTTATGCAATTAATCTGGAAGATCCCGGTCATGCTAAAAAATCTAGTTCAAAGTGAAGATATCGTGTTGTCGTGGAGCTGGAGATTGGCCAACCCAGATTTCTACACCTTCTATCTGACCTGATAGGCATGAGCCGATGAAATAATTATGGGCGAGATAGAAGCAATGTCAACCAGGACATCAGGACACTTGTCTTTCCGACCTTCAGACTTGTTTGCATAAGGCTTGGCATATGTTGATGGAACGATGCGTAGCAAGATCTAGCCTTGGATTATCTGATGGCTTAACTCCACTGATTGAACTCTTTAGCAGGACTTCGATTGGTTTTTTATCTTGTTTATATGACATCGAACATGATGCATGGACGCGATAATGATGGAAAATTAATTTATATTGTTGTGTATTTGCATGTTTTGTTTTGCTTTGGCACTATTTTGCATAGGTGTTTTTATGCACTTTGATTCTATAAATACGACTTGTGAATTTGTTAAAGAGAGAGGAGTTAATGCGGTTCAGTTAGGTAGCGAGTTATATTTAGTAGCTCTTATATATATATATCATCGCAGCTTTATTGCTAACGCCCTCGTGCTCGTGATACTAGAGTAGAGGCACGACACAAAAAAAGTTGCCCGGATCACTACGAGAGAGTCGGCATCTATGGGAGCGACTTCGGCATATACAAGACTACGAGGGAGTCAGCATATACGCGAGCGACCTCGTTACGAAGAAGTTAGCGTCTACAAGAGAGACAGGATAAGGGCTGAAACTAAACCTGCGTATAATTCAGTAAGGTGCTAGTATATAATGGCAAGCAGGGGACTAATTTAAGCCATTCGTGCTAACAAACGCTTCTTTTGAAATATTCGTCCAAAAGTTCGAAGCAACGTTTGAGGCAAACGAACTAGAAAAAACAAAGTCCAAATTTCCCTAGCGCTTCTGGACTCTGAAATGCTGCGTTTAGACAATGATATGTTATTCCCTAAAATTTGAGGAATCGGGCCTATAAAGTTATCATAGAATAAAATTGCACTTAGCGCCGAAGCAAAAGGTAACCGCACAAAGATGTGAATTTTTAAAGCGAATGCAATGTGAATATGGAACTAACGCAGAATACCTCATAGTATATAAAGCTTTAAACTGTAATTTTGGAGAGATGCTCGAGGTAATGTTGCGAGAGAGATTTGTCGCAGGAATAGAGTCTGAGAATCTTCAGAAACAATTACTAAAGGAAGACGATGTCACCTTGGAGAAGGTATTCTCTGTAGCCCTATTTTTTTAAATGGCAGTTATAAATACGACTTGTGAATTTGTTAAAGACAAGTTTGTGCGGTTCAGTTCATAGTAGCGATTTATATTTAGTAGCTCTCTTATCATCGTGGCTTTGCTAACAATAAAAATATTTATTGCTAACGCCGTCGTGATCTAGAGTAGAGGCACGACACAACATACATTGAATCTTATCAATTCAAAATAGGTTTCTAATCAAGAAAGAAAATTAGGGCAGACTTTCTCAAATAATCAAAGATGGTGAACTTTGAGCGATGACAAGGAATGTAAATGTGAAATCTTCAAATTAGACTAAAAAGGTGGTCATTTTTTATTACCTGTAAACCACCATTATGCGAATCTCTATCTTGAAAGAGCATGCAGTCTGTGATCATCATGGGTGGAAACCGACTACGCTAGAAGTTGTTGATTATCGCTGATTTGTCAATTTACACCTTGAAGAATGGAATGTCGACGGAACAAAGAGGGCGATGCCATAGATGGAAGCCTTCCTAATCATCAGTTGGATACTTACCAACCTTTTATATATATCTTCACTGGCTCAGAGATAGTGACATACAGGAGTAGCACTTTTAAAAGTCTGTCCTGCTAAACGTCATCCCTGAAGGTGAATCCCGGAAATCGGAGACAGAATGTCGAAAGTGGATGACAGACATCGAGTATGTAAAGGGTGTATGGAAAGGGTATAAAAATAGGTAGCCCATAATTGATACATTTTTTTAAATTCAGTAGTTTGAAGTGTGCGCGCGCAGTTAAATTTATTAATTTTGTTTAACCAGAATACTAGCTTTTATCTTGTAAATTCTAACATTGAATCCTCAAGAATTTTTTATCAATATGAAATTCTGTAACAAAAATAGAAGGGATTGGGCCTTGCAATGTTTTAGAATGCTTTATGGTGTGTATTATCTCTAATTGTCTTAAATCATGAGCACATTTCATCATATAAGCTATAATTGAGAGTAAGAGAACCTCCAAGATGCATTTATTTTATATCAAAAAATGGTAGTCGAAATTGTGTGAAGCATATACACATGCATATATTTTTATCTGTATATAATCCAAAAGACTTATATGCTACGTCAAATATATTTCTGCCTTTTAATATTCAGATTTAAAATTAAGATTTATAATATTTTTGAAATTATTATTTTGAAATGCTGAGAAGAGCTTTCAATTTTCAATTAGCTCATTGGAATCCATAAATTACATCCCCTTAAGGTCTATCAGTAGTCAAGAAACAATAATATTCTCTAAGGCTAAATCTGGAGAGCAAGGAGGATGTACCGAATATCGACCCTTATTCCCATAGAAATGCAGAACAGACAGAACGGTGTGAGGTGGCGCATACTTGTAGTTACTATGAAAAAAAAATCTTGAGTATGCCAACTTCTCAGTAAGTTGCAGCTGGAGGACTTAATTTATGAAGTTCTTCTATTGTTAATAAACAATCAGAAAAATATGTTCGAAGAACAATTCCAATATTCTCTTTATACCGAGTCATTCATGGTCGATCACTTGGTGTTGCCTCAGCAAGTGACATTTCACATCTTTTGAAACGAAAGAATTATCATAAACTTGAGCTTTTATTTTAAACTATTTCATCTAAAGGCGCTAATTCACTTTTTAAAGCTTCACTTGAAGTTTGGCCAATTGAAAAGGGAAATTGAAGCAACAGCGATTTGTTCTCAAAAGCCAGCCTTCATGCGAACAACAGAAAAATAAACAAAAATTGAAGCTATTGAATTTAAGAGATTCTCAAACTTTTTCTCAAATTTGCTTTATTAAAATCGCGCCTCTTCGTATAAGACTTGGGCTTAAATCATCTCTTGAGAAACTTGTCGACTGCTGGTCATTCTCTTGATATGACAATATTCCTGAAACTTCTAAGTTCACTTATGTACTTAATATTGCAATTAAATCGTTTAATTACATATATATATACATAAATAGTGTAAAAACTTTCCTTTTATATATATATATATATATATAAATTCCTTCCTACCATTTGTACCATAGTTCTTATAAGTCGCGCTTCATTGCTCGCCTGTTGAAGGGTTTTACCCGAAAGCTTGCACCTATGCATCAATAAAAGAAACTCGTCTTCCTTCACCATGTTTTTTCGTCTAACATTTATCTTTGCGTACTAAATATAAAAATGTTGACGATAACGCTAGTAACAATAAGCGAGGGGAGATCATTATAAGTGCTATGTTAGACATTCAGAATAAGATCCAATTAAAAGCTAAATGTCGCGATGTTTTATCTAAATAAGAGAATAATTTAATTCTTCAAATTAAAGATACTTCGGCCAGAGGGTAAATATTTTTATTACCTCGACGTTTCGACAAAAGAATTTTGTCGAAATGTCGAGATAATAAAAAGATTTACTGGCCGAAGTATCTTTAATTTGAAGAACTATGAATGCCGGCCAGGCAGCCTCTATCTTTACGAGAATAATTTAACACATTCTGAAAATGCTAGGAATATTGAACGCGAAATAACGTGCAACATTTAAAAATCGCAACCTCCAAAATTTGTACAAATAATCCAGCAACTTTCTATTTACCCGAGATTTCATATCGGTCTATTTTATCCCAATCCATCAAGCACTGGTATGATGAGGTGAGAATAAATAGTTCTGTTTATTTTAACACTGTGTGTAGAAAAGTCTACTTCCTGCACAATGTTTTAATCAAGTGGCAATAAACTATTAAGAGGAAGATAAATCTAAATTGTGTTTCTAAACCCGGTTGTTTTTCTAGGATAACGGCGCTAACAAATGACACCCATTCATCTAGCTACGCGAATATTCTACACCTCTCTTTTAACGGTATTGATTTCTCAATTTTCGATCAAAATTATGAGAAATAACTCAATAGGCATTAAGCAACGCACGCGGCACGTGCTGGAGAGATGTGTGAAACCCAATATATTTTACAACTTAAGGATTTAAACGTTTCAAAGATATTTACCCAACGACGTTTTGTACGATAATTTGGTAAATGATTCTAAATACGTGAAATATGAAAAAAGAAAAAGCACATTAATCTTGAGTATCAACATTTAAATTTTCATTAAAAAACACGTATTTACACTCATTGACAAAACTTATGGAAGTTGTACCTTTTAGTATGTATATCGGGATACAGACAATAACTCAGATAGATATTTGATACATAGAGACACCACTGATGAGCCAGGCCCCCCCATTAATTTTTCCATTGCAGTAAGGGCAGCAGAAATTATTTAATTTTAAAAAGAATCTTACGCGTCTAAAATTGTTTCTAATTTTAATAACAGATGGCGCGCTAGTGCATCGTAATAGAGACCTTTATTGAAGACACATGATATAACCAAGTGTGAACAAAATTGTCTCTTAAAAAAAAAAAAACAGAATCCGGTGACAAAATATGTTTCACTTCCTCAAGTTTTGTCCATGAGTGCATTAGAAAATGAAAGATGCTATTTTCTAGTCAAAATTTATTCACCCATTAGTTAGTGTTCTATTAAAGATTTTTTTTTCTCGCCTCTAAACAAGGACGTCATCAAGACTTGGAGTCGAAAAATAATAAAAAGAAAGAGAGAGAAAAAGTATAAGATATTTGCATAATAAAGGTATCCAGTAGAGTTCTCCATGAGCGAGCAATTTAATGAACGATCACCCTTGTACAACAAAAAAACTTTCGTTATAAGCCTACTATAACGAGTTTTCTATGAACGACCAATTCCGTTAACGGTCAGCGAGCACTAAAAATCGATCTTCTGTGATCTCTCATGAGACTATTTAAAATAAAATTTGTTCATTAAGGTAAAAATATTAAAAATTCGGAAATATTAATAGAAAATATATTTGTTGTTAAATACATTCTCTCTCTCTCATGGACAAAACTTAAGGAAGTTTCTTATTTTGATGTCGCTCTGGTCGTCAGTTGTTTTTTTTTTTTAAGGAGAGACAGATGGAATTTTGTTCATACTTGGTTATATCGTGTGTCTTCAATAAAGGTTACTGTGAAACAAATATCCTTCAGAGTTATTGTCTGAATCCCGTTATATACTTGTACTTATACTTATACACGTATACTTGTACTTGTATCCTAAAAGGTACAACTTCCTTAAGTTTTATCCATGAGTGTATTTTGCGACGCAATTATTGATCTCTTAAAAAAAAAACCTTTTAGGAGGCAAAGAACTATATTACTATTTATTGGTCTATTAGAAAATTCTAGGTGTTAGAAAGTATGTGATAAAGTGTCCCATGAAGGACCACCTCCTTTAGAGACCGGGATTTGCCATATTTAAGGGTGGTCGTTCATGGGAGACTCAACTGTACATTTTAAAAGTGCACGAGGATGGCATTCATTGCCAAGAAGATTAGCCCTACCCCTTCGCCAACTTAAACATATTTTTGTCCAATTCGGCCGATTTTACAACTTCCATGAAGGCCATAGCCCGAAACCTTGGTATACACGCTGGTTTATTTGCCAGAATTTTTACAAAACTGGTGCTGTGGCTTCTTCATTGATCTAAATTATCTCGTTATGAGCATAAAAGACTAAATAAATGCATTGTTTTTATGCATTTTAAATGTATCTATTAACGAGCTAAAATGCCTTTTTTCCCCACAAAATACATATACTTGTATTACAATGCACTAGCGCGCCATCTGTTATCAAAATACGAAACTATTTTAGACGCGGATGATTCTTTTTAAACTAACACAATTTCTACTGCCCTTACTGCAATGGAAAAATTAATGGTGAGCCAGGCCCTCCCATTAATTTTTCCATTGCAGTAAGGGCAGAATAAATTTTTTTATTTAAAAAAAAAATCATCCGCGTCTAAAATAATTTCGTATTTTGATATACTTGTAGATCAGATATAATGAGCTCTAAATAAACACCTTTAACCGCAAGAAAAGTCACATACACATTAACTGATTTTACACTTCAGGATCCTTTTTCTGCACTACTCCAACTTGGGTCATGTCGCACATGCTCTATGTGCAGTGGAGGAAGTGTGCAGAGAGAAGGCAGCCGGGTCCGAGCTGATAACGTCTGTGCTCGAAGATTCTTGCCCAGACGTTCTGTTTATGCAATTAATCTGGAAGATCCCGGTCATGCTAAAAAATCTAGTTCAAAGTGAAGATATCGTGTTGTCGTGGAGCTGGAGATTGGCCAACCCAGATTTCTACACCTTCTATCTGACCTGATAGGCATGAGCCGATGAAATAATTATGGGCGAGATAGAAGCAATGTCAACCAGGACATCAGGACACTTGTCTTTCCGACCTTCAGACTTGTTTGCATAAGGCTTGGCATATGTTGATGGAACGATGCGTAGCAAGATCTAGCCTTGGATTATCTGATGGCTTAACTCCACTGATTGAACTCTTCAGTAGGACTTCGATTGGTTTTTTATCTTGTTTATATGAGATCGAACATGCATGGACGCGATAATGATGAAAAATTAATTTATATTGTTGTGTATTTGCATGTTTGGTT
This sequence comes from Cordylochernes scorpioides, assembly GCA_030710605.1. Taxonomy (NCBI): domain Eukaryota; kingdom Metazoa; phylum Arthropoda; class Arachnida; order Pseudoscorpiones; family Chernetidae; genus Cordylochernes; species Cordylochernes scorpioides. The sequence continues at coordinate 147,594,903 of CP092886.1, forward strand.
TTGTTTTGGCACTATTTTGCACAGGTGTTTTTATGCACTTTGATTCTATAAATACGACTTGTGAATTTGTTAAAGAGAGAGGAGTTAATGCGGTTCAGTTAGGTAGCGAGTTATATTTAGTAGCTCTTATATATATACTAGCCGAATGACCCGGGCAACGCCCGTGTTTTACCCGATTGAATGTTTTGATTCAAATTCTATTTGTTACAATTATAAATTGGCGCCTTAAATAATTGCATATGTTAGTTAATAACTATAGCCTATGTGCTTTATCTGTCTATGTACTGTTGGCTTCCGTAGGCGTCTCTTACTGGGAAAAGGAAAGAGAGAATTCCATTTGGTTATTATCTAATATATGCATTTATTTAGGGAGCGACTCGCTTCAACACAATAGTTACAAAGACGTAATAGCGAGTGGGGGGGGCAAAGGTGGCGTGACCGTAGCCAACCAATAGGAGGGCACCATTAAAAAAAAAAAAAAGCAAACGGTGACAGAGACGAAAACTGATTATTAAGAGATGAAGAATGACGCTCGTAACTGTATATAGAATATCATCACAGCTTTATTGCTAACGCCGTCGTGCTTGTGATACTAGAGTAGAGGCACGACACAAAAAAAGTTGGCGGGATCACAACGAGAGAGTCGGCATCTATGGGAGCGACTTCGGCATATACAAGACTACGAGGGAGTCAGCATATACGCGAGCGACCTCGTTTATATATAAGGTTACGAAGAAGTTAGCGTCTACAGGAGAGACAGTATAAGGGCAGAAACTAAACCTGCGTATAATTCAGTAAGGTGCTAGTATATAATGGCAAGCAGGGGACTAATTTAAGCCATTCGTGCTAACAAACGCTTCTTTTGAAATATTCGTCCAAAAGTTCGAAGCAGCGTTTGAGGCAAACGAACTAGAAAAACCAAAGTCCAAATTTCCCTAGCGCTTCTGGACTGAGTGATGACAAGGAATGTAAATGCTGAATCTTCAAATTAAACTAAAAATGTGGTCAATTTTTAATTACCTGTAAACTACCATTATGCGAATCTCTATCTTGAAAGAACATGCTATCTGTGATCATCAAGGGTGGGAAACCGACTACGCTAGAAGTTGTTGATTGTCAATTTACACCATGAACCATTGAATGTCGATGGAACAAAGAGGGCGATCCCTGAGATGGGAAAGCTTCCTAACCATCATTTGGATACTTACCGACCCTCTTTCACCTTCACTGCCTCAGATATCGTGACATACAGGAGCAGCGCTTCTAAAAGTCTGTCCTGCTAAACTACGTGTTGTCATCCCTGAAGATGAACTCCGGAAATTGGGGACAGAATGTCGAAAGTGGATGATAAACATCGAGTATGTAAAGGGTGTATGGAAAGGGCATAAAAATAGGTAGCCCATAATGAATACATTTTTAAAAATTCAGTAGTTTGAAGTGTGCGCGCGCAGTTAAATTTGTTAATTTTGTTTAACCAGAATACTAGCTTTTATCTTGTAAATTCTAACATGAATCCTCAAGAATTTTTTATCAATATGAAATTCTGTAATAAAAATAGAAGTGGATTGGGCCTTAAAATGTTTAAAAATGCATTAGGATGTGTATTTAATTAAAATATATCATGAGCACATTTCATCATATCAATATAAGCTATAATTGATTGTTTACATCAGTGTCGGGCAACCGGTGTGCCGTGGCACACTGGTGTGCCGCGAAGAATTCTAGGTGTGCCGCGAACATTTTTGTAGGTATTTAGAACTTTTGGTTAAATTTAAAAATAATGTTTCAAAAAATATTTTTTATAATTTTTATTCAATTTTAATATTTTTTTTCAAAAATTTTCATATAAAAATGAAATTTAAAAAAAGCAAATTTCATTTTATATAAAACTTATTTTGGTATTATAATTACAACAGTTTGCATAATTTTATATTTCATATAACGTATGTACATAATCTTGACGTACGTAACTGGCACGTGCCATTATTAAAAAATAAAAATGCAAATAGGTACGTACCTATTTAAAATCATAAGTTAAAAAAAAAAAAAATCCGCGAAAACAACTTTATTTAATAAAGTTGAATACATACTGCGGGAAAGTACCTAATTTTTAAAATAATATGTCCAAACTTAACCGTCATTTACAATCTTTGTCACAGCTGTTTATTAATAGAGACTCAAAGCTACAAAGCTTAAAAAAAAAGAAAAAAAAAAAATTATAAATTTATTCGGAGTTTTCGTCAAAGTATTGCTGTAGTAATTCTTTATTTTTTTTGCATGTTGTAAAACACACACACATTCACACAATAAGTTTTGTACACCGTAAAATCTGTTGGTTAAAAAAGGAAAAAAATATTTTTGTTACGAAATTCTCACTCACTTTTAACTCAAGATAACTTTATTTAAACATTTTATTATTATATTTGTGTGTATTCTAAATTCTCTCAAAACTAGATGGAGAGATTTCTAATTAGAGAAGGTGCCAGTGATAAACAAAATCAAAACGAAAATAAAGAAGATAAGAAAATAGTAAAATCAACTGGAAATAAGAGGAAATACGTTGAAGATTATCTCAAATATGGATTTATACCATCTGTTAATGATCCATCACTGCCGTTTTGCTTAATTTGCCAAAAAAACCCTCAGCAACGAAACAATGGTGCCAAGTAAACTACTTCGACATATTGAGACAAATCATCGGGAGCAGATGAACAATCCAATAAGCTACTTTGAAAATATACGATCAAGTTTTCAAAAGCAATCAAAAAAAATTCAAGAAATTTATGACCACCTCAGATGAAGCTCAAACAGCTAGTTACATGATAGCTCAACTCATCGCTCGAAAGAAGAAAACTCACGCGGAAGTAGAGGAAATTATCTTGCCTGCTTTAAAAATTGTGGCTGGATGTATGTTAACGAATGATGCTATGGAGAAGGTTACGAAAATTCCACTATCATCAAAAACTATTGCGAGAAGAATTGAAGATATGTCAGAAGATATTGAGTTGCAAATAAAACAATCTTTTAATGATTCATCAACAAAATGGGCTATACAGCTTGATGAAACCACAGATATTAGTAATAAAGCTCAATTGCTGGCATTTTTGAGGTTCGTCGATACAGGAAAAATTGTGAATAACTACTTTTTTTTGTAAAGAATTAAAACAAAGAACGACTGGTGCGGACATTTTTGAATTAGTTGATGAAAATGTTATGAAGTATAACTTGAGATGGGAAAATTGTGTTAGCGTCTGTACGGATGGAGCTCCAGCTATGAAAGGTTCAAGAAAGGGATTGATAGCACATGTCATAAAAAAATCCAAATATCAAATTTGTTCACTGTATGATTCATAGAGAAATGTTAGTGTCAAAGTCGGTTCCTCCCATCCTTGTCACAACTCAAGATGAAGTTGTCAAAGTAGTCAATTACATCAAATCAAATGCTCTTCGATCGAGAATTTTTTCAACATTTTGTGAAGCAATGGATTCCGATTATAAAAATTTATTGTTTCATACTGAAGTCAGATGGTTGTCGAAAGGCAAAGTTTTAAATCGATTTATTTCAATGAAAAATGAAATAATGGCATTCATTGATAACGAAGAGATTAATTTTCCTTTCATGATTAGTGATGTTTGGTGGTTACGAGTTTCATTTTTGGGTGATATTTTCGACAAATTAAACAGCCTTAATTTAAATTTGCAAGGTGCTCAGGAGAACATTATCACTATCTCCACCAAGTTGAAAGCGTTTAAGGAAAAACTCAGTTTATGGAATTTAAACATTGCTAAAGAAAACTTTGCATCTTTTCCGATGGTTCAAGAGAATCCATCAAAATCTATTATCAAAAAAGAAGTCGAAGAAACTTTGACATTACTATCCGCTTCTTTTGATAAATATTTTCCTTACTTGGACGTTGAAAAGATGGAATGGGTAGTTAACCCATTTATGCACTGTGAAATTCAACATCTGGAAGAAGAAATGCAAGAAAACTTAATTGATTTAAAAAACGATTTAGTTTTCAAAAGACTATTCACTGAAAAGGAGCTATCTGAGTTTTGGTTGTGCTTAAACTCCAAATTTCCTAAACTTAGTAATGCGGCCATCGAATCATTGTTGCCATTTGGAAGTTCCTACCTGTGTGAGCAAGGTTTTTCAACACTCACAGAAATGAAGTCTAAGAAGCGCGAAAGACTTCAAATGATAAATGAGGAGATGCGCGTTTGTCTTTCACAAGTAGATCCCCGTATTGATTTGATATGCTCTCAAAAACAATCGCAATGCTCGCATTGATTATGTTAATTTAATATTGAAAATTAATAAAATGTGATATATATGTTTAAATTTTTACTAGTATTTATTATTGTATTTTAATTACCTACGAGGAAATTTATAGTGAGAACCACAGGTGCGCCGCGAAAAAAAGAAATTAAGCTTAGTGCGCCGCAACTCGAAAAAGGTTGCCCGACACTGGTTTACATGATAAAAGAGAACCTCCAAAAGATGCATTTATTTCATATCATAAAAATGGGAGTCGAAATTGTTTGCAGCATATATATATTTTTATTAGTATATAATCCCCACAAGACTCATATGCTAGGTCAAATATGCTTCTGCCTTTTAATATACTCACTGTGTATATATTTAAAATTAAGATTTATATTATTTTTGAAATTATTCTTTTGAGATTCTGAAGAGGTTTCAATTTTCAATTAGCTCATTGGGATCCATAAATTACAACCCTTTAAAGTCTCTCAGTAGTCGAGAGAAACAATGATATTCTCTAGGGTTAAATCTGGAGAGCAAGCAGGATGTAACGAGTATCGACCCTTATTCCCATAGAAAATGCTGAACAGACAGAACGATGTGAGGTGGAGCATACAAGTATTCAGCATACTTGTAGTTACTATGAAAAAAACAATCTTGGGTGTGCCAACTTCTCATTAAGTTGCAGCTGGAGGCCTTAATTTATGAAGTTGGTTCTATTGTTAATATACAATCAGAAATATATTTTCGAAAAACATTTCCAATATTCTCTTTATACCGAGTCATTTATGATCGATCATTTGGTGTTGCCTCAGAAAGTAACATTTCACCTCTTTTGAAACAAAAGAATTATCATAAACTTGAGTTTTCATTTTAAATTATTTCATTCAAAGGCGTTAATGCGCTTTTAAAGCTTCACTTGAACTTTGGCCAATTGAGAAACGAAAACATGCAACAGCGATTAGTTCTTTAAAGCCATCCCTCATACAAACAGAAGCAAAATAAACAAAATCGAAGCTATTGAACTTAAGAGATTCTTAAACTTTTTCTCAAATTTGCTTTATAAAAATCGCGCCCGTTTGTATAAGACTTGGGCTTAAATCATCTCTTGAGAAACTTGTCAACTTCTGGTCATTCTCTTGATATGACGATATCCTGAAACTTCTAAGTTCACTTATGTACTTAATATTGCAATTAAATCGTTTAATTACATTTATCTTTGTGCGTACTAAATATAAAAATGTTGACGATAACGATAGTAACAATAAGCGAGGGGACATCATTATAGGTGCTATGTTAGCCATTCAGAATAAGATTCAATTAAAAGCTAAATGTCGCGATGTTTTATCTAAATAAGAGAATAATTTAATTCTTCAAATTAAAGATACTTCGGCCAGAGGGTAAATATTTTTATTACCTCGACGTTTCGACAAAAGAATTTTGTCGAAATGTCGAGATAATAAAAAGATTTACTGGCCGAAGTATCTTTAATTTGAAGAACTGTGAATTCCGGCCAGGCAGCCTCTATCTTTACGAGAATAATTTAACACATTCTGAAAATGCTAGGAATATTGAACGCGAAATAACGTGCAACATTTAAAAATCGCAACCTCCAAAATTTGTACAAATAATCCAGCAACTTTCTATTTACCCGAGATTTCATATCGGTCTATTTTATCCCAGTCCATCAAGCACTGGTATGATGAGGTGAGAATAAATAGTTCTGTTTATTTTAACACTGTGTGTAGAAAAGTCTACTTCCTGCACAATGTTTTAATCAAGTGGCAATAAACTATTAAGAGGAAGATAAATCTAAATTGTGTTTCTAAACCCGGTTGTTTTTCTAGGATAACGGCGCTAACAAATGACACCCATTCATCTAGCTACGCGAATATTCCACACCTCTCTTTTAACGGTATTGATTTCTCAATTTTCGATCAAAATTATGAGAAATAACTCAATAGGTATTAAGCAACGCACGCGGCACGTGCTGGAGAGATGTGTGAAACCCAATTTATTTTACAACTTGAGGATTTAAACGTTTCAAAGATATTTACCCAACGACGTTTTGTACGATAATTTGGTAAATGATTCTAAATACGTGAAATATGAAAAAAGAAAAAGCACATTAATCTTGAGTATCAACATTTAAATTTTCATTAAAAAACACGTATTTACACTCATGGACAAAACTTATGGAAGTTGTACCTTTTAGTATGTATATCGGGATACAGACAATAACTCAGATAGATATTTGATACATAGAGACACCACTGATGAGCCAGGCCCCCCCCATTAATTTTTCCATTGCAGTAAGGGCAGCAGAAATTATTTAATTTTAAAAAGAATCTTACGCGTCTAAAATTGTTTCTAATTTTAATAACAGATGGCGCGCTAGTGCATCGTAATAGAGACCTTTATTGAAGACACATGATATAACCAAGTGTGAACAAAATTGTCTCTTAAAAAAAAAAACAGAATCCGGTGACAAAATATGTTTCACTTCCTCAAGTTTTGTCCATGAGTGCATTAGAAAATGAAAGATGCTATTTTCTAGTCAATATTTATTCACCCATTAATTAGTGTTCTATTAGAGATTTTTTTTTCTCGCCTCTAAACAAGGACGTCATCAAGACTTGGAGTCGAAAAATAATAAAAAGAAAGAGAGAGAAAAAGTATAAGATATTTGCATAATAAAGGTATCCAGTAGAGTTCTCCATGAGCGAGCAATTTAATGAACGATCACCCTTGTACAACAAAAAAAAACTTCCGTTATAAGCCTACTATAACGAGTTTTCTATGAACGACCAATTCCGTTAACGGTCAGCGAGCACTAAAAATCGATCTTCTGTGATCTCTCATGAGACTATTTAAAATAAAATTTGTTCATTAAGGTAAAAATATTAAAAATTCGGAAATATTAATAGAAAATATATTTGTTGTTAAATACATTCTCTCTCTCATGGACAAAACTTAAGGAAGTTTCTTATTTTGATGTCGCTCTGGTCGTCAGTTGTTTTTTTTTTTAAGGAGAGACAGATGGAATTTTGTTCATACTTGGTTATATCGTGTGTCTTCAATAAAGGTTACTGTGAAACAAATATCCTTCAGAGTTATTGTCTGAATCCCGTTATATACTTGTACTTATACTTATACACGTATACTTGTACTTGTATCCTAAAAGGTACAACTTCCTTAAGTTTTATCCATGAGTGTATTTTGCGACGCAATTATTGATCACTTAAAAAAAAAACCTTTTAGGAGGCAAAGAACTATATTACTATTTATAGGTCTATTAGAAAATTCTAGGTGTTACAAAGTATGTAATAAAGTGTCCCGTGAGGGACCACCTCCTTGAGAGATATTGCCATATTTAAGGGTGGTCGTTCATGGGAGACTACTTCCTTCGGGAGGTCGAAAGATAAAAGCCAGACCTTTGATCTCTGATGATCCCATATTTTTGAAGCCTTCAGTGCCGGAGTTGTGCTCGGCGCTGCCTTGGTTCCCTTAAAACGGCGTGCACTAGCCCTCCTCTCCCCCGGGGCGCCCACGGCCTTGCCGTCGCCTCTCCAGCCCTCTCCTTGGCCCTCCTCTGCGGCGGGTTGCTCGGAGACACCTAACTATGAGTTATGCCTTAAAAAGCTTACCGAAGCTTGTAAAAGGCACAATAATAGTATATAGTTCATGGGAGACTCAACTGTACATTTTAAAAGTGCACGAGGATGGCATTCATGCCAAGAAGATTAGCCCTACCCCTTCGCCAACTTAAACATATTTTTGTCCAATTCGGCCGATTTTACAACTTCCATGAAGGCCATAGCCCGAAACCTTGGTATACACGCTAGTTTATTTGCCAGAATTTTTACAAAACTGGTGCTGTGGCTTCTTCATTGATCTAAATTAGCTCGTTATGAGCATAAAAGTCTAAATAAATGCACTGTTTTTATGCATTTTAAATGTATCTATTAACAAGCTAAAATGCCTTTTTTCCCCCACAAAATACATATACTTGTATTACGATGCACTAGCGCGCCATCTGTTATCAAAATACGAAACTATTTTAGACGCGGATGATTCTTTTTAAACTAAAACAATTTCTACTGCACTTACTGCAATGGAAAAATTAATGGTGAGCTAGGCCCTCCCATTAATTTTTCCATTGCAGTAAGGGCAGTAGAAATTATTTTATTTAAAAAAAAAATCATCCGCGTCTAAAATAGTTTCGTATTTTGATATACTTGTATGTTAATCACAATATAGATCAGATATAATGAGCACTAAATATATTTAGTTCACATCTTTCTCTCTCAGTTCAATCTATTTTTGCAGAAGCCTTATAGAATTGATAATGTTGCAATGCCGCCAAGGTATTTTTTATTGGACAAGGAAATAGATAGCAATTTTTGTAAATCTCTAAAAATTGATGTGTTAAAAGATCTCTTATCCTAGGGGCAATAGATGTTATAGCTTGCATTTTAATCACCACTCATTCGTTGAAGTTTAGTTCTTCTTCAAGATAATAGAGTTGTTTATATACAAAGTTTCTTGTACCGGAAAGAGCCGGTGCGGGGACACGCTGTCTGAGCACGCGCACAGTCGATAACTTGGCCTACATTTCCCAGAGAGACAAACAAGAGGTTTATCACCAGTCTATCTCCAAGATAGGACTGTGTTTTCTTTAGATAACTATTAGTTTGATTTTTGATCGCTAGATGGAGTTAGGGGTCCTGTTCAGTTAGGTCTGTTTCTACTTTTTCTTGCTGCAAGAATCTTAATGCTTTCAGTAAAAGCATAGCAATAGCCAACTGATTTTTGAGGGATTGATTTTAATGGCATGCACTCTTTTCTCTCATTTGATTATATGTTGTCGCATAAAACTGCACTTAGGAAGCAATCCTACAGTCTTTCCGCATCTTTCACGCTCAATGGAGATGGGCTAATGAAAATTTTCTCTTGTTGCCATTCCTTCAGCATTTCGCTTCTCTCACAATCTAGAAACATAAATGGTCAAACATAGTCAAACATGGAGAAACATAAAACATTTCTCTGACATCCGCGCAATCTTTACCCTTCTCTCACGCTCCATAGCCATGGATGGTCGGATAAAGATGTCCATCGTCTAGTCACCCGCGACGACAAAGTTGAGGAAGAATGCCCCCGCAGGGGTGTTTTGCAAGTCCCCGGGCTAAGTAGGGCGTGCCGGCCTCCAACTTTCTCTCCCCGGGGGGGAACTTTCCTGCTGTTTGTTTCCTTTAAATAGCTGGATTGGCTGACCTACATTTTTTGTCTCATTGGTGGTGGGATGGGACCTTAAACCACACCGCAAATAGTGGTCTGTTTACATCGTATAGACTGCGGGATAGCTGATTGATTCGTACACTGGGTAATTCGTTTTAAGGGATAGTTAGTATCAATAAATCGGTGCAAATTCGCATATATATTTATTTGTGTTAGTAATTTTAAACCACTTATTTTCTGTTGATAGTACTTTTGCTCAGTCCCGAGCCAATACGAATGAACTGTTGTTTTTATTTTTTTACTGTGTTTACAAGTTCACTCGCTCTAGTACATGCAAGTAAATAAACTGGGTTCTGGTACCTATTAAGTGTAAAATTCGAACTTCTGTCTACCTGTGTCGAGATGTATTCAAAAACTTGCAATATAAACAGACGAAACTCTCTCTTCTCTCTTGAGGTAACCCTGATTCCTGGAGCGTAATAGAGTCGCCAACTATCCGGCTTGGTCTTTATATTTCACGTCTAATCGTGGCAGCAGACATCCTATTTATCAGATATCGACAGGCTGATTTGTACCTGGGAACGTTCTGCAGGTCTTCAGGGGTAAATATGCTTATTCTTAGGAGGGTGGCTGTTTGGAACCTATGAAGGTGGTAGGCGGGACATCTGTGGTGGTCGACAGTTTGATCTTCCTCGTGACAATGTGGGCAGGTGGGGTCATCTTTTGATATTTTTCAGCATCGGCTTTGACAAAACCGCGACCAGTAAGGATTGTAGAGGCGGTGCCACAAAATTTTATTTTGGGTAGGATCGCAATGAGAGTGTTTGGGGATGCAGCTATTCTCCTGAGGTTTCTTGAGGAGTGATCTGTGGCATAAAAGTACTTCCAAAGTTGGAGTGAATACTGCTTGCTACGGGCTCGAACAAACTTTTTATATAGAGTAGAATAAGATAGCGGCGAGTTGGAATGAGCTACTGCCTTGGCAAATTGTCCCGCTTGCCCATTGCCTTCTATGCCGCTGTGGCCTCTAACCCAGAAGAGCTGCACATTTAAATAGTTTAGATTTCCAACTATCTCTGCTATGAGTGGGGGTTTCGGGAGTTCTGCGTTACAAATGGCGTAGAGAGCTGCAAGGCAATCAGAAGCAGACGAAACCCCGAGCTACCATGATTATCATGACTTCTATCGCGTGTAATTGGGAGATAAGTATTACCATTCGTAATTTTAAGGAAAGATAAGATTAAAGAACGTCAATCATGGAAGAAACATCGTGTTTTGAAAACTCATGGTACTGAGCATGACAATTAGCCTAGTGATTAATGCTAAATGAATTTTGCAATATAGGTGATCTGAGATTTGAACATGCGTTCATATTTAATTCACATTGTTATGTGACATAGTTTTCATTGTTGATTAAGAAAAAATTGAAGCGATTTATATCACTGAGTCAAGCCGGTACTTCTCATGGAGACTACCTGGCACTCCCGCCTTCACTATGCACAGAAGCTTCTTCGATGCCTAAATATTAGGCAACCCCGCGAAGGCAATGGGTATTGCCTACATAATGGGTAAATGTACGTCCGTCCTTGATTCGAAGACTCTGCATCCCATATTGTGGTGCTCCGACTTAGCTTCAGATGAGGTGACTCTTAACATGTATCTTTGCTGCCGAACTTAACATGGATTTAGATTAAACTCTTGGTTGATAGGGATAACTTTTAACAACAGCACACAATTTCGCCATTCACTCGGTATCCTCAATGAGTTTTTGTAGCTTTTTATAGGTCTAGCCCCATCACAGACTAGTCTAACACATTCTGTTGATCAGACATACTTTAGCCACGTTTTAAAAATTAAAAGAGAAAACGAAAATATAACGTGGTGAGTTTCTTTTTATTGAAAATACAAGCTTTCAAGCAAAACGCTTTTCTTCAGGTAATCCAAGAAAATATGCGGAGAGGTATATACACCCAACTAAGTAAGATTTGAATATTGAAGCGGAATTGCCACGAACAAGCACGTATCAACACACCTAGAGAGCGAGCGAGAAATACAGTTTAAAATAAGTTTAAAATAAATAAAATATATACATAAATCGGGAAAACACTTGAGGTTAAAATTCCTTATGCGGGATCCATGCTATTACAAAAAGCTATATATATAAGTGACGAGACACCACTTGCATATTTGATTATGTGAAAAAATGAGATAAAAAAAGGTCAGGTGTGTTGATATATTACAAACAAAAAAGGCATATCCTGACCGCTCACATGAGCATTTTAGATGGCAGAGCGCCATCTAAAGTTGATTTTTGTTTCACTAGATGGCGTTCTGCCATTCAAAAATGCTCATGTGAGCAGTCAGGATATGCCTTTTTTGTTTTTCAATATATAGCATTTAATTATATATTATTATAAGTAAAACTTTTTTTTATATACATTTAGATATTTAAAGATTTATTTATGGATTGCTCTATTTTCAAAACATTTAGATATGATTCGGAGAATAGATTAAAAATATGTATAGACTTATGTTTATATTGACATGCATACGGGAATGCCTGCCGCCAATTACGCACAGAAATAGCTGCGCTTTTTAATTTCGTTTTAAATGAAATTTATAAATTTATTGTGTGTGTGTCTATTATCGGAACAATTAGCATATTTCAAGCTCGAAACTATGAAAATGACTCCTTCCAGACTCTATGTCGTTTCAAAATTCCATCTGGATAGTATTGTTAAAACGTAACAAACACAAATTTTCCATCTTTAATTATTTGGTTAGAGCAAAAATAATTGCTGTTTTTAATTTTATTTTATTTTTGAGGTAATTTTAAAATGCAATAACTCGCTTCATAAACAAGATTTTATTATTCAAAATAAAACCCATTGGAATCTACACATCCTTGTCAACGGGAAACTATCTTACTTATTATATTTTGATAAAAATCCTGGATTTCTAGAGGCAATGAAATCATTTATTGCCGTTTCTGCGTCGCTTTGATTTATGAAGCATTTCCCTCCCAGAAAGTTGGAGAGGTGCCTGAAAAAGTGATAGTCGGTAGATGAGAGGTCTGGTGAGTATGGTGGGTGTTCAAGAGTTTAATAGCCCAGCTCTTTCAGCGTTTGTCGCGTGATCATTGAGACGTGGGGTCTGGCGTTGTCGTGGAGAAGGATTGGCCCTTTTCTGTTGATCAATCTGGGGCAGATGAGGCGAAGGTTTTAGTGCATTTCGTCAATTTGCTGACAATACTTCACCGCTGTGATTGTTTCACCAGAATTCAAGAAGTTTTTATGAATCAAACCTTCTCTAGACCACAAAACAGTCACCATAATCTTCTTTAGGTACAATTTGGACTTTGAGAAGTGTTTCGGACCTGCGTCACGGTCCAATCATTGCGTTGTACGTCGCCGGTTGTCATAAAGGATCCTTTTTTCGTCGCAGATGACAATACGGTCGAGAAAAGGCCTATTCTTGTTTCGTAAAAGTAGCGCCGAAGAAACTTCAAAATAGCGATTTTTCTTATTTTCACATTATAGTATCCATTTTTAGAGATTTTTCACCTTTCCTATTTGTTTCAAATAACGAATAATTGCAGAATGGTCAACGTTGAGCTCTTCAGCTACATCTCGTGTAGTTTTGTTTATGTCCGCTTCGATTATTGACTTTAAATGGTCGTCGTCAAACATCGATGGACGTCCCCGGCTCTCTTCTCATCTCCGGGGCTGGTATCGCCGTTGCGAAATTTTTCGAACCACCTGCGCGTATTAAGTTCTGAAATGGCACTCTTGCCCCACAGGCTTACAATATTTCAAGTTGTTTCCGCAGCGCTGCGGCCGAGTTTAGGCTAATGAAGCAAAATTATGCGAATTTCCTGCTTTGAAAGTATTTTTAACACAGTCTGATATTGCGGAGAATTTATAGGAAATATAAATATTAGTAGGTATAATGACAGTGCAAAAAACGTGCTTCATAATAATATATTAGTGGCAAACCTCCCAGCGGTTTCGCAAGTTTAATCAACAATAGCGTTCTGATATTGCATGGATCGCCTATTGTCTGTGGAACGCTTCACGATTTTGCGTGTCATCCTTGCGCAGGGGCCATGCTAATCTTCCCCGTATCGCCCCAATTCTAGTATATGTACCGCCGAACAAGCGTGTACGCCTATTGTGTGTGGACTATTTTGCTTATGTACACGGCACTTGAAAGGATTCTTGGTGAAGTATTTAACGAATCTATAGACATGAGCTCTCGGTGGGGACAATAAAAATATATATAAATGCTCACATCGAGAAATACTCTTCCCCAAGCAATGTCCTTAGATTCGTTATATTCCTTAATCAAGAATCAATTTAAAGTGCCGGGTATATACTTGTATAAACAGAATATTCCACAATTCAATAGTATATGTATGCAATATTAGAGCGGTATGGTAGATTAAACTGGCGAAACCGCTGGGAGGGTTCATCACTGATGAGCCAGACCCTCCCAGTATGTTTACATTGCAGTAAAGACAGTAGGAAGGGCGTTATATTTGCAAAAGAAAACATCGTACTGAAATGGTTCCGTTTCTTGTATAAATCAAGTTATCGTTTCAAAAAGTTGTCTGCGATATGTGAACCAATATCACGAGAGATTTATTGTTTAACTTCTCAATATTTGAGGAAGAGTACAAGCTACTATATCTCTAGGAAATACTTGCTACAATCTAGTCTATATCGGGAGGCTAAAACCCTTGTCACTATCACATGACTGCAATCTGGCGGATAAGAACGCCCTTGTGATGTGCTAAACAAATGTTTAGAACACGATAGTCGTATCTACCCGTCCAAACTCCGCTCTAAAACACGCAGACTTGCGCGCTACTAACGCTATTAGAGATACCTATAATTACTACCTATAGTTACTACCTATGATGGGGTCGGTGGAAGGCTGGTTAAACCGTTTGGTTTTCGACCACTACAAACCGGGTTCGATTCCCGCATTGGACATTTTTTTCTGATAAAATAAAAATGCTCCAATGGCCCCCGATTCTTGCAAAAGTCCAACCTCACCAACGAGTGCAAGTAACCAAACGGGGCTCTGGCACATTTGTAAGTGCAAAGTCGAACTGCTTTTCACATGTGTAGACATGTGGTGCGCTTACAGTAAAAGCAGTCGCTAACTACCCACCATGATTATCATGGCCTGTACCACGTGTACTAGGGATAATTTAAAAAAAAAACTACTTATGATTTTTGTGTAAGATGGATTGCCGTTGTATAAAATAAATAAGGACGACAGCAGTATGGAATTGTTCCGGATGCAGTGGAATAATGAACATGGAAGAGTCATTCTTCTTAAACCTGCAATAGACTCCTGCGCAGACATTATTTAGGAAATCCGCATTCTGTGTAAGCCCTATGAGCATATCAACATAGTGATAGAGCTATATTGGAATACTGTTTCGGATCGTAACTCCCTCATGCCTCCATCGCAACGTAAACACAGTGGTGCAAGCACATAGTTCTAGGTATACGCTATCTGAAAAGACTCCTGCGC
Source organism: Cordylochernes scorpioides (assembly GCA_030710605.1). Taxonomy (NCBI): domain Eukaryota; kingdom Metazoa; phylum Arthropoda; class Arachnida; order Pseudoscorpiones; family Chernetidae; genus Cordylochernes; species Cordylochernes scorpioides. The sequence goes on from CP092886.1 coordinate 147,609,949, forward strand.
AGGCATTATTTAGGAATATCCGCATTTTGTGCAAGCCCTATGAGCATATCAACATAGTGCTGGATTAAAATACTGTTTCGGATCGTAACTCCCTTATGCCTCTATCGCAACGTAAACACAGAGGTGCAAGCACATAGTTCTAGGTATACGCTATCTGAAAAGACCTCCCAAGCCCAGAGATCATCTTAATGTCAACTAAACTGTTAATTCGCCGGTACTTATTGAAGTGCCTGATTTCAAGCAAAGAATTATAATTTTTAGAAATGATTTCAGACTCAGGGACAAAAAATATTCTTAAAAAAAGATTACCCTCCAACTATTAGAGACCAAAGGAAATTACTGATTAGCAAGTGAAAAGAACTCATGACTAAGGAAATTGTTTCCAAGCTAAGAGATAACAGGCTAATTATCCGTGACATAAGCTACTCGGTTTTAAATGGCCGAGTTGTCAGCTCCAGCGGCGAGGAATTATAGCAAACTACGGGAACTATTTTTACGAGAGAGGTGGCGTTTTCCCTTTTTATATTACAACTTCGAAGTATTTTTCAGTTTGATACATATGTGTGGGAGTTGAGAGAAAGTTTAAACATTCTATTAGCCACTTTATTAGCCAATTCTATTAACCAATTTAATACTTTATTCACCCCAGTCAATGGTTATATACAAGTATATATATATATATCAATGTGTTTAAAAATAGAGCAATCCATTTATTATATTATTTAAAAATGCCTATTTTGGATCAGAAAGTTTTATTTCCGATATTTCGTGTGGCAACTCGCCAAACTTCTTCGGGGAACAAGATTGTTTTGATAAGCTCGCGTATCAATTCACGCGTATGTACAACTGCTATAAAATTTTAAAATATCTAAAATCTACAATATGCATGTCTATAAATATAATTAATAATAATAAAATGATATATAAAATATTAATATATAGAGAATAAATAAATATATATACATTTAAAATAAAAGAATTGAAAATCAGTAATTTGTTATATATATATATGTATAGTAGTGGGCTATATGGTTTTAAATTGTAAGTATAATTGAGGAATGTCTATTTTTCGATTGATACTGTTTTTATCTTCTATTGAGGTCCAGATTTCTAGAAAAAGTCTTGAATGTTTGTCCTTGATATTTTGATATACTATTTCAGTTGAGTCAAAATTTGGTATGTGGTCCTGTTTCAGTGCGTGGTCTACTAAAAGGGAAAGAGGGCTATAGTTTTGAAGGGCTGTCCGGTGTTGATTGGTTCTTTCTTCTAGAGTTTTCCCTGTCTCTCCTATGTCCTTGCCCAGCTACATACATAGGAGAGACAGGGAAAACTCTAGAAGAAAGAACCAATCAACACCGGACAGCCCTTCAAAACTATAGCCCTCTTTCCCTTTTAGTAGACCACGCACTGAAACAGGACCACATACCAAATTTTGACTCAACTGAAATAGTATATCGAAATATCAAGGACAAACATTCAAGACGTTTTCTAGAAAGCTGGACCTCAATAGAAGATAAAAACAGTATCAATCGAAAAATAGACATTCCTCAATTATACTTACAATTTAAAACCATATAGCCCACTACTATACATATATATATAACAAATTACTGATTTTCAATTCTTTTATTTTAAATGTATATATTTATTTATTCTCTATATATTAATATTTTATATATCATTTTATTATTATTAATTATATTTATAAACATGCATATTGTAGATTTTAGATATTTTAAAATTTTATAGCAGTTGTACATACGCGTGAATTGATACGCGAGTTTATCAAAACAATCTTGTTCCCCGAAGAAGTTTGGCGAGTTGCCACACGAAATATCGGAAATAAAACTTTCTAATCCAAAATAGGCATTTTTTAAATAATATATATATCAATGTGAAAAACAATCAAAAAATATAATAGGTCAGGTGTTGATATTAAAAACAAAAGAGGCATATCCTGACTAGGCTCTGCCATCTAGAAATGCTCATGTGAGCCTGGTCAGGATATGCCTCTTTGTTTTTAATATATAAAATATAAAAGAAAAACATACAAAAATTATAAGGGAATATATAATATTTTATTTTCCATCTTGAGAGAGAGTCCTCCTACAGACAAGGAGGGGTCCTTCTCGAACCTTCCTCAGATCCAGGATAACGAAATACTTGTATGTGCAAGCATTGGCAGAAGCTAAGATGTCCAGGGCGTCGTCATCCATGTCTTCCCCGAAAACCTAGTCCTGCAGGTCAGGGGGCCGCTGGATGATGTTGAAGGCCTTTCGGAAAAGAGGCCTGGCGCAGCGGCAGGACCAGTACCGGTGGGCCAGCGATATGTCGTTGGCCCCACAGGCGAGGCATGACTGTAGGGCCGAGGCCGGGTGGTCAGGATGGGGCAAGGCGTGCATCGCAAGCCTCGCAGCCACGTCTGCGTTGTGGCCGGAGAAGGCACAGGGCCGGAGCGATAATCAGCTAATGGTGATGGGGAGTCGTCCACCTTTGCAGGAGCTGGGTTATAGTCATGGAAGCTAGACACGGATGCTCTAGCATATGGCGGGTAGTACTGCAGCCTCGCCAATGGTGTTAATGCGAAAGGACCCGTGCAGGGTTTCGTCGATCAGTCTACGGCAGAAACTCGTCAACCAGAGCACGGCGCGTTTGGCGAGTGATTTATTTATTTATTTATTTATCAAATCAGACGCGATATCCCTACAAGGGATGCTTGCGTCAATAACAACACTAAATTCAGATACTATATTACAAAAAAAAAAATTAAATAATTACAAGATTTGAAAAAAAAGAAAGAGGACATTAAAATCATTCTTGATTTTACATCACAACCAACAAAATAAACAAACCAAAAATATACAAATAGGTAATAATTAAGGTTTTTTTAACCAAGAGAGAAAATCATAGATATATTTACAGAATTTTCTAAATTTAAAATACGAGTCCTTACTATTTACAAACATAAAAAGATCCTTGTATTCGATGTTTTCCCGGTTTCTGTAGTTCTGGAAGATTGGGCACTCAAGAAGCAGATGACTGGAATCCTGCTTTCTCTTTCCACATAAACATCCCGGATCGTCTATAGCTCCTATTCGAAACAGAAAATCTCCGAAATTTCCATGACCAGTAACGAATTGCACATTGTAAAAGTCAGGGCGGAAATATTTTGGAATGCCCAAAGGGAAAAAGAGACGAAAGTGATCACTTGTATTAGAAAACATATCTTCCATTCTTGTTCTTAAAAATCCATTTATTATTGAAGGAGAATGTGGACTGAACGTTCGTTGGTCTTCCTCGCTTAGTTGGTCCAATTCATATTTAATCAATCTTGATACGATAAAATCAGTCAGGAATGGGATCTCTGCCAGACAGTGGACACAATTTGAGGAAGATGTTTTAAACGATCTAGTAGCCCAAAGAACAATTTGGTATTGCATCGAATTTAATTTCTGTTTACAGCGGTTATTTATTTGGTAAAACCAAATTTCAGCTCCATATGTTAGAATAGGTCTAATTAGCGTCTTATACAAAATTAACCTTTTATTAGAGTTTATACCCCATATTTTGCCGCTGAGGGAAAAAAGCAGATTTTTCATGCGATGCGCTTTATGCAAAATCTCATTGATGTGCGGGGTGAAATTTATTTTTGTTTTGAACCTATGATTAGATAATTTCATTCCCAAAATTTTGATTTCATTTGAAAGCTTTATGACGGTTTTTTGAAATTCCAACTGGAACCTATGGAAATTGTGAAAGTGAATCAAATTTGTTTTTTCTGGATTTATTTTTAACTTGTTTGAGCGACACCATTGAGTGACATAGTTTAGGGTGTTCACTAACTCAGTTTTTAGACCCTCTAAATTATAATGCCAACATATAATAGAGATGTCGTCCGCGTAGCAAATAATTTCAGCGTTTGTTGATTTAAAATTCATTAAAATATCGTTGACAGTGGACTACCCTGAGGACATCCCTTAGTAAGGTTTTTGGAGACCGTTTTGCCACCGTATATGACAGACAAACTGTCCTTTTATTATTCAAATAGGATTGGATGATTTGAATCAGAGAGCTGGGAACGTTGTCTAAATCCATTCTTTTTATTATAGCTGGCCACCATGCATTATCAAAAGCCCCTGATAAGTCCACTGCGATCAACGCCGTCAGTTCTCTTTGCTTGTGTTCCAGAATAGTTTCAGTCAGCTCTTTCATAGCAGTAATTGTTGATTTATGCCTGGAGAAGCCATGTTGTCTATGACTCATCAAATTGTTTTCGTTATAAAAGGTAGTAAGTTTATTTTTAATTAAATTTTCGAAAATTTTTGAAATGTTTGATAGCAAGGAAATTGGTCTGTAGCTTTTACTAACATCATAACTAGTTTTATCTACTTTAGGAATGATTTTCACAAAAGAGTTTTTCCAATAATCTGGGAAATATCCCAAACTTATGATGCAAGCAGAAAATGGTGGCGAAGTCCCCAAACGCAGATGCCGACCCGCCGCACAGAAATCTGGAGTCCGGGTGGCCGAAGGAGACAGCAGCCACCAATAATGGTTAGGTCCAGGATCTGAGGAGGTGTCAGCACGCGATAGTTTAATGCCAGACTGTCAGTTTCTGCCTCCCAGATCTTGACCCGCCTGAGACGTCGCGGCGAAAGCCAGGACCCGGAAGGATGGGGATAGAGCCATGCTCCCCTTTCGACCAGCCATGACTAGGCGTTTCGGCTGCCACGAAACGTGGCTTGCACGCCCTTGAAGTACGTCAGTCGCAGCTGCGTGCCGATGTCGATTAGCCCGAATCCTCCCAGTGAGACGGGTCTCTCTAGGACAATACAGAGAAACCAGGCGGTGTGCTCCTGCCCTCAAAAGAAAAACACTAGACCGGTCTGCCTTTGTAGATGGTATGGTCTGTGAGCAGGTAGCCGTGGATAGGGCGGACCACCTATCAGAGCACCAGTAAGTTGGCTGCTCTAGCGCGAGAGAGGGCCGCGGGTGTATGGGTCTCACCTTGCTATGTCAGCCTCTAGTTGGGCCAGATGTTGTCTTGGTTGGAGGCTAGACTCCCCGGTGTCTCTGTGCAGGCCAGAACCATCAAGTGATCCGACGAAGAAATCCCGAGTGAAAAGTCGCTGGCGGCACGCCAGGTTCCGCACCATAGACCATTGCTCTTGACAAAGTTGGCCTTTATTCCTGAAGCACGTTGTAATTCTTAGAATATGGATGTTACTACCCCAAAATTATTCTCACGATGAATGAGCAGGACAATTTTGTCGGTGTAGGGAAAGACATTCCCGGGGCCGAGCGCTTTCTCTAGGCGACGCAGGAGAGGGCCTGAAGAGTGCGGCGCTGACGGTGCTGATCTCACACCATGCGTCCGCCCCGGCATAGAGGAGGATGAACCACTTAATGAAAGCCTGTGGTAGCCACAGAGAGACCATCGGGGACTCCAAGAAGCTGCGTTCCAGAGTCTCAAAGGAGGACTCGAAGTCTGTTGAAACGACGGCCAGCGTCGACCTCATCGAACACATGCGCTATGTTCCAAAAAGGGGACCTTCCGGGAACGGTGCATGTCTGACACTCAGGTACCAGGACAGGAGATTCTGGAGGATGATATTTCTAAGGACTCGATAGTCCACCGAGGAGGAGCAATATAGGCTTGTAGCCATAAAGTTCAGGGCTTCCTTGAGATTTGAAGTGATTGTGACAGATTTAGGGATAGGTGGTGCTGCATCGCGTCGATGGAGGCAATACTCCGCAGAGTTAAGATGCTCCGTAAACTCGATGGAGAGCAATAGAGAAGAATTCCTCGTACGCTATAAGGAACTCACAGGGAATGTTGTCTCACCCAGGGACTCTTCCGAGTGGTAGGCGGTGGATGGCGGTGGTGATCTCTGCCGCGGAGATTTTGGAGTGGTGCAGGATGTCGTCCTCTTCGGAAATGAGAGAGACCGTCGTCACTCAGATGCGGCATTGGAGCCACTCAGGCAAAATACTTATGGAAGGTGGAGCGGACTCTGCGGTAGATAGCTCCCTGCCCTCAATTATGTTGCCTTCCTCTTCACGGACGCTTGTCCTGGTAGGCCGGCGCCCGAGATCGGGCAGTGATGGGAAGTCGGCGTCCGAACAAATAGCTTCGAGCCTGGCCTGCAGAAACCGCCTGGTGCGCGCGACGTGATCGTGGCCAGCGATGCGAGGGACTTGAAGGGATCTCACCTCTACCAGGAGTTCTGATTTGATAGAGGACCAGCCTCTCTAGGCATATATAGGATATATATAGCAATATTGCATGCACTAATAGAATTAAATCATGTGGATTAAATGGAAATGAATAATTGTATTATAGTATGCACCTATAGGATTATATATAAGGAATGCGAGTTTACTAATGGAGTTACAGCATATATGAATTAGATAGAGATGGAAAAATAGATTGACCCTATTTTAAAAATAACAGAACTTCACGCCTAATTTGCTTTACTCGCTTCTCGGTCTTGTTCTTTTTATATTATTATCATAAATCCCAATTGGCTGTCTTAATTGGTTTAACATACTGGATTACGCACTTTCATAGAACGCGGTTATGATCGTATATAGAACGCCGGCATGCACAACTGCGAGTTAAAACGTAAACGTTGTCGGAAGCAGCAGTAGGTTTGTATAGAACATTTGAACGATAACCAAGTTCGAAACGTGGGAATATGAGATACATCAACTTTTCTGGAGCATTGTAGATCATCGCTATATTGCCCTACTATTAGAACAGAGGAGAAAATAGATGAGGAAACGATGAAAGTTTTTGTGGTGTAAAAGTTGAGCAAGAGATTGAAGAGGAAAGTAGTTGTGGGGCCTCTGGGGGAGATGACGATACGGGGAATTCCCCAGGGTGGAGCTATGTGCCAGGGCTGCGGGACCAGCGGCGGTGAGTACTTGCTGCTCTCTTTGTTCTCCTTCTTAACTATATATTTTGAATGATATATTTATTAGAAGAATTATTTTCTTTAAATATATTAATCTATATGTGCGTGGGTAAAAATATGCTGTTGTTCGTGTGCGTGCGTGGGTCAAATTAGTCTAGTATGGTATGATTTTGTGGGGGGTTAAAATATGCTGGTATGTTTGTGTAAGTAGTAAAATATGCTGGTGTTTATGTGTGCGAGTTAATTAAGGATGTTTTTGTGCTGGAGGCAAGAGGTGGGGGGGGGGGGGTAAAAATATGCTGGCGTCTTTGTGTGCGTAGGGGTGAGAGGGGTAAAAATTTGATGGTATATTTGCAAGGAAGCTAAAATATACTAGTGTATTTGAATGAAGTCTGAAATATGCTGGAACTTGTGTGCGTAGTTAAAAGTAGGCTAATGAGTTTGTATAAGGGCTAAAGTATGCTGGTGAATTTGTGTGTAAAATATCCTGGTGTATCTGTGTGGAAGGTCAAAATATATTGGTATATTTGAGTGTGGGTTAAAATATAATAGTGTGTTTGTTTGTAGGTTAAAATAAACTGATGTTTGTGGTGTGCATGTAGGTAAAAATATGTCTTTGTGTAAAAATGTATCTTTGTATGTGTGTGGAAGGGGTAAAATATGCTGGTGTACTTGTGTGCAGGTTGAGTACTTTAGTATATTTGGGGGTATGCGAGGAAATATGCTAGTGCATTTGTGTGCGAAGGTTAAATATGCATGTGTGTTTCAAAATAAGCTGCTGGTATGTGTTTGTGTGTGGAATTAAAATGTGTTCTATTCTTCAATTTGTAACATTTCTTGTAGTAGTATATATATATAGTGCTATAGTATATAGGCTTTATATACATTTTTATTGAAGTTATAAAATTGTTATACTCTCTTTATGTGAGCAATAGTTACCCAGAAATTATTTGAAAAAGTAAAAATTAATATCAGGTAAAAAGTTTCTTGTAATTTTGAATTTGCAAGTTTTCGAGCAAATATACTGCTCTTCAACGGGCTGATATTCGATGTACAATCTCTAAATAATATTTATACAGAATAATTGAAACCTTTGTTATTAGCATGTGCTCTCGCGGGCGTGCATCAGACTGTTACCAGCTAAAGTAATAGATATTATACTGGAATTAAATATATATACATTACAATAATTATTCATATTTAGATTGTTTGTCAGGGTTATTGTTATATTCTCTTTAGGTTTAAATATTATATTATTCCAAAGATAATTAACAGGTTATGACATTTTGGTAAAAAAATAGAGAAATATGATTATTTGTATACATTTTCTAAAAACGTTACACACAAAGTTGTGTGCCATAGGATGTGTGCCAAAAAGTTAAGACATATTCAAAATAACACACATTTGTGAATCGTGTTGAATATATTTATTACTAACTATAATGAACTCATTCCCAAAGGACGGGAATTTTGCTCTATGATCAGCTTTTGAAGATCACATCCCTTAGATGGACATCACCTTGACGACAAGATTCTAGACAATCATGTTCATCATAGTTTAGCCCAGAGTTTCGGAAGGGGTGGCTGCTATTTTCTATCAAATGCTGCCCTTCAGATGATTGATGGTAGTTGGGTGCATTACCTTCTCCTTCTGGTGACCCCAGTGGAAATATCCCGGTGGGTATAGTTCAGGAGGCTATGATAGCTAATGGATATCACCAAATTTGAGGCGTCCCGGGAAATGTCATCGAAAAGTTGTCGTTGACAGTATGAGCAGGCAGTTTGACTGGTGACACCATTCTGCTACATCTATTTGTCTCTTAAGTCAATTTCGGGAATGAAAAATTTTCGCAAGATTATGTTGAAGTGCTAAGCAGTGACTGTGATAGTTTCATTATATTCAATTTTAGAAAAGTAGGGACCTACCCCACAGGCAATGTTCACAGCACACAACACAGTAATATTGGCAATATCGTTTAATGCAACAGTTACGGGTTTGTCTGGACCAAAATCGATAGCTTTGCTTACTAACACAACCCCTGAGCTTGATATGCGCTTCATCGGATGTGATAAGGTGTTGCATAAACTAATCGCCTTTGCTGATTACCACACACAACACCGTAACATTGGCAATGTCGTTTCATGCAACAGTTACGGGTTTGTCTGGACCAAAATCGATAGCTTTGCTTACTAACACAACCCCTGAGTTTGATATGCGCTTCATCGGATGTGATAAGGTGTTGCATAAACTAATCGCCTTTGCTGATTATCACACACAACACAGTAACATTGGCAATGTCGTTTCATGCAACAGTTACGGGTTTGTCTGGACCAAAATCGATAGCTTTGCCTACTAACACAACCACTGAGTTTGATATGCGCTTCATCGGATGTGATAAGGTGTTGCATAAACTAATCGCCTTTGCTGATTATCCAATCACTGAATGTGGTTCGTTGACCTTTATCTTGGTCGCATAATTTATGCTCCTCCCCCCTGTACCTTGTATGGCAACAGTTGAAGGTAGTTGTAAGCATTCTACTCACACTGGTACATGGAATAGGCACTTGGAGACAAAATTGACGCGTTAACTTCTTTAGACTTTAGACCATGGTTTTGGTGTTTTTTTATACTGCGCGACGATTAAGATCTCCCAGGAAACCGTCCTTTGATCTCGTTTAAAATCTCGCGAAAGATGTGACCAGCCCACAGATTGACATTTCTGGATGGTGCTATCCACTTCTAAAAATGTATTTTTAAACGCCATTATTGTTCTCTGTTTATGAAGGAGCTTCCACTACTGAAGAAAGCGTCCAAGACGTACGGAATTTTAATAGCGGTCCACATTATGGTTATTCCCTGTAACAAAATATATATATATATCAGTAACTCCAATCTTTTCACTTTCTTTAAAATATATGAAAAATGTTCATGACTGTTATTACTTACAATATTCAAAATATAAATGTATCCAATCATTTTGACCCATCCCCCTATGGCTTACTATTTAAACCTATGCCATTAAAAATGTTAAACCAAGAAGATGGAGTTGTATTTTGAAAAACTAAAAGTATAATACCTTCTTATTTGCATATTATAAGTTGGATCGCATAGTTTGCCACTTAACATAAGGTTTCAAGTATGTGTTTAATTAACGCCGGGAGCATGTGGCGTTTTATCCGCTTGCAACAAATTTAAGCTTAACACCGGTTTAAGTATGCGTCTAGCTAAACCCAAAGCCACGGCGTTTTAGCTACATATAACATCTTGTAACAAGTTTTACTGCATTAAAATAAACTTTAATATTTTAAGATTTTCAATTTATATAGAGAGAAAATCCCCTTTTGAATTTATAAAGATATAAAGTGGAACAAAAAGACTCCCTTGTTTGACAGGCTTGAAAAATACTTGAATATTTTCATTTTACTCTCCATGTGTCGTGCACTCCAACATATGTTTCACACGTGTGGTTCTCTCTGTAGTAGAGCCGATGGAGGTGCCCTTGTGGGCTCGCCTCGTGGAGGGCGCGTTCCGGTGGAGGCGCGTCATCCTGGTTGCAGCGGCTGCCAGCCTACTTCTCTTCGTTGTGGGCCTGTCGCCTCTCGTGACCAAAGCAGTGGCCGACAACAACTACAATCTCTGCCCGCAAGCAATGGGGATCCTTGCTGCGTCCTGCTTCTTGGCCGGCGCCGCTGCGGTCACAGTCGTCGGGGCCATCCTTGGAGCTCGGGACGCAGCTCGCCTGGCCCTGGATGCCATAGGCATCGTCAGGGCGCTTCGCCATATCATTCGCAAGCTCGTCAAACTCCCGGATGATGATACCGATCCTTTCAGCGGCTTGGTGACCATTTTAAAACGAGCCCTAGCTAAGGATGGAGATCCCCTCCTGGCAAATTCGAACCCAGGCTGACTATCTCTCTCCCCCCTTCTCTCTTCATATATACTAGACAATAAACCATTTTAAATCCATAGTTTTTTTTAAAGCATCTCATTGATATAACCAAGGAACACCATATTTTAAATGATGGTCAATTTTGAACTCCGAACATTGGTGTTGTGATTTATACCATCCTGTATAAAGTTTGCAATAGCAGCAGAGACGGGTTCTCAATCAATCTTTCTCTGAATAGATATAAAAAGAACTAGGCCATATGTTACGTCTACAATCGTTGACAAAACTAAAGAAAAAAACATTAGATGTTGTACAAAATTTGAAATATCGCGTGAACGCCCTTGCAGCCTTAGTTTAATTTTTGTTCGCTCCTCTGACGAGGACTAAAGATTTTTGTCGAAACGTCGAGATAATAAAAATATTTACTGGCAGAAGTATCTTTAATTTGAAGAAGACTAAAGAAAATTTACCTTTTAGAATGTATATGGGAATTCAGACAATAACTCTTTAAAATATTCGATACACAGTGTCCTTTATTGAAGACATACGAAATAACCAAGTGTGAACAAAATCTGGAAACATCAAAGACTTTCCACTTCCTTAAGTTTTGACCATGAGGGTAATATAAGCCAAAATATTAAGATTATTTATAAATTTATCAATAAAATTAAAAAGAGAGTTTATATAATCTGATAAAGGGGTCTTGAATTAGAAGATGTGATGAAGTGAGGAGAATCACACAGAACAAGGTTAAATGGTGTTCCATAATGGCCAACCTCTGTATTGGAGATGGCACTGTATCACAATGAAAAGCCTTAAAGTCAATATATTGAAATTTTGAACTATTTTTGATGTGCAAGTTTCCTTTTAAAAAAAACATAATTTTCCATTGCCCTTACTGCAATGATAATAGTAATAGGAGGGCCTGGTCCATGACTTGCACAAGTTCATATACCCATTCTGTTATCACAAGTCACCAAATGATGATTTTCATCTAGTAAAATCTAAGTCAAACTTATTTTTATACGTGCAGACATGAGGTGCATTTACAGTAAAAAATAGTCACAAACTCTCTACCCATCATAATTATCATTGCCTGTACCATGTGTATGTGGGATAAATTATAAAAACAGATGTTTCTATCAAAACTATGGATTTGATATTTAGGAAAATAAACACCAGGCAAATATCTCTAGCTATACAAAGGTTATTAAACACAAGGCACACCATCAGAATACAAGAATTGAAAGAATTAAGCATGAATCATTTTATTTCTATATACAGTTAAACCTGTCTATAGCGCTCCCTCTAAATAGCGCCTCCCTCTCTATAGCGCCCTATTTTAAATATGTAGTACGATGCGATTTACATTAAAAGTGACCTGTCTATAGCACCCCCTCTCTATAGCACCCTATTTTGGGGAGTCCCAAGAGGGGGCGCTATAGACAGGTTTAACTGTATTTCTACTGACTTTAAAGCTTGAGGCCTAATGAATCTCTCTCATGTCTGCCAAGACGCGTATATATAAGCACTTCCTAGCAATGGAGTTGCGGGGGATCCAAGAAGACCTCCTCCGGGTCTGGAGGAGGACCTTATCAAGATGGTAGAGCCTACTCCCTCATAAATCATTGTAAATATTCCCATTATTTTTCATTTATTTGTTTAAAATGTAATATTGACTAGATGTCAATAAAATTGTTTCAATCTCAATCTCTCTCGCTCAGACCATCTAAATAGTTTACCATTGCTGTAAAGATGGTAGAAAGTTGTTTCACTTGAAAAAAAAATTGTCACCAAGTCCCTAAACATCTATTAGTATAAAGATGAATGCAGAAATATTCTTATAAATGATGTGCACACATGTGCAGTGAAACCCACTAAAATGAACTTTGGATATAACAAACCTTTCCTTATAACGAACCTGAAATAATTCCCATTTTAATTTTATAATACAGTGAACTATCACTATAGTGAACCACAGGTTCAATTCCATTGAGGTTCGCTATTATTGGGTTTTAATGTATTTATAGTCCAATGAAATGAACTTGGGATATAACAAACCTTTCCTTATAACGAACCTGAAATAATTCCCATTTTAATTTTATAATACAGTGAACTATCGCGCTATAGTGAACCACAGGTTCGATTCCATTGAGAAACGCTTTAAAAGGGTTTTACTGTATTTATAGTCCAATGAAACAAAACCAATGAAAAATATACTTGTTTCTTAGGGTTTCCTTTTATAAGTAGCACATATAAGCCTAAGTGTAAATATAACAATAATAAGGTACAATTTGGATTATAGATTAAAAACAATTAATAAATTATGAATGATAGAGAACCTTGCTGTTACCAAAAACGTCAAACACAATTTATTAAGTTGATGATTTGATCTTGTTGCCTTATTCATAACAGGATTTTTAAAATGTTTTAAAGAACAGAATATTTTCACACAATGTCTAAAGGATGCTTCAATGCTCAATATTTATCCAATGTGCTTCCTTTTTTTATATATATATAAAATATTATTGATAGTTATTTATTTTAGCAAATGATATAGTTTTTGGGTAATGGTACATTTTGGCTTTCATTTTAAAATTAATTAATTTCTCCTTCAAAGTTCTCATAAGACCATGTCTTGATAATATTGGTGGGTATTAGTGGAATACATGAAAGGCATTAGAACTTTGTGCTTACAAGGTGCAGAATCCAGTTTTATTACTTGCACTTAATGGTAGGGTACGACTTTCTCCAAGACCAAGGTGAGGCACATGACAACTATATATACAGTAGAACCTTCATGAGAAGACACTAGAGCTAGAGAACACCTCTCTACAAAGGACAGTTTTCATTTGCAAAATTACCATTTTTACCATTTTGTAACTTTCCGGTAAGAGGACACCTCTGCCTAAATTGTATGTTTGTAATATACAGTAGAACCTCCCTGTAAAGGACACTTTGGCTCTGCAATTATGTGTCCTTTATAGGGAGGTTCTACTGTATATTACAAACCACAGCGCAAGACAGAGAAAGTTGGAGGAAACTCAATTCATTCCAACAAGGGCTACAGAGATTTGTAGAATTGTAATTTTTTTTATTATATATATACAGTAGAACCTCCCTGTAAAGGACACCTAATTGTAGAGCCAAAGTGTCCTTTAGGGAGAGGTGTCCTCTTGCTGGAGAGTTACTAAATAGTAAAAATGGTAATTTTTAAATGAAAACTGTCCGTTATAGAGAGGTATCCTCTAGCGCAAGTGTCCTCTCTCATATGGAGGTTCCACTGTATATAAATATATTTTTAATCTACTTATATAATTGCCTTATTCTGTCTGTCTGTCTGTAAGTCTGAAGCTCACGGATAGAATGCGCGCCCATTGGCTGCCAGGGAACACGTGTCCTCCCTGCCCCCCTCTAGACAACCCTGTTATCAGCAGTGTGTTACCTCCACCTGTCTATAGCGGCCATTCTAGACAACCCTGTTATCAGCAGTGTGTTACATCCACCTGTCTATACAGGTCACCCTGTCTATAGCGGCCACTCTAGACACCCCTGTTATCAGCTGGGTGATACATCCACCTGTCCATACAGACCACCCTGTATATAGCGGCCATTCTAGATAACCCTGTTATCAGCTGTGTGATACATGCACCTGCCTATACAGACCACCCTGTATATAGCGGCCATTCTAGACAACCCTGTTATCAGCTGTGCGATACATCCACCTGTCTTTACAGACCACCCTGTCTATAGCGGCCACTCTAGACAACCCTGTTATCAGCTGTGTGATACATCCACCTGTCTATACAGACCACCCTGTCTATAGCGGTCACTCTAGGCAACCCTGTTATCATCAGTGTGTTACAATCACCTGTCTATACAGACCACCCTGTCTATAGCGGGCACTTCAGGCAACCCTGTTATCAGCAGTGTGATACATACACCTGTCTATACAGACCACCCTGTCTATAGCGGCCACCCTAGACAACCCTGTTATCGGCTGTGTGATACATACACCTGTCTATAGCGGCCACTCTAGACGACCCTGTTATCAGCAGTGTGTTACATCCACCTGTCTATACAGACCACCCTGTCTATAGCGACCACTCTAGACAACCCTGTTATCAGCTGTGTGATACATCCACCTGTCTATACAGACCACCCTGTTATCATCAGTGTGTTACATACACCTGTCTATACAGACCACCCTGTCTATAGCGGTCACTTTAGGCAACCCTGTTATCAGCAGTGTGATACATACACCTGTCTATACAGACCACCCTGTCTATAGCGACCACTCTAGACAACCCTGTTATCAGCAGTGTGATACATACACCTGTCTATACAGACCACCCTGTCTATAGCGGCCACCCTAGACAACCCTGTTATCGGCTGTGTGATACATACACCTGTCTATAGCGGCCACTCTAGACAACCCTGTTATCAGCTGTGTGATACATCCACCTGTCTATACAGACCACCCTGTCTATAGCGGTCACTTTAGGCAACCCTGTTATCATCAGTGTGTTACAATCACCTGTCTATACAGACCACCCTGTCTATAGCGGTCACTTCAGGCAACCCTGTTATCAGCAGTGTGATACATACACCTGTCTATACAGACCACCCTGTCTATAGCGGCCACCCTAGACAACCCTGTTATCGGCTGTGTGATACATACACCTGTCTATACAGACCACCCTGTCTATAGCGACCACCCAAGACAACGTGTTTAAAATATATTCGCACTCGGGTAAACCCCGGGCGTTGCCCGGGCCATTCGTCTAGTATGAAGATAAATGATGATGATGGTTCAATGCACAATTCTGAAACTAGGTTCTAGATAGAGAGTGTTTACAAGATAAATCTTTGGCTACTGGATTGACCTACCTAAAAACATTTTATCACTTTGGAAACCACAAGACACTTCTGATAGCAACTTGTGTTTCACAACTTCTGATACTGCAAGTTCTGCTGGCTTTTTTGTTTGCTGCGTTTATCCCAATTCTATTAATGTTTCACTGAGTTTATCTTATCCAATAGATATTTGTCAGGAGGCATATTTCTACTGATGACCTTTTTTTTTTGTCCAATTTCCTTTTTCAGCTAGAAGGTTGGACAAGAAATGTGGCTCGCATTCCCCCAGTTCTATCAGTGATAAAATAGACTGCAGTATAATATTTCAACAAGGGAAAGAGTGCCCACACATAAGAATCATTTTGACATTATCATTATGACAACATAAGAATCATGTGCATTCAAAATGCAATATGTACATAGAGGTGGCTGCTTCAAAGTATTTCACACATATGCTATAAATATTTAAAGCACTACAAAAATATTCTTAAACGTATAATTTGTTTTGAATATTTATAATTTGAGCTATAATTTCTTCTTCTTTCTTATCTCAAAACCATGATAAGGCACAATTTGGATTATAGATTATAAACACAAGGTAATAAGACCAAATCCAAATAAATAAATAAATAGTGTGTGACGTTTCGGTAACAACGCTGTTACCGAAACGTCACACACTTTTTATTTATTTATTTGGATTTGGTCTTATTACCTTGTATCTCAAAGCCATGATAATCATGGTGGGTAGTTAGCGACTGCTTTTACTGTAAGTGCACCACATGTGAAAAGCAGTTCGACTTTGCACTTACAAATGTGCCAGAGCCCCGTTTGGTTATTTGCACTCGCTGGTGGGGTTGGACTTTTGCAAGAATCGGGGGCCATTGGAGCATTTTTTTTATTATTTTTTTTTTTAACAGAAAAAAGTGTCCAATGCAGGAATCTAACCCGGGTCGTAGTGGTCAAAAACCAAATGGTTTAACCAGCCCTCCACCGACCCCCCGAGGTATAATTTGAGTTTATATAATAATATGCTAACCACTTTTTGAAACTGCTGGTGAATATTCTGTTTTTACTTGCCCTAAGCATATTGATGGAGATGTTGGAAAGAAAAATTGGGTAGGCTTGTGCGTAGAAAAGATATTGCATCTATTAATTTCATTCCTGTTTATCTCTCTTTGAAATATTTTAAGATCTCAGTACACTGGGCCAAATTTAAAGATGTCAATAAAATTTTTGTTGGAAAACTGCATTTACCCCATATTTTTCACTTATTCCAAGTACACATGGTAAAGGCCATGATATTCATAGTGAGTTGGGGTTTGCAACTACTTTCACTGTGCAAGCGTACCATATAGAAAGTACACACATTAAAATCTATATGACTTATAATAAGATTGTCCCAAAAGTTTGTAAACACCTGCAACAAATTCAAAATATATATCCATATTTATAAAGCACAATTTGGATTATAGATTATAAACACAAGGTAATAAGACCAAATCCAAATAAATAGTTAACTATTTATTTATTTGGATTTGGTCTTATTACCTTGTGTTTATATCCATATTTAATTAAAAAGGCATATATTGGATCAAAAAATCATTTATATCCATAAAAATTATATCCATATAATATATGTAAATCCAAATTCAATTTTTTGCAAGTGTTTACGAACTTTTGTGACAACCTTGTGTTGTTAATGTAAAAAAAGGTATGTATTTTTATTTTCACACTTTATATAATGCCTAAATATTGAATGCAGCTCTGATTATCTTGCGTGACAGCTAATGCATTATCAAGATTAGATATTTGGTCCATTGAGTTTTCTTAGAAGTGCTTGATACTGAAGTGGCTTACCAGTACCTTTTCTTATCTATGCTGTTGGCAAAATAAATTTGGCTCTTCCGTCTTTTAGGGTGATTTTTCACACCAAGGACAAGTGAGTGTCTTTCTTTAGATGATCTACGAGTGATGTTCACTAAAAGATCCAATTGGAGACTATTTATCCATATAGTCACCAAAAGTCAAACTAGACTTGAAGGATGCTAACAACAAATAATGCACTTATTCTATATAAAGCCTAAGTTCTCTTTTAATTAAAAATATGCATATTAAATGATAAAGCTCAATTTGGATTATAGATATAATTAAATAAGACCTAATCCAAATAATATAATAATGTTTTTTTTTTTGCTTATACCTAGTACACGTGGTACAGGCCATCATGGTGGGTAGTTAGCGACTGCTTTTACTGTAAGCGCACCACATGTCTACACATGTGAAAAGTAGTTCGACTTTGCACTTACAAATGCCAGAGCCCCGTTTGGTTACTTGCACTCGCTGGTGGGGTTGGACTTTTGCAAGAATCGGGGGCCATTGGAGCATTTTTTTTTTTAAACAGAAAAAAAGTGTCCAATACGGGAATCGAACCTGGGTCGTAGCGGTCGAAAACCAGCGGTTTAGACCATCCTGCCACCGACCCCCTATATATAATAATGTGCGACATTTCAGTAACAGCATTGTTATCATCCTCAGACAAAATACTCTCAAATCTTCGTTAGTGTCAGTAGGAAATTGTTTCATTTTTTAAAAGCTGAGCACAAACAACATGGATTACAGTTAAAATTTAAAAGGTAAAATCCAAATAGATGGTCTATTTGTTGAGTAAAAGCATTGCTACCATCACTAGAGTACTTAGTTTGATGGAGCGTAGGCACTCTAGTCTGATGATGGTAACAATGTTGTTAACAAAATTACATAGTAATAAGACCAAATCCAAATAAATTAATAGTGTGTGACATTTCAGTAACAACGCTGTTTCTGAGCTGTCACACACTATTAATTTATTTGGATTTGGTCTTTTCACCTTATAGTTCTAATCTATAATCCAAATGGTGCCTTATCTTTGTTACTAAAATGTCATATAGTTGATAGTTTGGCTTTTTTTTTACTTATTCCCCATCAATCCTTCCTTGGTCTACTTCTCGCTCCTTTTTTCAAGGTGGGTCCCTCCAATATGTGATCTTCTGGGAATGGAAGAGAAAAAATTATGGCCCCACTCTCTCTCTTATCAGTTGTTTTTTTGTTAATGTCATCAAGTTTAACTTTTGGTGACATATGGACAAATATTCTCCAATTCGATCTATTATAGACCATCACACGGAACTCATCTAGTGACCTCCCAGTAGCTTCCTGGGAGCTTCCTTCTAGTCAGCTCTTTTTTCCTCTTGTTGAAGTTTGTTGAAGTCACTAAGGATGAGTATATTGGGGTCAAGTAGGTGAAGTAGAATGCGTCTGCCTTTGTCATTAAGACTGGGAGCACTACTCAGTGGCAGGCCGACTTAGCTCCAAAAGAAATGGCCGCCTCTAACATGAGGAACAGACGCCATTGTGCAGCCGCTCCTAACATGGAGTACAAACGCTGCTCATCCTGTATCCCTGGATTTGGAGCCCTTACAGGGTACTATCAGCCGGGCCAGCTGAGCCCAGGTTTTTTAGTGAGCTTGTTACTGCTCCCCCTCCTCCTTTTTCACCCGGGCTTGGGACCGGCAAAGGCGGAGTTTTTTTTCCGATATGTTATAGCAAAACTACAAGAAAATAGGACATAATACAAATATATTAGTAGTGTGTAACATTTAGATAACAGCATTGTTACCATTATCAGACAATAGAAAAAAAAAAAATAATAAATAAATATTTTTTTATTCTTTTGTCTGATGATGGTAACAACACTGTTACTGAAACATCACACACTACTAATTTATTTGGATTATGTCTTATTTTCTTGTAGCTATATAATCTATAATCCACAAATTCTGATTTATGATTTTAGAAAAAAAAAAAACAATATTTAATCAACAAATTTTTACATAACTTGTACCTCAGCAATTTCTCTCATTGCCTCTCCGTTCTCTTTCATGCGAATACAATTTAAGTCTTTTGATTAAAAAATGGCACTCCGGGAACCTGGGTTATAAATATCTCTCAAAATAAATTTCCTTGTCAGCCTTGCATTTCTTTCCTTATTTTTTTAGGTGGAAATATTTAATTTGTAAGTATTGCACTATCAAACCTACGTATATACAGTGGAACCTCATACAAGAAAATAAAACCTAATCCAAATAATTTGTTGTTGTTGTTTCTTATCCCCTTGTGTAAAGATTACACAAATTCCATGCCAAATAATTTAATAGTGTGTGACATTTCGGCAACAGCATTGTCACCATCATCAGACAAAAGAATTAAAAAAAACTGTATTGACTCATCCATTGATGAGCTCTACTCTTCCCCGGTAGACACCATCAAAAGTCTCAAGCTTTACAAGCTTGATACCTTAGTGTGATTGAGTGGAGATAAGAAAGAAGAATAAAAAAGACTTATTCTTTTGTTTGATGATGGTGATGTCACACCTATTTGGATTAGGTCTTATTTTCTTGTATTATAATCTATAATCCAAATTGTGCTTTATCAGTGGAACCTCATTATAACAGCGACATGGCTATAACATCATAATTCTAAGGGGTCCCAGGGTTTAGGTTCCAATTATTTTAACCATAGCTATAACAACATGTTACTAATACAAGAAAATAAGACCTAATCCAAATAATTTATTAGTGTGTGACGTTTTGGCAACAACATTGTCACCATCATCATACAAAAGAATAAATGAGAAAAAATATCACGGCAAGTTCTTAAATAGTACTGTTATCAAGTGTTTAAACAAGATAACAGATAAGGAAAAATAGTTTTTTAAGACAACTTGAAATATTCTTCTTAGAATTAAAAGTGGATTTTTAAAAAATATATAATTAAAGGCATATCTGTAAATATAATTTATATTTCCTCTTTCTTCCATTCTATTAATTGAAGCACATGTCTTTTGGATGAAAATTTTCTTGTATTATAATCTATAATCCAAATTGTGCTTTATCAACATGGTACTAAAAAAGTCTCAAGTGTTATTATAACAAGGTTTGACTACATTTACATTTTTTAGGAAAAAGGCATTTCCTTATTGTGCAACTGAAAGTTGCTGATGGCTTGCGCTGTCAGAAAAAATATAAAGTAATCTTTGATTTTTAGTTATTCCAGAATTGGCTGAATACCCATTATATCTTTCTAAAAATACACCCATGGACAAAAGTTGAGGAATTTTCAAATTTTGATGTTGCCGGTCATCTATTTTTTTTTTTAAAGGAGACAGTGGACAATCTTATTCACACTTGGTTATCTTGTGTGTCTTCAATAAAGGTCACTGGGTATCAAATATCTATTAGAGTTATTGTCTGAATCCCTATATACATGCTTTTTTTTCTTTTTGCTTAACCCTAGTACACGTGGTACAAGCCATGACAATCATGGTGGGTAGAAGAAGGCGACTGCTTTTACTGTAAGTGCACCACATGTCTACAAATGTGAAAAGCAGTTCGACTTTGCACTTACAAATGTGCAGAGCCCCGTTTGGTTACTTGCACTCGTTGGTGGGGTTGGACTTTTGCAAGAATCGGGGGCCATTGGAGCATTTTTTTTTTTTAATCAGAAAAAGTGCCCAATGCGGGAATCGAACCACGGTTTAGACCATCCTTCCATTGACCCCCCAATAAATATGCTAAAAGGTACAAATTCCTTATGTCCAAGTGTGTATAAGTTGCAATCAATAGAATATATATTTCTATTTTGCCAGGCATATGTTTTGGATTTAAAATAATTATTGCAATCAATATTGATATCTCCAATAGCTTTGTTATAAGAGGTATCTTGATAAAAACAGGTGTGCACCGCTATAAAACTATTGATAACAATAAATTGTTTTAGATCCATAATATATGTGCCTCAAAATAAAGTTCAATATTTTAAAATCTTTCCAGTAAAATAAATCATCTATTAACATACTAATGTACTGTAGGTAAGGGTTATAATCTTGTCAACCATCTTCTTGGTGGTCAATTTTAAGAATATACTAATGTACTGTAGGTAAGGGTTATAATCTTGTCAACCATCTTCTTGGTGGTCAATTTTAAGAATATACTAATGTACTGTAGGTATGGGCTATAATCTTGTCAACCATCTTCTTGGTGGTCAATTTTAAGAATATACTAATGTACTGTAGGTATGGGTCATAATCTTGTCAACCATCTTCTTGGTGGTCAATTTTAAGAATATACTAATGTACTGTAGGTATGGGTTATAATCTTGTCAACCATCTTCTTGGTGGTCAATTTTAAGAATATATTAATGTACTGTAGGTATGGGTTATAATCTTGTCAACCATCTTCTTGGTGGTCAATTTTAAGAATATACTAATGTACTATAGGTATGGGTTATAATCTTGTCAACCATCTTCTTGGTGGCCAATTTTAAGAATATACTAATGTACTGTATTACAAAACAAGGTAATAAGACCAAATCCAAATAAATAAATGGTGTGTGACGTTTCGGTAACAGCATTGTTACCATCTTCAGACAAAAGTACTGAATGAGAAATTTTACCGCAGAATGTTTTAAATAGCTACTGTTATCTCAAGTGTGTAAACAAGATAACAGATAAGAAGAAGAAATTTATCTGAGAAACACAGAATATTATTCTTAGAATTAAAAGTGGAAAAAAACCCAATTTTTTTTTTCACACATCATTTATTCATTTGAATTTGGTCTTATTACCTTGTTTTATAATCTATAATCCAAATTGTACCTTATTAATGTACCGTATTAAAACATACAAAAAAAAAAAAGAAATAGTGTCATCAGAAGTACTTTATTGCACTAAAATTAATAAAATTAAGTATCAACAAAATGTGTATATATATGTGGTA
Source organism: Cordylochernes scorpioides (assembly GCA_030710605.1). NCBI lineage: Eukaryota > Metazoa > Arthropoda > Arachnida > Pseudoscorpiones > Chernetidae > Cordylochernes > Cordylochernes scorpioides. Next base: position 147,632,425 of record CP092886.1, read on the forward strand.
AATAGAATAAATATTAAGTAGTTTATAAACATGATAAAATGATCTTAAAATAGCAGCTAATTAAATATCTTGAGTATTAAATTATTAACGAGGAAGCATATCCTTCAAATCAGCAAATATGTAAGAAGTTGCCGTCCAGAAAGCCGTGCAGAGGTCAAGGTAGTAGGGATCCTCCACGGTCATTGTGTCACCTTCTGAGTGATGGTAGTAGAAATACTTTTCGTTTTGGTTGATCAAACTAGCTCCTGGAACTCCGGCATTCTCCCACACTCCTATATCTGGACCTTCATTGGTGATCTGGAGCTGGGTGGCATTGATTCCTTTGAAGAGTTTCAGTACTTCCTGAATAATGCATTGAGCATCTTTATTCTTTCCAGAATAGGTAAGTCCAAGAGGTTTGAAGGTTCCTATATCTGACTCCATCACAATGCTGAAGTAGTCTTTTTCATGCTTGTGAGCATTGAAATAGGCCTGACCCCCCCATATACCCTCTTCTTCTCCAGTCCAAAGGGCTACTCTAAGAGTTCTTCTTGGTCGCAATCCCAGACGTTTGAGAATGACCAGTGAACGCCAAGAGATGAATGCTCCACCTCCATCATCCATGGCACCTTGTCCAACATCCCAGCTGTCAAGATGTCCACTGACCAGCACTACCTGAAAGACAAAAAACAATTTTAATCATTTACATTTAATATTAATTGATAAAGTTATAGCTATTATAGACGTGTATGATTCTTTTAAAAATAAAACAATTTCTACTGCCCTTACTGCATTTAAACTGGCGAAACCGCTGGGAGGGTTTACCACTGATGAGCCAGGCCCTCCCATTAATTTTTCCATTGTAGTAAGGGCAGTAGAAATTATTTTATTTTTAAAAGAATCATACCTGTCTATAATAGTTTCGTATTTTGATAACAGATGGCGCGCTAGTGCATCATAATATAAAAGTTATAGCTATTTTTTATCACAAGTTAAAATTAATGTTTAGTAGAAATTTGCTAAAATGAACTAGGGATTTAATGTACCTTCCCTTATTAATAAGAATCTAAAATAATTCAAAATTTTTATTTTTAATATAGTCAAGCATGGCTATATAGTGAACAAAAATTCAGGTCCCATTGGGGATTCACCATGGCAAAGATTTTACTGTATAAAGCTTTCTGATAATTTTAATTAAAATCTTTAACACACAAGAATATCAAAAAGTAGTTTTTTATGCTAATCACCATGTTCTAATAGCATTTCATATTTTTTGCTTCTTTTTAAAATAGCCTTAAAAAAAATTGAGCTGCTCCACTCTGACATAACCAAGTAGTGGGTGACTATAAGATGTGTGATGGTTAATATAAGTGCTAGAATTTATAAAAAAATCTTCTGACAACAATCCAGTTAGGTTGACATCAGGAAGTAATGACCCTATCCCCTTTCGCTACAAGACAAACTGCAATGGCACTGATTGGCCAGGTTTCTTAGAGCATTCACCTCCAGGGCCATGTTGCTGCCCATTGAAGTTGATGTGATGGTTGAGCGCAACCATTGTGTAGTTGAAATTGTTGAATGATTGTCTGAAATACACTCATGAACAAAACTTAAGGAAGTTGTACCTTTTAGCATGTATATCAGGATTCAGATAATAACTTCAGATAAGATATTAGATACACAGTGACCTCTATTGAAGACAACACAAGATAACCAAGTGTGAACAAAATTTCATCTGTCTACTTAAAAAAAAACTGACAACATCAAGACTTTCCACTTCCTTAAGTTTTGTCATGAGTGTATAAGAATTTAAACATTTACCCAAAATAAAAAGTTAAAAATTGTATGGTACGCACACTTGGAAAAAAAAATTTTATTATTACCTTTGACTTAGAAAATTATCAAAATATTTTATATGAAAACTGAGACAATTATATAAAAATCTATACCAGTGAGCAGGATTCATAGGGAGGGAATGCTAGATAAGATTAAAGAAAGATTTAAAAAAAATAAATTTCCTTTTGTTAAAGATGGGCATATACACAGGATTTAAATTATTAGATCTGCTTTTCACATGTGTAGACATGTGGTGCGCTTACAGTAAAAGCAGTCGCTAACTACCCACCATGATTATCATGGCCTGTACCATGTGTACTAGGGATAATTAAAAAAAATATATTAGATCTTAAAAATAAAGTTTTATTACATACATAGAAATTGTTTGAGTCAAAAGGCAATCCATCAAATAAGTTTATATAAAAGGGCGTACCTGGATCTGTAAAAAGAGAAAAAAAAAAACTTTTTTTTTTCTTTACAGATCCAGGCATGCCCTTTTATATATAGTACATAGAAATGTTTTCAAATAAATAATCTCAATTAAGAAATTTTTCATTATTAATTTTTTCACAGTTTTTAGTGCCTTAGTTCCAATATAGAGTAGATTCAGAATAAATATTGTAAAATCTGAGATCTCAATAATATGATACATCATCTCAATTATGATCTTTAAAAGGATTCAAGATAAGAGAGTATTAAAATTAAAATATACACTCATGGACAAAACTTAAGGAAGTTGTACCTTTTAAGCATGTATAATGGGATTCAGGTACAATAACTCTGAAAGATATTTGATACACAGTGACCTTTATTAAAGACAAACAAGATAACCAAGTATGAACAAAATTGCCTCTATTTCCTTTAAAAAAAAAAAACAGACAACAGGTAACATCAAAGACTTTCAACTTCCTTAAGTTTTGTCCTTGAGTGTATATAGGAAATTCCCCCAATACCTGTTTAGGTAACTTGGTTCCTTCAAGTTCAGCAATGCTGTTTCTTGACATGACATTTGGATATGAACGGGCTTCCATATAAAGATGTAGTAGCATCTTTTGACCTGAAACAAATACAATCATTAAGAAAAATAAGAACTTTATAGATTGATAAGGCACAATTTGGATTATTATTATTGGATTATTATTATTATTATATTATAACAGCGTTGTTACCGAAACGTCACACACTATTTATTTATTTGGATTTGGTCTTATTACCTTGTGTTTATAAACTTTATAGATTCTTTTAAAATTTCAATGATTTTAATATTCATGAGGTAACAAAAATAAAAACTTATTCTCAGAGCCGCATATTTCATCCTTATACCAGAACTGATAGTTTCACATCTATTAGTACTAATTCTTCTGGGGGGTCGGTGGAAGGCTGGTTAAACCGTTTGGTTTTCGACCACTACGACCCAGGTTCGATTCCCGCATTGGACACTTTTTTCTGTTTGGAAAAAAAAAAAAGCTCCAATGGCCCCCGATTTTTGCAAAAGTCCAACCCCACCAGCGAGTGAAAGTAACCAAACGGGGCTCTGGCACATTTGTAAGTGCAAAGTCGAACTGCTTCTCACATGTGTAGACATGTGGTGCGCTTACAGTAAAAGCAGTCGCTAACTACCCACTATGATAATCATGGCTTTGAGATAAGAAAGAAGAAGATGAGGTAACAAAAATAAAAATTTATTCTCAGAGCCACATATTTCATCTTTACACCAGAACTGATAGTTTCACATCTATTAGTACTAATTCTTGTTTATAATTCTTGTATATAAACTTTATACAACTTTCCTCATATTTTTTATAAATTCTTTTTTACAACACTAACAAGATTTAGAACAGGCCATCTCAAGCCATTGAAGATAGAAAATAATAACAAAATTTATCCCACTTGCCCAAAATGTAGTTTGGTACCTGCAGCTCCAGAACACATTTTGGCTTGCATTAGATGCACTAAACAGGACCTTTGGGAGAGGCCGCTGCTCATCATAAAACAGCTCGAGGAGCATGAACTCATGGAATTCGTGTAATCTTTACACAAGGGGATAAGAAACAACAACAACAACAAATTCTTTTTTTTTTTTTTCACTGTAGGTTAAATTGTATTTTGATGCATTAGCGCACCATCTGTTATCAAAATTTGAAACTATTATAGAGGCGTACGATTCTTTTTAAAAATAAACAATTTCTACTACCCTTACTGCAATGGGAAAATTAGTCAGAGGGCTTGGCTCATCAGTGGTGAACCCTCTCAGTTAAACGGGTGAAACTGCTGGGAGGGTTCACCACTGATGAGCCAGGCCCTCCCATTAATTTTTTCCATTGCAGTAGAAATTGTTTATTTTTAAAAAGAATCATACACATTTATAATACTTTCAAATTTTAAATTGTATTTGTTATTAGCTCTTTGAAAATTTTATAAAATCACAGATTATTGGTTGAACAATTTTAAAACTTGCATGTATAGAAATAAATACACCATACAAACATTTTCAAAGAGGGTGATAAGATTTGTGATCTCTGCAAAGAAAATATGGAAACTGAACTATCTCATTACATCTATGAATGCCAAGATATTAGTGAGGAGAGAAGGACATTCTTTTCAATGGTAGACACCAGCCAACTTAGGTCAATCCAAATGATGTTAACCAGTGCCCAAACAAGCAGACTAGTTGCTCACAGGCCCTATATAATTTTTACAAGGCAGTAGGTGTAAAGAGGGAGAAAAGAGAACTTGGAAGCTATTGTTCTTACACCTCAGAATGATGACGAAACATCGAGGGGTCGACCTTTCATATTAAATCTTACTTTTCCTTATTACTAATAATTGTATATAGTTGCGGAACTACTGGTTTCCTGTGCTGCTCTTTTCCTGATATTGCACCTTGTACGGAGAATCTGCATAAGACTAATGTCTTAATAAAGGCTTTGTGTGTGTGTGTATAGAAATAAATACTCTCCTATAGGTTCCCGGGTAGTTGGCATTCTGTGCTCCAGGAACCTGAGTTATAAACATCTATCCCTATAGGTTATATATATCCCCACACATAGAGTTATATAAGTTAACATCTCTCTATTAAGAAGTTATATAAACTCTGCCTTTGCCGGTCCCAAGCCCGGATGAAAAAGAAGGAGGGGGAGCAGTAACAAGCTCACTAAAAAACCTGGACTCAGCTGGCCCGGCTGATAGTACCCTGTAAGGGCTCCTAATCCAGGGATACAGAATGAGCAGCGTTTGTACTCCATGTTAGGAGCGGCTGCACATGGTGTCTGTTCCTCATGTCAGAGGCGGCCATTTATTTTGGAGCTAAGTCGGCCTGCCACTGAGTAGTGCTCCCAGTCTTAATGACAAAGGCAGACGTATTCTACTTCACCAAGTGTGGAGATAAGAAAGAAGAAGAAGTTATATATTTAAACATATAGGACTGGATGATAAAGCATAATTTGGATTATAGATTTTAGATACAAGAAAATAAGACCAAATCCAAATAAATTAAGTGTTTGACATTTTGCCATCAACGCTGTTACCGAAACATCACACACTTTTAATTTATTTGGGTTAGGTCTTATTTTCTTGTATATATAGGACTAGAATTAAAATACAATATATATTCCCACATCATATCTATTGATCAAATAAATAGTTTGAATTACCAAAAATTGAGTTGGGAGATAGAAAAAAAAAATTATTGGGATCCATCATCTCTTCACTTGCTATGGTTGAATAAGCGGTATGTGTGCGCAAGCTTTTCATTAACAAGACTCTAATATTGAAAATGTAAAGCCCCAGGTCCACACAAAGCTTTAAAAAATAATTCCATGGTTATACAAAACAACAAAAAACAAAAAGAATATAGGACTTTAAAGAAAAAACTAGAAGCCTTATAAAGAAAAAATAAAGAGCATATATTGGTTGGCTGACATAGTATTATAAACAATTAAAATGTTATTGTATTGGTAAGTTTTGAATGATTGTTTATAGCAACTAGGCTTGAAAAACCTATATTAGAGGTTTTTTAATGAAGAGTTTCTTCTCAATGGCCCAATGATTCTTGCATTAGTTCAACTCCAACAATTAGTACAAGTAACTAGAGTTCCAGCACCTTGTGCGTACAATTACCTAAAGTTTTAGCACTTTGTAAATACAAGGACCTAGAATTCCAGTACATTGTGAGTACAAGTAGCTAGAATTACAGTACATTGCGAGTACAAGTAACTAGAATTCCTTGCACCTTACAAGTACAAAAGTTATACTACTTTTACATTTATAGATGGGTAGATTTATAGCGTAAGAAAGCGTAAATCTTTATCCAATATGATTATGATGGCCGCTACCATCTGTATCTAACAATGTTTTTGCTTTTATTGGTTTGCTTGTATTTCTGGCTAGTATTCAACCATATACTTATCTACCCGATCAGATAATGATGTTAATAAAAATGTGAAATTTTGCCAAATAAGAGGTTTACAATTTTGCAAAATAGAGATTTGTACCTTAAAAGAGATAAAGTTGCAATATCCAATTTCTAAGGATGTCTCAGACAGTGTGCCAAAAACATTTTCAACCTCATTTGATGAAATATTTGTGAGCTTGTACCCCCAATGCCAGCGATATTTACCAAGCCGCCAGTCAGAAGTTTGTTCCAATGTTTTATCTCTCTTCTGCAATGGCTTGTGTGCTAGTCAGACTTCTGAAAAACTTGTGTACAGCACTCTCTCATTAGTTTTTGGAAAAAGGACTTTTATTAGATGGAAAATTATTCTAGAAATTGCAATAGAACCGTAATAGCCAACATTAAAAAAAAAAAAACATTACAGACAGCATTTTGTTTAAGTATGGGTATTGAAAATTTGACCTAGTAGTTGAAATAGTTGTAAAAATATTAGATAACAAGACCAAATGCCATGCTTGGTTAAGAGTACTGTTACTGTGAAGCACCATAATAAAGAAAATAAGATCTAATACAAATAATTTATTAGGACGTTTCGGCAACAACATTGTCACCATCATCAGACAAAAGAATAAAAATATTTTTTATTCTTTTGTCTGATGATGGTGCCAATGTTGTTGCCGAAACGTCCTAGTTTTTTATTCTTTTGTCTGATGATGGTGACAATGTTGTTGCCGAAACGTCCTAATAAATTATTTGTATTAGGTCTTATTTTCTTTATTATAATCTATAATCCAAATTGTGCTCTATCAATGAAGCACCATGTTTAAATTACTTAATTGGATTTGGTCTTGTTACCTTGTGCATAATATATATATAGATAGATAGAAATTAGTGAATGTCTCATACCTCTCTCAGCCATCCTGCGGAACATCTCAGCATCTTCAATGGTGATGCATGCAGTGGGGATCTGTTTTACTCCATCTTCATAATCTTGCCATCCGGTATGAGGGCTGTTTATCGAATAGGGAGCAATGGATCGAATCAGACTTGCTACGGCACCTAACTTAGCTGCCTCGGCTGCTCCAAACTGCCTGTACTTAACCGATGTAGGATAATCTATCCAGGGCTCGTTATACACAACAATTTTTCCTGGAACCTGCAACACAATTTTTATGGGTTAAAATTTAAACATGCATATTAAAAATATATGCGACAAAAATATACAGCTAAACCTGTCTATAGCGCCCCCTCTTGGGACTCACCAAAATATGGTGCTATAGAGAGGGGGTGCTATAGAAAGGTCACTTTTATGGTAAATTGTATCGTACTACGTATTTAAAATTGGGCGCTATAGAGAGGGAGGTACTATTTAGAGGGGGCGCTATAGACACTCATAAATGAAGAAAATGTTATATATTACATAATTTGTATGTGGGTGAAGATAAATGTTATTACAACTAGGTGAAATAAAAAATAAAGTAAATAAAAATCACCATAAAGAGATGCTATATAATGATTAGAATTGAAGAGGGCATATCTGTTAGAATCCAAAAATCACTTTATAATAAGTACCATTTATTATGTCTTTTTAATATGTATAAAAATGATACTTGCTTCAATGATAAGGTACAATTTGGATTATAGATTCAAAACATAAGGTAATAAGACCAAATCTAAATAAATAGTGTGTAACATTTTGGTAACGATGCTGTTACCGAAACGTCACACACTATTTATTTATTTATTTGGATTTGGTCTTGTTACCTTATGATACAGGATCAAAGAGGCCTCACCAGACCACCTCTTGGAATGCATGGGAGCCTCAAAACAGGACCTATATTCTAACCCTACCAAGATAGTGAATGGGATATAAAATACAATGGGATTATAAAAAAAAAATTAAAACCTTATGATACTGAAAATTAATTTTTATGACTAATAGACGCCATATATGAAGGAGTAACATTTATAATTTCTTTACTTATTTATTTATTTATTTCAGGTGAACTCTGTCATAAGACTGGTGTGACTCTCCAATCAAGACAATGGATGTATAGTTAGCCATAGTCTGGTGTTAGATATTACCTTAATCCAGTTGGTACATCATTGGGAATTTTGTGGGAAAATGTGGTGTTTCCCCTTGCCTTTCGCACTTATATTTTAATTATACCCATTATTAAATACAAGGCTGAGGTGGAAAGTTTTCAACCTCTATCAAAGAAAGACTGATTTTCAGTTAAAAAAAAAAAATCCTACATAATCTCTCTTGACTTCAATACACTTGGCCCAGCGTTTCTCCAATATCAGTATTCTTTCCTGGAAGTGAGTGTCTGGAAGGCTGTGAAATATTCATCTACGGCCCTCTCAACTTCTGCATTGAATATGGAGCGCTTCCCAGAAACAAATTTCTTTAGGTTTGGGAAGTGATGGATGTCTGAGAGTGCCAAATCAGGAGAATAAGGGGGATGGCCAAGCAATTCGTACCTCAAATCCTGCAGTTTTCCCATTGCCAAAACACTTTTGTGAGCAGGTGCATTGCCCTGGTGAAAAATGATTTTATTCTTCCTCAAGCCAGGCCTCTTCTTACAAATTTTAACATTCAGCTAGTCAAGAAGGTTAGAGTAATATTCACCTCTTATAGCTCTGCTTTTTCATGGTAATTAATTAATAGGATCCTTTTGGCATCCCAAAATACACTGGCCATGACTTTTCCTTAAGATGTGATGGACTTTGCTTTCTTTGGCACTGAACCACCAGCTTCCACCCACTGCTTCAATTGCTGTTTGGTTTCAGGCATTTAGTGGTGTACCTATGTCTCATCCATGGTGACAAATCGCTGCACAAAATCGGCCAGATCTCTCTTCAATCGATCCAAACATCGCTACAAATGTCATTTGCGCATTTGCTTTTGATCTGCATTCAGAAAATGCAGCACCCACCTTGCACAGGGCTTTAGCATCCCTAATTCTTCATGCAAGATATTCCGCACCCTTTCCTCCAATATTCCCATAGCCTCATCTATCTCACACACCTTACTCTCCTATCTTCCAACACAATATTGTGCACCTTTTCAATAGTTGCTGGTATTGTTGCAGATTTTGGCTGTTCTTCACGTGGATCATCTTCGAATGGTGTATAACAATGTTTAAATTCAACTGCCCACTTTTTAACGGTTGAAATTGAAGGAGCAAAATTCCAGTAAACTCTTTTGTCAACTTTGGAATAATTTCTTTAGGGCTTAATCCTTCCAAAACGAAGAATTTAATAACTGCATGATATTCAAGTTTATCCACATAAACAAAACATGTACAAGGCATGTACTGCAAAGACTCGTTCACACAAGCTAGTTAAATGAACAGGTATAAACTTGTCCTATGAACTGACAAATGACATGCGCATGCAGGGACGAAACATAATCTTTTTCCATTTGGAATGCCATCTCTGGGTCAGGCCGAGAACTTTTCACCTTACCCTCGAATAATTGTCAATGCTAATAGTTTTATATCTCTCTCTTTGGTTTCATTTGTTGTAAACTTTTGGCTTCTATTACAGTTGAACCTCAATATAATAACGTCACATTTTGTTTTTATAACCATGTTGATATTATAACAAAGTTGATATTGTTGTGTTTACAAGTAGCCGACCGATGGTACACGTAACTATTAAAAATTATTTTAATTTTCATTTATTTTTTTAATTAATTATTTGTATCAGAGAAACGGCACCACAGAGATGACAGGGATAAATTGTATTTGACCATTGACCACTGTTTCACAGCAATCTGTTAAATAACAATGTGCAAATATTAAATTAAACTTCATTCTATTTGGATTTCGACTAGGCGATTTAGAGTGTCCAGCTACAGCTCCAACCCCTCCTACAACCGGCCCAGCGAGACCCCGAACATCATGACCTTCCTGGACTGGACCACAAGTCCAACACTGCATCAAATAAACCATCTGAGTAGTACATCCCCGCCTTTGTCTCATCAATATGTTATAATGAAGTTGCACTGAAACATATACATTCTCTTTATATAGAAGTTTAAAATTCTAGTATATACAGTAGAACTCGTCTCTAAAAGACACCTGGTTACAGAAGCAAAATATCCTTACTGGAGAGTTGCCAAATAGTAAAAATGGTCATTTTGGCAATGAAAGCTGTCCTTTGTAAAGAGGTGTCATGTCATGGAGGTTTTTACTGTAATGCAACTCATGAATAAATGATTCATCATAATGTACAGGTTAGCAACTTTTTATTTTTAAATAAGTAAAATTCATGAAAGAAGCAGAAAGATTACATTCTGATCATGCAACCAAAAGTTACAAGAGATGGCTATTACCAACTACAATAGAAGCCCTCTATAAAGAACACATAGTTGCAGAGCCAAAATGTCCTATAGAGTGAGGTGTCCTTTTACCAGAAGGTTGCTAATTAGTAAAAATGGTAATTTTGATGGTTAGAAATATTCTTTGTAGAGAATTGTCTCCTAGCAAGTGTGTCCTCTCATGGAGGTTCTACTGTATTGGGATTTTCAAGATAATAAGATCAAATTCATACAAGAAAATAAGACCTAATCCAAATAATTTAATAGTGTGTGACATTTCGGCAACAGCACACATCATTGTATTATCTCTATATATATAAAAGTCAATGTCTGCCTGTCTGTTTCGCGATAAACTCAAAAACTACTGAACCAATTGGTACCAAATTTTGCATGTCGCTTTTTATAAACCTGAGGAAAATTTTCGGCTACATTTTGATTAGTATTTTTGGCTATTTCTTTTTTTCATTTGAAGAACTTTTTTTTTACGCGGAGTAATCCGGAATGGAATGAATACCCAAATATGACCATTTTTTATAAGCATCGGTGGTTCAGTGGTAGAATGCTCGCCTGCCACACGGGCGGCCCGGGTTCAATTCCCGGCCGATGCATTTTTTTTTACAATTTTTAAAACTCATTTATATTATATATATAATATAAATATATATTATTATATCAACTATATTAATTAAATCAAATACCTAAACACTAATATAATACAATTTTTGCCATCACACACACTTTTTTCCTGTAGTTTATGTGTTACTTCTGTATTGCTATTCTATGGCACTTCTAATATTTATTATTGATGTACTTTCAGTATGAAGGAAATTGCAATGGGGGAATTATCGGGCGAAGCCGGATCATACGTCTAGTAATCTATAATCCAAATTGTGCTTTATCAAGATCAAATTCAAATAAGCATTTTACACATTCAGTAACAATGCTGCTACCATAACACATCACATATAAACTATTTATTAATTTTTTTTTATGTCTTATTATTATGTAATTTTCATTATGAAGATTTAAACAGGGCATAATGGTAAGCTTAAGGCTTGGTACTCATGAAAACCCAAGTTCTCTTGGTACAAGGTAAAACAATGTTGCATTTAAAAAAAAAAAATTATCAATGAGAAGATTTTGGTCAAAACCCTGCAGCATTTCAAGTTGTTGGTTCTCATCAGTGTGTTACTGGCTTTACTACAAATTGAAAACCTTGGTTAATCTGTGTAGATATGTTTCTTATTTCTTATCTCTGAAGTAGAAAGCTTCTGCTTTTGTCATTAGGGATGGGAGCACTTTTTTTTCAGTAGCAGGTTTATTTAGCTCCAGTTCTGACCCTGGATCAGGAGCCCTTACCTCAGCCGAGCCAGATGAGCCAAAGTTTTTTGCCGAGCTTGTTACTGCTCCCATTCATACTTTTTCATCTGGGTTTGGAAATGGCAAAAAGGCAAAAATATACTTTTTTTTTGCCTATCCCTAGTACACGTGGTGCAGGCCATGATAATCATGGTGGGTAGAAGTATGCGACTGCTTTTACTGTAAGTGCACTACATGTCTACACATGTGAAAAGCAGTTCAACTTTGCACTTACAGATGTGCCAGAGCCCCGTTTGGTTACTTGCCCTCACTGGTGGGGTTGGACTTTTGCAAGAATCGAGGGCCATTGGAGCAATATTTTTTTAAATAAAAAAAAAAAGTGCCCAATGCAGGAATCAAACCCGGGTCGTAGCAGTCAAAAACCAATGGTTTAGACCATCCTTCCACCGACCCCCTAAAAATATATATATACTTAAATATATGAAGTATATTTATGCCTATTGGCAAAAAAATACCTATACACTGATTAAATGAGAAGTCTCTAGACCAACTTTGTTGCTCTGGGAGGTACACAACATGCTGATGAAGTTCAACAGCCCCAAATCTATAAATAATTGAATTTTCTTAATTATCAGAACATAGATTTTTGGTAATACAGTAAAACTTCCATGAGAGGATACCTCTCTATAAAGGACAGTTTTAATTTGCAAAATTACCATTTTTGGTAAGTTGAAGTATGAGGACACCTCTCCCTAAAGGACACTTTGGCTCTGCAATTAGTTGTCCTTTACAGGGAGGTTCTACTGTATTTTTGAATGATCAGATGTCTTTTGACAAAATTTTTTAATCCTTTATATTAATTCAGCCTTTTAATTCTTATGATCCTTGGGGAAACTCTTTACAAAAGAACAGTGAAACCCATTGATAAAACCCAGCTGATAATATCATTCCAAAATTATATACACTGTCCAGTAGTATTTATATTTTAATCATTTAGCTGTGTATGTATATTAATATTTTAATCATTTTTATCAAGAGATTAAAGAAATTATTAAGAATTATCTTTCTAAATACCTTTTTTTTTTTTAATTATCCCTAGTACACGTGGTACAGGCCATGATAATCATGGTGGGTAGTTAGCGACTGCTTTTACTGTAAGTGCACTACATGTCTACACATGTGAAAAGCAGTTCAACTTTGCACTTACAGATGTGCCAGAGCCCCGTTTGGTTACTTGCCCTCACTGGTGGGGTTGGACTTTTGCAAGAATCGAGGGCCATTGGAGCAATATTTTTTTAAATAAAAAAAAAAAGTGCCCAATGCAGGAATCAAACCCGGGTCGTAGCAGTCAAAAACCAATGGTTTAACCAGCCTTCCACCGACCCCCTTCTAAATACCATACTTTTAAATACCCTAAATTACAGAAAGGTTATAGAAAAAGAGATCTGGTGCCCTTTTACTCAACTAATGGTTAAGATAGATTAGAATGCAATCAGATATAAAAGAGTTGAGGCATTGACTTCTTGATAATAGAATGACTTACTCATTGGCTATAGAAAAAGACAGAGACAAATATCATAGATGATTTGGAAATTACCTTTACTCTCTCTCTCTTATTCATATTTATATTTATTCTGTATTTAACCTTATATAATCATATATGGACATTGTAATAAATCAGTTTCAATCTCTCTCTCTCTCTTATAGGCCCCTTAATACTAGATTACTCTGTTTCTATAGTTGAGTTTGAAGAATCATGAGAAGGAATTCAAATATGATCATTATAAGGCTCAATTGGTTTTATGTGGACTAAGTAATTTATGTCATCTATTTTACTGATTACAAAGTTACTAAACTTGACCTGATACATTTGGTAAAAGATTCTTTGAAGCCTCAGAGATATGAAAATTTTGATGAGAAAATCATTTTTTTACTTTATAAAAACTTGGGAAGCACAAGGAAAATATTGTCAAAACATAGCAAAGCATTTAAATGGCTGTTTTACAATTCCTTCCCAAAATTACTGGTTTCATTATATTTGGGTACATATTTTGGAAAATGATATTCCTGGTCATTCTCTTTTAATAACAGGGAAGATATAGATGTGAGAATTTTATATAAATATTTTAAATAAAAATTTATTCCAAAGTTTTTTTTGTTTTATTATTATTTTCTTAATCTATGTGTGAAATATATTATTTCTGTCTTCTGATAAGTACTTAAACTATAGGTAACAGGATCAAATAAAAATTATTGAAATGTTCGTCACATTTCGGTAACAATGCTGTTATAGAAATGTCACGAATATTTAAATAATTTCGATTTGGTTTTATTACCTTTTGATTAAAGAAAAGAAAAGAGTACTCACCTGATCTGCCTTGGCTTTCAGTTCGTCAAAACTATTTACAACTAATAATTCTCCAATGATGCCATCTTTTGGTGTTCCAACACTACCGCCTAAACCTAGAAGAGCAACCATCTTTTGGCGCGGGTAAATCAATTCGGCGGATTCTTTACCACGGACCCAATGTGGAACTTCAGCTGCTTCTGCATGGACATTGTCCAGGTGTTCATTGTACAAGAGAGTCAGCATATAATCAATCGCCCGTTCCAAATTGGTAGAACCAGCAATTCTCGAGCCGAAAGTATCGGTAAACTTTGCAAGCTCATTATATGTTTGATTGGCTTCTGGCCCTTTAACTACATGTTTCAGAATGAAATTTACAAAGTTTTGGTAGCCATGGATTTCGGTCTTAAGACTGTCTGGAAGTTGGCAATCAATTTCTTTAGGTAGGCTCCTGCCGTTCGTTTGACTAAAAATTAAAACTAACGCAAAGAAAAATATACGCATCTTGTGTCCGAGCTTAACACGCTAAGAATGAAGCTCAGCGGAAATCAAAAACTTCAAACTATATTTATATTTTTTAACAGCATTGCTGGATATATTTTTAAATAAATATTTTTAAAATTTATCAATGAATATTTTCTCTCTTTTTATTTTTGTTTATAGGTTTATAACTTTTAATTAGACAATTTTAATTTATATTTAGACATTTTTCATTTTAATTTAGACACTTTCATTTTCATTTAGACATTTTCAATTTTAATTTAGCAATTTTAAATTTTAATTTAGACATTTTTCATTTTAATTTAGACATTTTTTATTTTAATTTAGACATTTTAAATTTTAATTTAGACATTTTTCCATTTTAATTTAGACATTTTTTATTTTAATTTAGACACATGTACTTTTCTATAAAAAGTCCATGTGTCTAAATAAGAATGAAAGTGTCTAAATTATATTTTAGAATGTCTAAATATAAATTTAAAATGTCTAATTAAAAGTTTAAAATCTATATAATATAAACAAAAACAGAGTTTAAATTTAATTTATATATTATCATATATAATTTCCAGATTATTTCCTTAAAACGTTTTTTTCAAATTAAAAATAAATTATTTAGAGTATTTCCCCAAATTGTAAAAAAAAACACAAAGCAATAACGCGCCATCTATACATATAAATTAAAAGGATTTAAAAGCGCGAATGTTTCTTTTATACATAAAACAAACTTCTACTGTCCTTACTGCGATGAAAAAATATATTGGGAGGGCTTGGCTCATCAGTGGTGAACCCTCCCAGCGGCTTCGCCAATTTAATCCACCAGACCGCCTCTCAGAGCTCCGACACTGTATTGGATCATTCTGCTTTTATATGCTACACTGAAGGATGGAATCTTAGAAATGGTTTTCAAGTAAACTATGGACATAAGCTTATAGGACAGTAGCATTACATTCAAATATTTGCTTCGAGCAATGCTCTTCAGCAAACTATAAAGACAAGGCCAGTTAGGCATAAATTAACACAAAGCAATAACGCGCCATCTATACATATAAAATAAAAGGATTTAAAAGCGCGAATGTTTCTTTTATACATAAAAAAACTTCTACTGTCCTTACTGCGATGAAAAAAATATATTGGGAGGGCTTGGCTCATCAGTGGTGAACCCTCCCAGCGGCTTCGCCAATTTAATCCACCAGACCGCCTCTCAGAGCTCCGACACTGTATTGGATCATTCTGCTTTTATATGCTACACTGAATGATGGAATCTTAGAAATGGTTTTCAAGTAAACCATGGACATAAGCTTATAGGACAGTAGCATTACATTCAAATATTTGCTTCGAGCAATGCTCTTCAGCAAACTATAAAGACAAGGCCAGTTAGGCATGAATTAACACAAAGCAATAACGCGCCATCTATACATATAAATTAAAAGGATTTAAAAGCGCGAATGTTTCTTTTATACATAAAACAATCCTTTTAATTTATATGTATAGATGGCGCGTTATTGCTTTGTGTTAATTTATGCCTAACTGGCCTTGTCTTTATAGTTTGCTGAAGAGCATTGCTCGAAGCAAATATTTGAATGTAATGCTACTGTCCTATAAGCTTATGTCCATAGTTTACTTGAAAACCATTTCTAAGATTCCATCCTTCAGTGTAGCATATAAAAGCAGAATGATCCAATACAGTGTCGGAGCTCTGAGAGGCGGTCTGGTGGATTAAATTGGCGAAGCCGCTGGGAGGGTTCACCACTGATGAGCCACGCCCTCCCAATATATTTTTTCATCGCAGTAAGGACAGTAGAAGTTTGTTTTATGTATAAAAGAAACATTCGCGCTTTTAAATCCTTTTAATTTATATGTAAAAAAAAACTTTACAATTTTAATTGTAACCTTTAAAATTTTAGTTGCAACTTTTCAATTTTAATTTCAAGCTTTTCATTTTTCGCATATTTCAAAATTCATATATTTAAAATAAATGCTAGTATATACAATGCTAGTTATTATAGCTCTTTATATGTTCAGAAATAATAACTATTAATTGTAAAACGATGATAGTAGATGAAATTTAGAATAAAAATATCAGGTACTTACATAATTTGACAAAGCATGGTGTCTGGACTGCAGACGAAAATTAATTCTATATATAAGACACTATTCCTAAAGACAATTACCTACATTCAAAAAATATGGTTTCTATTTATAAAGCAAGAAAGCCAAAGCTAAACTCTACTCTCTGCAGTATGACATCTTTAAACATCGCTTACACGGGCCTATCATCATCAAACTGCACTCATATATTCCTGCACAAATGATTGGAAGTTAGACATCAACCCCAAAAGAGACACAGGCTATAATTTTTTCTCCAATAGACAATAAAAAGTACGAGTCATCCTAAAAGTAAATCCAAGCCCTATTAACTGGACTCACCATTTTAAATATTATGTAGTTACCTTGGATTCCAAGTTGAAATTCAAGATGCATGTCAAAAATACCATAAGGAAAGCCAATATCGCAAAAATAACAATATCAAGTCTGTTTAACTATAGAAGAAATTTATCTATAAAGCAAAAGTTTACTTGATACAGAAGCTGTAGTCTTCCGATAATAACATACACACTTTCAATTCGGGGAAAATATATTACACCCTCAGAAAAACGCATTCATGAGAATCTGCCTTCGGACAACTATAGGAGCTCCATTCAACCTATTAAACAAGATACTGAAGGGGAACTTAAACTAATACAATCTAGAAAGGTGTACTGAATTTTCATTAAGAAATTATACCTTCAATTTAAAAATTCATCTAATCCATCTATACAAGATATTCTTTAAAATAAAGGCTATATCAATCCACGATTCTGACGATCCTGACGCTTAGTTAGGAGTTCATCACCCAACAGCTGCCTTCCTGCAAGGTCGGGGGCACCTCTACTCACAAACTCATCATGTGCAAATATCCAGGTCAAAGTTACTCGCGAGCTGTACTTGGATATAACACCTGTAAACTGAGAGAGAGAGACGAAATATATATTAAAATTAATTATCAATCCTCCCGGAATCCGGGTTACATCAAAAGAGAGGCTGCCAATCCTGTTGCTACTGACATGGATCTGAGGTGTTTCTGTTAAGGATTTCGAGTCTTCAAAAGTTTGTCCCTAGTAGCATTCCCCGTTCCAAAATAACTTTATTAGGTACCGCTCAAAAAGATCAACCTAGCTTATGTTATTGACACGAGAAATATGAACAGGTTCTTCACAGAAAAAAGTATACAACGCGAGATTCGATCCCGGTTCATGGCTGTCGGGAATCGAGGGTTTTGACCACTCGTCCACCATCGGCTGTCGCGCAGAATAATCAGGGCCACGTCTGGAGTTTAGGCAAAGGGCTTCATTCGAAAAATTCCCTACAGTCTCCCAATGCCAAATTGAATGTTCTTCAATGCAACATCAATGACATATCTACCAATAAGAGCAAGGTTAAACTGGACGAGATATTATCACTGGCGTATTCCAAAGGTGCTAATATCATTTGTCTACAAGAAACCAAGCTTAAGCCCAGCCACCTTTTTAAGATAAAGGGCTTCAAAATACTGAGAAAGACAGGCCTTCAGCAGATGGA
>CP092886.1:147657721-147721906 GCA_030710605.1 Cordylochernes scorpioides
TAGGTTTTTTCTCTTTATATTGATATGTATATTAATTTTTACAAATTTTCTTTTATTAATAAGTAGATTTCTCAATAGTTTATTTTTCGTTTGATATAATTAATTCTATCTTTATTTGAATATTACTATAAAGTCAATTTTTCTACGTCCTAATAATAATTAAAATGCCTAGAGTGAAAGGCTTTCATGCCGGACATGCCTTTTTAACGACCACATTAGTATAGCGACACTACTATTTTAATTGCCTAAAAACTTGTTTTGAAAATAACCTAAACAAAATAGCGATCAATAACCTAAATCAAACCAGTTGACATTAAAAATTCATCCTGAAAAACTACCATTTCTTATATAAATAGTTCTAAATATTGAATCGCTTTAATCACCATTTTATTTTTAAGCCAAGAAAGCGTATTTAAAACAATGATCAAATGTTGATAAAAATTGTAGATGATAATGAGAGAATTAAGTTTTAATTATTGCGTGATTAAAGATCACCATCTTTAAACTCTCTAAGTAATGGCGCGGTCCTCTTAAGGAAGCATTTATTGTATTTATTCTATAGGCATTCTTTGTAAGCGTCTGCGTGTACACTAAGTAATCTTCTAGGAGTCAGCAAAAAAACAGTAAAAGGAAAACTTATTCATTTATGTAAGTTTTAAATTACCCTTTTTAAAAATCACATTGGTTGGTTTAAAGTGATAAATAGATTAGAAATACAGTTTGTTACAAAAATAAAGAAAGGGCAATATCGTAGCAGCCGAGTGGTAGCAGTTGAAGGCTATAAAGTTTCTCGTCTTGGCAGATCTATACGGCCGTTTTATTGCCGCAAGTCCTTGGCACTTGGACTTGGTGGATAAACGTCCGAGGGGCTTGGGGGTATTTTTATTTTTTACTAAAGCGCGAGAAGGGGTGGTAAGGTTTTATTTAAAAATCACCTCTTACTGTTGCCAAATGTAGAAATTACGCTTATTAAACACATTAAAACAATGCATTTTTATATTCTTTGAGTAAAACGGCCAAATCTAGATCAGTAAATGAGCCATAACACCAGCTTTGACAAATTTGACTATAGGTCAACCTACAAAGCATAAGACGCCGCAACTATTTTTATTTGTTTGTTAAAATAACTTTCAGCCAAGTCCTTCTTGGACTAACTAAAAACAAGCTAGTTTGCTAAAGAAGGGCTTGCCCGAAAGCTTCTTTAATTCAGCAATTAAAAATAGTTTCGGGGTCTTATTCTTTTTTTTTTAGTAATTAGCCTAAATTCTCAATCCTGTGATAATGAATAGGTCAACCTGTGTTTCGGTTATTGCCTTCACCTTACAAGGGTTGCAACGATTTCATAACATCAATCTAATCCACCAACAAGTTATTTTAGCTGGTGAAGTGATAGGGTAGATCTAAGGCTAGAATACATAGTGGACGTGTTGGAGAATAGTAATCATATGTAATTATTCACTTAAAGTTTGAATATACCAACAATTACAGAGAGAGAGAGAGAGAGAAAAAAAAGATTTTTTTATAAGTTCCCTCTTCTTCACCGCTAGACAACAGACAATAAATAATGTTGTAGACCTATATCAATTTGTAAATAGCAGAGAGAATTATCATAGGTTTAACTATTTTTGTAGATATATTTATGATTATCTTTCAAACCTGAAAGGTTCAGGTTCCTAATATATATTATTGTTTCTCTTTTTATTTTGATTACTTTTTCTTGTATAATATGTTTTAAAATGTTAATCGACGCAATTATCCCTAGCCGGGATATCGCGTTTTGCGTGTTGAAATAAATAAATTTCCTCTTTAAATATAACAATTTATATCAGTAGAACACTCTCTCTAAACACATAGTGTTTCAAAATGAAAACTTTGTGCGCATGTCAAATACAATACATTTTAAAGAATCATTATAAGCCAATAGCATCCATAAAATACATTAGATGAACTTGTTAACATTAATGCATCTAACCTGGAATAAATAAATATTCTGTACACCAATGAATATCCGATATTAAATACTGAGTGTATAAATGTACTTCCAAACTTTCCAAAATTGGAGTTGTGTCAACTTTTACTAACAAAAGAATGTTTGGATTGTTGAGACACTAAGTATTGTTTTGTCTCTTTGTGTCGGAAAAGGTGATAATTATTGAATTGTTTTCCTTCGCTGCCGAACATTTTTCATTATTGTTCCAGATATGTTTCATAACTTTTATAAAAATGTGTATTCTTATTTATAAGCAAAACTTTACGTCTGTTTTAAAAGAAAGTTGACTAAGAGGATTATGAACCACGCTATAATTTTTCTATTCGGAAAATATTTCTAATTTTATTCTGTAATTATATATTTTTTTTATAATTTACTTCTCCTGACGAAGACAAATATTTTTGTCGAAACGTTGAGAAAAATAAAAAACGCTAACTGGCCGAAGTGTCTATTTTTCATAGAAATAGATAAAAAATATATAGAGTTTTTAAAAAATATAACACAGGTTAATAAGACCAAATCCAAATAAATAAACTTTTAATTTAGATTTGGTTTTATTACCTTGGGTTTATAATCTACTAGCCGAATGACCCGGGAAACGCCCGTGTTTTACCCGATTGAATGTTTTGATTCAAATACTATTTGTTACAATTATAAATTGGCACCTTAATTAATTGCATATGTTAGTTAAAAACTATAGCCTATGTGCTTTATCTGTCTATGTACTGTTGGCTTCCGTAGGCGTCTCTTACTGGGAAAAAGAAAGAGAGGATTCCATTTGGTTATTATCTAATACTAGCCGAGTGACCCGGGCAACGCTCCGGGTTTACTCGAAGGGCCCGCAGGTGAGAAACTATAGGCATTGGTTCCTATGCCTAAAAAATTATTTAAAATGAAAAAAGAAGAAAAATACTAACAAATCAGAAAATAAAAGTGCAAACAACACATCTACACTACTTCAAGAACATGAGAGCACATGCACTGTGTAACCATACGTGTACCATTCGTAAAGACCCTGCTTAGGATTAAAATATCTCCGAAGCATAACAATACAACCAACTCATGTTTGCTAAGCAATTTCAGGAAAGAAACTATAGGCATTAGTTGAAGAGTTTAAATAAATATATTTAGAGTGAAAAAATTACACAAATCAGCAAATAAAATTGCAAAAAATGCTACTATATCGCAGATAAGACAACATATAAAAGGAATGAAAATATTTCAAGGACCTCATTAAAACTACATTTCTAGTTTTATATATACAATATAACCTCGATAATTCGACCATGTTTTGTTGTCTTGACCTACAGCCTATCATATAACAAAGTGTAATTCAATACTATCGATAATTCGACCATTTTAAATTTCAACAATTGTTTGTTGCTCAAATATAACTTCACTGCTAAAAAGGTATTACAGAGAAAATGGCTGACATTGTAAATGTACAAAATGTATGTATAGAGCAGGGGAATAATAAATAAAGACCAAAATCAAATTAATTGATAATAAATAGATTATTGCCAAAAAAAAAAATACAAAAAATATTTTTTTCTCCTTTCTTATCTTCACTCAATCATATTAGAGTGTCAAGCTTGTAAAGCTTGAAATTAACAACCATCACGATTGGGTGAAGTAGAATGCGTCTGCCTTTGTCATCAAGACTGGGAGCACTACTCAGTGGCAGGCCACTGACTTAGCTCCAAAAGAATGTATCCCTGGATTAGGAGCCCTTACAAGGTACTATCAGCCGGGCCAGCTGAGCCCAGGTTTTTTAGTGAGCTTGTTACTGCTCCCCCTCCTCCTTTTTCATCCTGGCTTGGGACCGGCAAAGGCGGAGTTTTTTTCTTTCAGGTGAGAAACTTTAGGCATTGGTGAAAAGTGTAAATATATATTCTGGAAATGAAAAAAAAGGATAAAATAAATCAGAATATAAATTTACAAACTATATTTCAGAGGAGACGATTTATAATAGGAATTCATTTAAATGACCTCATTAAAAACTACATTTTATATATACTTGGGTTCAACTTTACATGTATGCTATCCAAAGTTCGCACACTTGAAAAAGTCACATAAAGTCGTCTGTGCGTAAACACAGGCTCTTGTAGCAAAGGTTTGGCCTTGAGCCCTCTTTATAGTCATATATTTCAGACATTATACAGTGTGTTCAACTTTGGGTACTGTCAGTATATGTGCTTCAAGGACATGAGAGCACATGCGCTAGAACACCATACCTGTTCCATCGCAAAGATCCTATAGGCATTGGTGAAAGTGTAAATAAATATTTTGAAAATGAAAAAAAAATTGCATATATGACAACATATTAAAGGAATAAATTCATTTAAAAGACCTCATTAAAGACATAAAGCCGTCTGTGCGTAAACACAGGCTCTTGTAGCAAAGGTTTGGCCTTGAGCCCTCTTTATGTCATATATTTCAGACATTATACAGTGTGTTCAACTTTGGGTACTGTCAGTATATGTGCTTCAAGGACATGAGAGCACATGCGCTAGAACACCATACCTGTTCCATCGCAAAGATCCTATAGGCATTGGTGAAAGTGTAAATAAATATTTTGAAAATGAAAAAAAAATTGCATATATGACAACATATTAAAGGAATAAATTCATTTAAAAGACCTCATTAAAGACATAAAGCCGTCTGTGCGTAAACACAGGCTCTTGTAGCAAAGGTTTGGCCTTGAGCCCTCTTTATAGTCATATATTTCAGACATTATACAGTGTGTTCAACTTTGGGTACTGTCAGTATATGTGCTTCAAGGACATGAGAGCACATGCGCTAGAACACCATACCTGTTCCATCGCAAAGATCCTATAGGCATTGGTGAAAGTGTAAATAAATATTTTGGAAATGGAAAAAATTGCAGATATGACAACATATTAAAGGAATAAATTCATTTAAAAGACCTCATTAAAAACAACAATTCTATATTTTTATATATACAATATAATCTAATTAATTCAACACACGATAATTCGACCATTTTTTGGATGTCTCGACCTACGGCCTATCATATGACAAACTAATTCGACACTTTCGATAATTCAACTATTTTGGAAAATCAAATTTCAACAGTTGATATTTGTCTAAAACCCCTATTATTAACAACACTAGCCGAGTGACCCGGGCAACGCCCCGGGTTTACCCGAAGGACCCGCAGGTGAGAAACTATAGAAGAAAAATTTTAACAAATCAGAAAATGAAATTGCAAACAACAGAACTACACTTCTTTAAGGACATGAGAGCACATGCACTGTATCACCATACGTGTACCATTTTCAAAGACCCTGCTTAGGATTAAAATTTCTCAGAAGCATAACAATAGTACCAACCTAGAGGTTAACTGGTGTGGATGCATTCCTCTGGGAGTAAGACTATTGAGAAATTCAGTAGGGAGTTATTTTGCTTCTCCGCATTCTAACACTTCAACTGTTAACACTGTGGAAACACTGACTCATGTTTGGTAAGCAATTTCAGGGAAGAAACTATAGACATTGGATTAAATAAATTATTAATTAAATTGCATTAAATAAAAATTATTAGATTTAAATAAATATTATTAGAGTGAAAAAAAAAGAAAAAATTAACAAATTAGAAAATAAAATTTCGAAAAATACAACTATATTGCAGATAAGATAAGAGGACCTTATTAAAAAATAAATAAACAAACTGTAATTCGACACTATCGATAATTCGACACTTTCGATAATTCGACACTTTTGATAATTCGACACTTTCGATAATTCGACCATTTTAAAAATCAAATTTACAAGGTTGATTGTTGTTTAAATACAACTTTGATTTTGCATGCATAAACACAGGCTCTTGTAGCAAGAACCCAAATATTATTTATAGTCATAGCAAAAGCCAACTTTAGTGAAAACTGATGCCTCTTCAGAATGAATGGAAGACTGAAATCTGAAGGAGCAGAAGATATGGGTCATCTTTACATGTATGCTATCCAATGTTCGCACACTTGAAAAAGCCACATATAAAGTTGTCCGTGCGTAAACACAGGCTCTTGTAGCCAAGGTTTGGCCTTGAGCCTTATTTATAGTCATAGCAAAAGCCAACCTTAGTGAAAACTAACGCCTCTCTAGAATGAAGCGAAGGTTGGTATCCGAAGGGGCCAAAGATATTTCAGACACTATACAGTGTGTTCAACTTTGGGCACTGTCAGTATATGTGCTTCAAGGACATGAGAGCACATGCGCTGAAACACCATACGTGTTCCATCGCAAAGATCCTAAAGGCATTGGTGAAAGTATAAATAAATATTTTGGAAATGAAAAAAAAAATACATATATATATAAGAAAATAAATTGGAATAAAAATTTACAAACTATATTTCAGAGTGGATACATATTTGAAAGGAAAAAAAAAAAAGAAAATTGCAAACAACAAAACTATATTACAGATATGACATGAAAACTAACGCCTCTCTAGAATGAAGCGAAGGTTGGTATCCGAAGGGGCCAAAGATATTTCAGACACTATACAGTGTGTTCAACTTTGGGCACTGTCAGTATATGTACTTCAAGGACATGAGAGCACATGCGCTGAAACACCATACGCGTTCCATCGCAAAGATCCTAAAGGCATTGGTGAAAGTATAAATGACCCATATCTTCTGCTCCTTCAGATTTCAGTCTTCCATTCATTCTGAAGAGGCATCAGTTTTCACTAAAGTTGGCTTTTGCTATGACTATAAATAATATTTGGGTTCTTGCTACAAGAGCCTGTGTTTATGCATGCAAAAGCAAAGTTGTATTTAAACAACAATCAACCTTGTAAATTTGATTTTTAAAATGGTCGAATTATCGAAAGTGTCGAATTATCGAAAGTGTCGAATTATCGAGTGTCGAATTACAGTTTGTTTATGTATTTTTTAATAAGGTCCTCTTATCTTATCTGCAATATAGTTGTATTTTTCGAAATTTTATTTTCTAATTTGTTAATTTCTTTCTTTTTTTTTTTCACTCTAATAATATTTATTTAAATCTAATAATTTTTATTTAATGCAATTTAATTAATAATTTATTTAATCCAATGTCTATAGTTTCTTCCCTGAAATTGCTTACCAAACATGAGTCAGTGTTTCCACAGTGTTAACAGTTGGAGTGTTAGAATGCGGAGAAGCAAAATAACTCCCTACTGAATTTCTTAATAGTCTCACTCCCAGAGGAATGCATCCACACCAGTTAACCTCTAGGTTGGTACTATTGTTATGCTTCTGAGAAGTTTTAATCCTAAGCAGGGTCTTTGAAAATGGTACACGTATGGTGATACAGTGCATGTGCTCTCATGTCCTTAAAGTAGTGTAGTTCTGTTGTTTGCAATTTCATTTTCTGATTTGTTAAAATTTTTCTTCTATAGTTTCTCACCTGCGGGTCCTTCGGGTAAACCCGGGGCATTGCCCGGGTCACTCGGCTAGTATGTATATAAAAAAGCAAAGCCCAATTCTAAACCCAAATATTTTTTTTATGAGAAGAACATCAACATATTGCATGATTACGGCAGTCCATAGCTTCCCTGACAAAAATTCACCAAGAAAGTAAAATATTCCAAAAATTTTCTGTGTGTAAATTGCTAAATATGTAAAAAACATGTATACAAAAAAGCAAAGCCCAATTCCAAACCCAAATATTTTTTTTATGAGAAGAACATCAACATAATGCATGATTACGGCAGTCCATAGCTTCCCTGACAAAAATTCACCAAAAAAGTTAAATATTCCAAAAATATTTCTGTGTATATATTGCTAAATGTGTAAATAACATGTATATAAAAAAGCAAAGCTTAATTTTAAATTTCATTATCCTTTTCACAGGAAAAGCATCAAAATACTGCATAAGTACGGCACTTTTGCAGCCGCATGATTACGGCAGTCCATAGCTTCCCTGACAAAAATTCACCAAGAAAGTTAAATATTCCAAAATTTTTCTGTGTGTAAATTGCTAAATATGTAAAAAACATGTATACAAAAAGCAAAGCCCAATTCCAAACCCAAATATTTTTTTTATGAGAAGAACATCAACATAATGCATGATTACGGCAGTCCATAGCTTCCCTGACAAAAATTCACCAAAAAAGTTAAATATTCCAAAAATATTTCTGTGTATATATTGCTAAATGTGTAAATAACATGTATATAAAAAAGCAAAGCTTAATTTTAAATTTCATTATCCTTTTCACAGGAAAAGCATCAAAATACTGCATAAGTACGGCACTTTTGCAGCCGCATGATTACGGCAGTCCATAGCTTCCCTGACAAAAATTCACCAAGAAAGTTAAATATTCCAAAATTTTTCTGTGTGTAAATTGCTAAATATGTAAAAAACATGTATACAAAAAGCAAAGCCCAATTCCAAACCCAAATATTTTTTTTATGAGAAGAACATCAACATAATGCATGATTACGGCAGTCCATAGCTTCCCTGACAAAAATTCACCAAAAAAGTTAAATATTCCAAAAATATTTCTGTGTATATATTGCTAAATGTGTAAATAACATGTATATAAAAAGAAAGCTTAATTTTAAATTTCATTATCCTTTTCACAGGAAAAGCATCAAAATACTGCATAAGTACGGCACTTTTGCAGCCCCCCTGACAAAAATTCACTAAAAGAGGTAAGTATTCAAAAAATAATTTTGGTATATATATTGCTAAATGTGTAACAAACATGTATATAAAAAAGCAAAGCTTAATTCTAAGTTCTAATATTTTTTTTATAAGAAAAGCTACAAAAGCAAATAGGGAGAAGTGAAGCCATTTAGCCATTTTCAAAATCTGATTGTGAAAGAGTAAAAAAATGAGTAAATAAGAGCAAATATAAAGAAAAAGTTTTGCTAAATGTGTAATAAACATGTATATAAAAAAGCAAAGCTTAATTCTAAGTTTTAATATAAAGAAGAAATAAGACACAAAAATGGAGCTAAATTCAAATGAAAAACTATAACAAATTAATAAAAAAAAAATAAGACCTAATCCAAATGCCACCATCATCAGACAAAAGAAAAAATGAGATTTTATTCTTTAGTTCATTTATTCTTCTGTCTGATGCTGTTGCTGAAATGTCACACACTATTAAATTATTTGGATTAGGTCTTATTAATGAGAAAAAAAAAAGATGCCAAAGAGAGATGAAAAGATGCCAAAAAAGATAACCAGATACAAAAATTGTGCTAAATTCAAATGAAAAACTATAACAAACACTTATAAAAGATAATTATTATAGAATAAAAGTAATAATTCAATCTACAATTCGAAAAATTTATATATTTAAATGAAAAACTATAACAAAGTACTTACATAATCAAATGAATCAGAAATATATATTATTTCAAAACACATTTTTATGCATTTCAAAACAAATGAATTGATGATGATAAATGCAAAAAATCTACGATTGTAAAATAGATTAAATAAAAAAATAAAAATAACTGTTAACATTAGGAAAATAAAAACAGGCCTATCATACGAAGAAAAAAATAACGAAAATTTTGGTATATATATTGTTATGTGTAGTTCAGAATCTTCGGAGGAGATAGCTCAGGACTTTACAATGGAAAACTCTGTTACGGTATTATCTATATAGATTAGGGAGCGACCCGCTCCAACACAATAGTTACATAAATAGCGAGTGGGGGGGGGGGGCATGATGGGGGGGGGGGGCAAAGGTGGCGTGACCGTAGCCAACCAATAGGATGGCGCCATTCCAAAAAAAAAAAAGCAAACGGTGACAGAGAGAGATGACTGATTAGGAAAGACGCTCGTAACTGTATATAGAATAATACTATTAGTACCTTATCGTTTTTAAAATACTTTTGAAATTCTCTGATCTGTTTATGTATCAACTTAATTATAAAGAGATATCGTGCCATCTATGAATATGAAATTAAAACTATTTCAGTGTGCCATAAATTTTATTTTTGCAAAATTAATTTACTCTCTTCCAACTGTCTTTTCTGCAATGGATCAATTGATAGACGGGCCTGTGTGGACTTGAAGGGTTTACCACTGATGAGCCAGGCCCTCTCAATAGCTTGCATCGTAGTGAGAGGACAGTAGAGTTATAAATATTTTATGAAAATAAAGGTTAAGCTAAAATAGTTTCAACTATCAACTTATTACTAAATTATTGGATTGTAAAGAAAGTTCGTTCGGTTTTATTCGACAATTTTATTGTTTGTATATAATTTGTATTTTATTTTATTGAATAAAAAATTACGTTTTTCAAATAACAAATAGTACAAGTTTGTAGAGCAGAACAAGTACTATATAGAGAATACAAACATTTTACCGTATAACAACAAAAACCGTTATGAAACAAAGGGATACAAAATCTGAACGAACTTTCTTTACAACCCAATCTATTCGCCATAAATGCCGTTTACTCTTTAAAACGTAATTAGAAAACCTTAATTTTTGCAATTCTTATTGTTTTAGTTTAAAATGATGATTCGTTTTCTGCTGATGAAACTCCCCTTAAGAACGGTTAATTTGTAACTTGTAACTTCACAAATACGAATGTGTGTATGTAACCAACACTTTATACGGTTATTTCTAATACATATTTGTTCTATTCAGTGTACACACACTTTAAATTGTTATTTCACATGCCCATACGTTCTAGTAAGAGTAATCACACTCCTATATTTCTACTTCTCAGATATACAATACTAAATCTATAAGCACTTTAAATTGTAACTTTTCAAACATATTCGCTCTCTGAGTTTACAAGCACTCGCAATTTCTTCCTCTCGAACATACACGCTACACTGAGTATACAATCATTTAAATTGTAACATCTCAAACATATTCGCAACACTTAAACGCTACACTGTGAGTGTACAAACATTTAAATTGTTGCCTCTTAAACATAAACGCTACACTGTGAGTGTACAAACATTTTAAATTGTTGCCTCTTAAACATAAACGCTACACTGAGTATACAAACATTTTAAATTGTTGCCTCTTAAACATAAACGCTACACTGAGTATACAAACATTTTAAATTGTTGCCTCTTAAACATAAACGTTACACTGAGTGTACAAACATTTTAAATTGTTGCCTCTTAAACATAAACGCTACACTGAGTATACAAACATTTTAAATTGTTGCCCCTTAAACATAAACGTTACACTGAGTGTATGAACATTTTAAATTGTTGCCTCTTAAACATAAACGTTACACTGAGGTTTGAGCAACCTGTTTAACACGGTTTCGGGCTATGGCCCTCATCAGTACAGTGGGAGGGGAGTTCGATTTAAAAAAATTCCACGAGAGGAGTTATGAAATCGGTCGAAATCATCAAAAAGGTGTTAAGATGGTGAATAGGCAAGGAGAGAGTTTCAGTCTAAAATACAACTATACTCAATATGAGCAAATATATATGACATATATATCTTTAAATGACACTATATTTTCAATTCAATATCAATTTATCATAAAATTTCCATTAATCAGTATAAAATTTATCATAAGAATAATATGATATGATAAAACAAAGAAATGTTGAAGGGCCTAGATAATGGTGAAGTATAAATGCTGATACTCAGTAGTAAATAAAAGCGAAATTGGTATTTTTATTTCTCTCTTTTTTGCATATTTATAAAATTTATTTTTATCGTTATTTGTGTGCGCGCCTTTCATTCAATTATACAAATTGAAAAGAAACAATTTAGAGAAAGTAATTTGAAAATAATTGCTATTTCCTAAGTCTATTTACCCACACTTCACTTTCCTGACTCAATATTTGGAGAGGACAAACACCGACCGGAACTGGAAGTTTTTGCTCCATAAACTGACGGCGTTATTTCAATAAACCCTCAGGATCTAATGAATATGCAAAGTAACCATTTTTTTGTTCATATATATTTTTAAAGTTAATGCATAACATTTTAAAATAACACACACCAATATTGTTAAATACCAATATTAATAATCAACAATGCTAAATACCTAGTTTATTAATGTGTGAGTTAATTGGTGTGATTCATTACATCTGAAATAAATAAAGAAGGCGTACCTGGACCTGTGTAAATAAAAAAAAAAGATATGTTTAGTACTTATTAATTTTCTTTATTTTTTTCCACACAGAGATGCAGGTACGGTTCATTTATTATTCTAAATTTATAAATTGTCTTTCTCTATGATATATGTAGTCAATTAAATATATTATATAAATAAGTGTTATATATAAATATTCTGAATATAGAGCAATCCATAATATATATATTTAAAAATGAGGCTTATTTTGGATTTCAATTAGATTATTTATTAATCCAATATTTCGATGGACCAATCGTCCATCTTTTACAAGGGTTTTTGTTATGAAGCACACAGCAGGTCGCGTGCTTCAGGTGAGCCACGGACGTCTTACAAGCTTATTGGGCGCGATAAACTATCTAATATATACATTTTAAACAAATTAAATATAATCAAAAGAAAAACAGTGTAATATATATGAATAAATATTGATAATTAAGAGATTTCGAATTAATTAAACAAATAAAAATACCATAAAAATTGAAATAACTGTGAAATAAATAAATATATATATATATATATATTTAAATATATATATTAAATAATAGTTCAAATGTGAAATTGTACTGGGATAAGGTGAATAAATTAAGAAAAAAGCATCTCCTTATCGTGCAACTGAAAGTTACAGAAGCGTCTCACACTCCTACAATCTCTCAATAAAAAGATCACAGAAATTTGACACAACACACTACTTAAAAATTATGAAAATGTTGCCGATATACAGACAGAAGTTATCTCTTAGTGTTTTCACGAATACAGATGGCTCCGGTCGTATAGGAGTGTGCGATGCCAAGTTTCTATTGATACCATATTAGAAATGCGGGGCTGGAATTGAACATTTTTTATTTTGAAAAAAAAAAACGCTTCCATGTCAATGTCGATAAACTTATTTGTAAATTATTTGCATACTATTTTTTAATACTTTACTTCCAACGTAAGGTATTTTAAAAAAGTTTGATGTAAATAATTTACAACTCAATTGAAACTAACTGCAAAATAGCGTTTTCCAATGTCAATAAGGTCATACAATCTCTGTTGTTGTAGGCAGCGCTCGTATTATAAATATGATACGAAATATGAATATTCTCATTTTAGTTTTCTTTAATAAAAATCTTTATATGTGTTTTTCTTTCTTTCGAAAAATATTTTCCCTAATTATTAAATTGACATTTTACTTACTCCCCAATATATGTCTAAAGCAGCCTTTCGTGATTTTACCGATAGATAATAAAGGCAACCCGCTTTAATTTCTGTAACGTATCCTTTAAAGATTGATAGAAATATTTTATAAGATGGAAATGGTAGACAGTGAACTCTATACATGTGACCTAAGAATGGACAGAATAAACACAATGGGCGATTTCGCTATTTTTACGTTTGTTGGAACAGCCTTCTTTGAAACTTCTCTCGATCAAATTTCAACCTTGCCACGGTTAGATCCTCCGAATTCTGTTACAGGTTGGATTCTCACAGCCTTCGTTTAGGCCGCAAATACAAATTAAGAAATCGGCCAGGATGTATGTATATTCTCCTTAACAAGTGATCTACATTGAACACAATTCTCTCTCTGCTGTGGGTGTGGAAATTCATTTACCAACTCCATTACTCCAAGTTATTAAAATTAGGGAAATGAAAAAATAATAAACATTGTTGTTTACCCTGAATCCGTTTCCTTTTTCTGCGGAAATTTATTCAGAAATTTTATTTCCACGAGAAAGGACAAGTTATTGCTTGTAAAATTGAATTTGTGAAAATGCCAAACGAAAACAAAAACAAAATTGTTCTAAATATGGAGCAAAATCCAATACATATATATTAATGTCTTAAAAAAATACACTTTGGATTTCAAAAATTGTAATATTTACAATATTTTGACAGGCCTGGCTTTAGAGGATCTGGTTATGAGATTAGAGTCAATTCACTTTCTGCTGGAGCGATAAAATTGAGTCCAAACCTTTATGAAAAAAAAAACTAATATAAAAAATATATACAGTTAAACCTGTCTTTAGCGCCCCGTCTTGGGACTCATCAAAATAGGGTGCTATAGAGAGGGGGTGCTATAGACAGGTCACTTTTAATGTAAATCGCATCGTACTACGTATTTAAAATCGGGCTCTATAGAGAAGGAGGCGCTATTTAGAGGGGGCGCTATAGACAGGTTTAACTGTATATATTTTGTGTTATATGTGTAGTATAATAATTATCTATATAGGGGCAAATATTTGATAAATTAACGAAGAAATAAAATGATGCACTAGCGCGCCATCTGTTATCATAATTCAAAACTATTTTAAAGGCGTAAAATTATTTTTGATATTAAACGATTTCTACTGCCCTTACTGCAATGGAAAAATTAATGAGAGGGCCTGGTAGATTAAACTGGCGAAACCGCTGAGAGGGTTCACCACTGATGAGCCAGGCCCTCTCATTAATTTTTCCATTGCAGTAAGGGCAGTAGAAATTGTTTAATATCAAAAAGAATCTTACGCCTTTAAAATAGTTTTGAATTAATAATAAAATACTAATAATAATTTTACAAAAGGAAAAAATTATAAATGAAAATATGTAGGGCTATGTAGAGCTAGGAGAATCTCTGAGAGATGTGTCTATGCATGTATTTATTTTAAACTATTTTTACCCACACACAGAATATTTCTTTCTTCCCCTAAAATATTGTGAGATGATTCTAGCTGAAATACCTAAAATTGCTACAATTAAACCAAAATCACCTCAATAATGCTGGTCATGTATTCCGCGTCGAAATATTGGAAATAAAACTAATTTTGAATCCAAAAATACAAGATTATTTTTCTTTGATAATAAAATATTATACTATTTTTGTCACTTATATTTCTTACTACATAAATACGCTCATACAAAACTAACTCTGCAGACCTTACTCTTGCAAATAACCTATTTTGTTGTTGTTGTTGTTGTCGTGTCCAATGAAGAGCCTCAGATGTCTCCATGCATTTCTATCACAGCAGCAATGTCCACTATCTTGAGTGTGTAAAGCTGCTGCTCTGGGTCCATGTCAAATTTTGCAAGGCTGCGGCCATTGCTGGGCATGAGAATGGGGGTAGGTGTTCCACACCAGGACAGTTGTTGCATGTCCTATAGGTAATAGTGCCATCTGGATGTATTGTCATTCCTTTATAGTGTAACAAAGTATTTATTAATTTTATTATTTTTATTAACAGAGTGGTTATTTTTATGGTTATATTTTGCTAGTATGTAAATTTCCCTAGTGGCTTATCTTTTGTTTACCATTCTTAGTTTGTTCTTGCCTGAAATAAATTTCTGTGTCACCCCGAAGTTTCTCTTCCATAATTTTACACGTGGCAATAGTATTTCGTCCTGAGTCTTGTTATAGTTTTTGTAATTCTTCTCTCAGAGTTAATTTCGCATATTTGATCTTTTCTTATCTTTTTTTGAATTAAAAAAATAACCAATTGATTATTATAATAGCATATTATATCTAACGACGTGGATGTATATCCATCTATAAAATGTATTCGCTAAATATGCCACCTCTCCCCGGCATACAAACTTTCTAATTACCTATCAATCTTCCTTACACCTCTGGTAAAGACCCGCCCACAATCTTTCTCCTTAACAGACATCCCTGCATTTATACAGTTCGTCCAATCTCTCACCCCGCTTCAAAACTCCACCATGGTGTCATATGATGTCAACTCTATTTATTTATCCCTACCCCACCAGCTGATCATTACTCAGCTAACAAAATTCCTACAAGACATTCAGTTAGACCCTAAAACTGTTTCTTCTATAGTCGCGCTTTCCTCCATATGCTTGGACATCACTGAGTTTACCTTCAATAACCAATTTTTCAAACAGATTAGGGGCTCACCCATGGGTAGCCCATTATCATCACCCTTAGCTGAAATAGTCATGTCCACTCTTGACAACTGGATCCAACAGCAATTCACACCGGGCATTCACATATGGAGGAGATATATTGATGATACCCTTTGTATATGTTAAACCGGACATGAGCATAGCATCTTATCTGTTCTTAACTCCTTTCACCCCGATATTTCTTTCAGTCATGAACCAGAAGTTAATAGTGTTTTACCTTTTCTCGACATACTCATTATTCGTACCCCATCACACTACCACACAACAGTATATCATAAAATCAGTAACCCAACTTTCTATACCAATTTTAATTCTTCCTGTCCTTTGTCCCATAAAATTAATACAGTCAGAACACTTACCAAGAGATTGGTCACACATTGCTCCCTGCCCATATTTAGGTCAATAGAATTCTCCATCATCAAAAAACAGCTTGCCCTCTCCCAATACCCTCGCCATTTCATACACAAATACCAATACAACCCTGCTATTTTGAACCCCCTTATACCTCATAGAAACACCTGCATTTTGCCTTATTCACCACAATCCGCTACCATAGCCCGCATGCTTAAATCCCATGGCATCAATACCTATTTTAAAAATAATAAAAGCCTGGCCACCATTCTTAGACACCCCATTACCCGCATACAGAGACCCACCAGTGTTCGATCATCGGGTGGCTCGGTCTACTCGGTCTCATGCAACGATTGTAGTGCAACCTACGTGGGTGAGACTGGTAGGTCCGTGGCCATCAGGATGATCGAACATGGTAGATGTATCAATAATAAAGACAGCAGATCCCTCATATACGACCACACACTTAATACTGGCCATTCTTTCAATCTAGCTTCTCCCACCACCCTATACACTAACATTCCCAGTAAACACCAAAGATTAATCATAGAGGCCATTTTATCCATTTCCAAAAAACAGTATTAATCGTCATATTGATTTACCTGACCAATATCATGATATATGTAGTAACTTAAAAAACGGATAACCTCCCCCCCGTCTTTTGGTCTTGTGCGGCCGCTGATGGCGGGTTGAACAGTTGATTTCTGGTAATTTGACTCCGTAATAGTAGCATATGGCCATGAATACGCGTTTTGAGAACTCTATCGTAGATTTTAGGTTTTTAGCGCGGATTCATGTTACTTTCCCGAATTCATGTTTTACCATAGCCATTCTGAATTTTGTATCGTTTTTAATTTTTTAACATTACACGATTAGCATGCTTACGTAGTTGTCATATATCAGTCATTTAGATATGCAAATTTTAACTTGAATTGTATTTTCGCCGTACTTTATACATCACATATGCAAATATACCTCAAATAGATTCCTATATAAAGTCTTTTGTTACCTTAGTTTGCTACCTGTTGAAGGGCGTGACTGCCCGAAAGCTTGTCACACGTTTATCTGAATAAATATCTTTTCTCCTTAATTTTCATTACTATTTTAATAATCAATGGAGAAAGTTTTCATGTAGTTCTAAATATGTGATATATAAAAAAATATTTTTTAAATAATTGTTCACTCCGAAATTTTTGGAAAAAATATGTAGAAAAATAATAAATATTTCACATTAATCAACAAGGTAGATATTCTTTTTTTAAAAATGAATATTTCGAAAATGTAGCCAAGATTTATATTACGAATTGTAAATAAATACCGAAATTCCCTAGTATTCGGGTGTAAAAATACTTTATATATATAAAGACATATATCACACACAAACAACAAACTAAAAAAATATTGATAAAATAGAAACAAAATTTAAGCGCTGCGCGTAGAGAAAAATAAATACATTTTATTTCGCTCGTTATAAACTCAATTTGTCTTCTTAAAGGAAACCGTTAACATAGAGCCCCCGTATTTACTTCCAATAAAACAAACAGACAGTTCTGATGGTTCCCAAAATGTAGCATTATAGGGAGTTTTTAAAGTAATCCACCAATACCATTATTTTTCTAAATATATTGGGAGTAAATAAAACGAATTTTTATAAATTAATATACCAATATTTACCGGAGGATATAAATAGAATTTAGGTTATAATAAATTGCTATAACCTACGCGTTAATTTAATAACGATGTTTACCTATTTTTATTAATTTACCGAAATTTAATTGAATAAAAAAGTGAAGTTTTTTTCTTCACAAATAAACATTATAAAAAAATGGAAATAAGACCTAATCCAAATAATTTATTAGTGTGTGACGTTACGGCAACAACATTGTCACCATCATCAGACAAAAGAATAAATTTTGGCTGATGATGGTGACAATGTTGTTGCCGAAACGTCACACACTAATAAATTATTTGGATTAGGTCATATTTTCTTTTATTATAATCTATAATCCAAATTGTGCTTTATCACTTTAAAACAATGAATACATGTTCAATTTAAGAAAACCTTTTAGCAATAAGGTGCCCATTTATATTTAAAAATGGTTTATTCTTATTTCATAAATAGTGAAAAAAATTTAGTTGTTATATTAGATGGCAATAGCTATATAAATGTTATATTTATTGCGATATTCGGTTTTTGAAAGCATAATTCTTCCCTAAAAATTAACTTAAGATATTTATCTTTTAAATCTACAGATTTTATTTTGAAAACGAACGAAATAAGAGTATTTCAAAGAAACATTAATGTATCATATTAAGCTTTTACAGAGAATTTAAAATTATATTTCTAAATGATTGTTTTATTTACAAAAATATAGAAAATAACTATATATCTTGATTTAAAAAGGCATATATTGGATCAAAAAATAATTTATTTTGACGTGACAACGTCTTAAATTAGGTTGCGGCTGGGAGTCACTTATGAAAAAGTGTAACGCCCGGTAACGTTACGATGAGTCACCGAACGAGAGTGCTGCGCGCGCAGCGCTAGAGAATTAGGCGTATTGAATCGGCGCATGCTTGTCTCTGTCTTTGTCTTTCTCGAACGTTCTTGGCGTTGGAAAAACAAGAAAGCGTCATAATACAAGTTCACACGTGTGGTTAAAGTATCGTCAGCTGTGTCTGTAGTGAAAATGTGGAGTGCTTAGATTCGTCATTTACAACAACTACAACAATAAAGGTAAATAATTGTACACTGATATTTCATTATCGTAAACTATGATTGATTGATTAATTGTTAGATTGACACAAAAGTTGAGAAACTGAGTTTATAGGTTATGTCATACTATTGATAAATGTTGATAGTGTTAAGTAAATTATTAGTTTAAAATTAATTAATTAATTAATTATTATTTTACAAATTTTAAATAGTTTCAAATTTATTTAGCAAAAATTTGAACCTTCGATCTGAATAAATGTTTTGATTTTCGAATTGATTCTTTAAAATTACAAATATTAAGAAAAAGTGGCAGCTATAAGAAAACTTTATTTAAACTGTGTTGAGCAAGAATTTTAACATCTAATTTAAGTAAATGTTTTAATTTTCAACTTCATCATTTACAATTACAATTTTTTTTTAATTTCAAATTTATTTAGCAAAAATTTGAAGCTTCGATCTGAATAAGTGTTTTGATTTTCAAATACCAACGCGGCTGGTGGAGTGGCGATCTATCTTAAATTATCATCGACATCTACGGCGGAAGTGTTCCAAGTTGCGATTACAGACGTAACTCGTGTCATTAAAACCAAGGATGACATGTGCATGACTGAAGTTACTTGCTTCGCCGCTAATACTAGCTTCAAGTTTATACTCGGTGCTGTATATATTCATCCAGGAGCTAGTATGCAGGATATTGGAATGTTACTATGGCAAGGACTCGGTCCGTACATTCACAACAGCCAGTACGTGCCACCGTTCGTGCAAGTTGATTCTAGTATACCGATTCTTCTGTGTGGTGATTTTAACAAAAACGTAAAGCCTGACAACTCGTTTCTTAATTTCATGAAAAATACGTATAATCTTGATTGCGTATCAAACGTTTCTAAGTCAACTACGTTAAAAGGAACAACTATCGACTTGACTTTCGCAAGACACATTACAGCAGAAACACTTCCTTTCATTTCATATTTCTCCTATCATCGTCCTATCCTCAACAAAATCACTCAAATAGGAATTAGTTAAGTTTAAGTTTACATGTACAATGTTTAAGTAAACAAAATATATTTCTATAGTTAAAATTTGTGCAATTCTTATTTTCATTCAATTCCTTGTTCCTATTGTGCAATTTAATTATATTCATATCAATAAATATTCTACCGTTGTCACGTAAAATCTTCGCCCGTAAAACCGACTTTACAGGCAACCATTTTATTTTTTTACCAATATTTCAGTTGGCTGAACGCCAACCTTTATCAAGGTATTATAACATATTATTGTGTGACTATTTTTGTGTGTTACATTGATATATTAACACCAATTTTAAAATTGAATAATAAAAATGGCGTTTCTCACAAAATAAAGCACTAAGTACATATTTGTGTGTATATATATATAGTATAGTTATGAGAATTTTAAGATTTATAATTTTTTAAATTTAATTTAAACATGTGAGGTTTGTTTTTTTTTAATATTTTTTTTTGTAATAAATAATTATTTAGAAAATATTATAATAAAAAAAAAAAAAGGTAACACCAGCAAAGCATCGGCAGTTACGCGTCATAGGCTGGGTGAAAAAAGGAATAAGCGAAGAGAAAGTTTTAAAGAGAAGAGCAAAGACAGAACCATGATAATAATTTTCCAAATATAAAATAAAGCTAATTAGAGAGAGAGAAGTATTTTTTGCTCTATTTTCTCTCTTGATGAAAGAAGATAGATTTTTGTGAATTTTTTGGGGGGGATTTTTTTATAAGCTTATTTTAAAAACAATCTAGTGTAAATGTGGAGGATACGATATAAGATAGTATATTAAATTAGTGTGCCAGTTAGGAAGGATGAAAACCTTAAAGGAATTTTTCCAAAAATAAAAAATTACTATTAATATATTTATATATATATATTATATAATTTTGTATATATATATTGGTAAAATGCTCATGTGAGTCTGGTCAGGATATGCCTCTTTTATATTTAATATATAGGTATATATGGATTTCAAAAACAATTTTGATAAAATATTATATATATGTGTGGAGGGTATATAATCCAGAAGTATGGAGAAGAGCGATAAAGTTAATCCAGGATTAAGAGCTATCAGAATGATTTAGACGGTGATAGAGGATATAATGAGAAGCCATCATCACCCTAACTATCTGTATACATCTCTCTGACTCTAGCCTGAATGGCTCGATTATATCACATTCCATTACCTTTTTAATTAAAACACACATGATCAGCGTCATTACACACAAATTTGGCCTTAAATACCCATTTCTTGATTTCACAGGAATTCCCTTAGAACAAATTTTTGGTCGTTGGGGTACAGCCTGCATGACGCTGATGAGGGCCAACAGCTCGAAACGCGTTCGTGGTAAGATTTTCTTGATATCAAGCAAATGTGTTGGTCGAATATCATGGAACGATTTAAATCAACGTTTAGTTTATTTTTGTTCCACTAGATGGCGCTCTGACACCTAAAATGATCATGTGTGCGGTCATGATGGGCCTTTTTTGTTTTATATATATATATACATTAATGATATAATTATATAATATAATAATCAACTTTTGATTTAAAAAAATATCCTTGGGCAGATATTTATTCGGGAAAACGACGGGCAAAACCAGATCATTCGGTTATTATATATATAAGTACCAAAAATGGAATCTCTCTCTTTAAAACACATTAAACCAATGCATTCTTCTGGCTATGTATGGTTTGGTAGAGTTGGTGATAACGAATGAGCCACATTACCAGTTCGGCAAGTTTAAACACTTTAAATTGTAACTTCTCAAACATAGACGCTGAGTTTACAACATTTTTATTTGATACCTGTCAAACCTGAACGTTACACTGAGTGTATAAATATTTTAAATTGTTGCCTTTTAAACATATACGCTACACTGAGGTTTTGGCAAATTCAGACAAAAATGTATAAAATGTTTTCGGGCTTTGGCCCTCATCAGTACAGGAGCGGCTTCATAACATTCTACGAGGGGAGTTATGAAATCGGTCGAATTTATTAAAAAGGCGTTTAAGCTGTTGAAGTAGCAAGGCCGATTAGAATACAACATATATTAGCGAGAGGATCATATTCATGTGCCAAAAATGAAACATTTCCCTTTATGTGTACGTGGAAAAGTTAGAAAATTAGAGGAAAAGGTCAAGTGTTGATATTAGATATAAAAGAGGCATATCCTGGGAGCTCACATGAGTATTTTAGATGGCAGAGAGCTATCTAGTGGACCAAAAACCTATCTAAAATGCTCATGTAAACGGTCGGGAAATGTAATTTTCAATATCATAATATATATATGTTATATAAAAATATTATTTTATTTAAATTTATATTTCATAGATTCAAATATTCTGTTAAATATATCACCAGATGTCGCGACTTCCCTTTATATAGCCTATTGTTGTTATTTCCCTTTGGCCGGCTCAAACCTTTTGTAAATTATGTAAATAAGTTTTTTTTTTTTATTCTTACGCGTTAAATCAGGCAATATTTTCCTTAATTATGCTTCATTATCACAATTAAAGAAAATTGTGATTCAAAGTTAATTTTAATTAATTATTACCACGACTGTACAACAATATTACACACTCATGAATTCCAAGATCAAGCAAATGACCAATAATTCCTCTACAAGCAAATAAAAGCTTATCTCAATAATATTCAAAAATCAACAGAATTTTTTATCGTAATATATATATATCTTGAAATATCTCCATATAATATTAATATATTATTTTCTAAAATAGTTTATATAAAAAGATGATACCTAAGTTTAATATTTAGAAAATTTATTTTACACTTGGAAAGAAACTGCAATGACCCGAATAAAAGATAAAATTTTTAAAAATTTCTTTCTTTTTACTTTCTTCAAATCTGCCGCATACTTCCTGAAATAAAACTTTGGTAAAATATTTATTGTATCATTTACAATAAATATATTAAAGTGGCTGAAATGTCTATATATACACTTATATATTATATAATCTAAAATGCAAATATTTCATTTTTTAAAACATATATTTTATTTTCATTCATTGACTGTTCTACATTTTTTACCATAGATTTAGAACATAACACTTTGAATATCATTGTAAATATTATGTATAGTTAATTACCTTTTTTTTTAATTCACGAATATAGAACTCATTTTATAAATTCTATATTACCGTGAAAAATATTTTCATGTGTAATTTGCTTCAAGTAATTCAAAATAAAAACTACTTGATGGGTAAATAATAATCTTTCCAAATTTTAACGACTGCGCCTTCAATTCTATAACTTTTTCAACAACAAAACAAAATAATTATAATATATATACATATATATTTTTGAAAATAGAGCAATCCATAGATAATTTTTAATTAAAAAGGCATATATTGGATCAAAATATCATTTATTTTACCAATATTTCAGTTGGCTGAACGCCAACCTTATAACACCTTGATAAAGGTTGGCGTTCAGCCAACTGAAATATTGGTAAAATAAATGATATTTTGATCCAATATATATATAAGAAACGAAATATTTATATATTTCATGTATATGTATGGCCAGTAGCAATATAAATATCCATTGAAAATAAAAGAACCTTTAGGTTTATAGACATAACTTTTAAATAAAATAAAACATTATAACTATAAAATATAGGTGGCGCCTTATTTTAAAGCCTAATTGGGTTATTTAAGAAATGTTTGCGTAAGAAGAGTGCTTGGTGAATTTGAATTACTATATTTGTATAAATTTCTACTGTCCTAAAATGTTAGGGCGATATTATCATTAAAAAACCTATATAAACATGTTCATTTTTCAGTAGAAATTGTTTATTTTCAAAAAGAATCATATTGGTCTTAACATCTTTCGAATTTTTATATTCATTTTTTTTATCGCAAGATATAATCTCTATACACAAATTTTATTAAATAATATAAAAATATATATATAATTGAAAATGTGAAGAAAAAATGAAAAGGTCAGGTGTTGATATTAAAAATAAAAAGGCATATCCTGACCAGGAGCACATGTGCTTTTCAGAAGGCAGAGCGCCATCTGGGGGAACAGAAATAAACTAAGCATTGATTTAGCCTGTTCCCTGATATTTGGCCAACCCATTTCTTGATAAATCAAGAAAAGCCATTCACGAACGCGTTTCGCGCTGTTGGCGCTCGTTAGCGTGGAGTAGGCTGTAGCACTGCGACCAAAATTATTTTTGGTCCCAGAGGCTTCTTGAGAAACCAAGAAATGGGTATTTAAGGCCAAACTTGTGTAAATACGCTTAACATGTGAAAAAACAATAGAAAAAAAATTAAAAGGTCAGGTGTTGATATTAGAAATAAATTTTGGTCGCAGTGGTACAGCCTACTTCACGCTGACGAGCGCCAGCAGCGCGAAACGCGTTCGTGGATGGCTTTTCTTGATTTATCAAGAAATTGGGTTGGCCAAATATCAGGGAACAGTCTAAATCAATATTTAGTTGATTTCTATTCCACCAGATGGCGCTCTGCCTTATGAAAAGCACATGTGCTCCTGGTCAGGATATGCCTTTTATATTTATAATTGAAAATATAAACTGAAAATTTCTATTTTTTAATCGTGATCGTTTTTTTAACGCAAATACGCAAATAATTATTTTTTAAAATTATGTAAACAAGTAATGCGTTACATTTTTAAATAACATATATCTAATGAAAATGACATATATTTGTGATGATTAATATGATAGTAATTACATATCAACATATATAGTCACGACCGTCATGGGCCGGCCGGCCGGCCGGTTCTGTCACGGGTGCGCGCGCATCATCATTATGATCATTATCATTATCTAATGATAATAATAATAATAATAATAATAATTATTATTATTATTATTATATTATTATTATCCATATATATAGTCACGACCGTCATGGGCGGGCCGGCCGGCGGGCCTGCCGGCCGGCCGGTTCTGTCACGGATGCGCGCGCATCATCATTATGATCATTATCATAATGAAAATTATATTTAAAAAAAAAGAAAAACATTTTAAAATTAAAAACTTTATTTTAAAAATAAATATATATTTTAAAATAACAGAATATTTTAATTTTCAATAAATTTTATAGATATATTTCATCCAAAAAAAAAATAATTTTGATAACTTGATTACTAATTGTTTACTTTGATTACTAATTACCCATATTCTTCTGCTTTTACTTAATATTACCTATTTACTAAAATAATCATTGTATGCAAAAAAACATGCCTCCTAAGAAATATAACTCTGAAGAGGAAAGAAAGGCCGCAGCTGCCGCAAAAAGGCAAAATGCAAGGCAACAAGAAACAGCTGATCAACGCGCTGAACGACTCCAACGAGATTCTGAAACTAAAGTCTAAAACTAGATAATGAAACAGCAGAACAACGTGCTGCAAGACTTCTGCGTAAAGCTGAAACTTCTAGAAGTCGTATTGACAATGAAACAGCAGAACAACGTGCTACAAGACTTCTGCGTAAAGCTGAAACT
The DNA here is from genome assembly GCA_030710605.1 of Cordylochernes scorpioides. Lineage (NCBI taxonomy): Eukaryota > Metazoa > Arthropoda > Arachnida > Pseudoscorpiones > Chernetidae > Cordylochernes > Cordylochernes scorpioides. The sequence goes on from CP092886.1 coordinate 147,683,249, forward strand.
TCTAGAAGTCGTATTGACAATGAAACAGCAGAACAAAGTGCTGCAAGACTTCTGCGTAAAGCTGAAACTTCTAGAAGTCGTATTGACAATGAAACAGCAGAACAACATGCTGCAAGACTTCTGCGTAAAGCTGAAACTTCTAGAAGTCGTATTGACAATGAAACAGCAGAACAACGTGCTGCAAGACTTCTGCGTAAAGCTGAAACTTCTAGAAGTCGTATTGACAATGAAACAGCAGAACAAAGTGCTGCAAGACTTCTGCGTAAAGCTGAAACTTCTAGAAGTCGTATCTATATATATAAAAATGAATGTATGTCTGTTTGTCCTTTATGCCTGACCAAACCACTCATTGGATCGCCATGAAACTTTGGGAAGTTATTTAGTATAGTACTGGGAAGGTTTCTAGCAAATAAAATTTTTGAAATAACTTTTCGCCTAGATATAATCAAGATAAATATTCTAATTTATCTGTTATAATTCAACAATCTGCTCTAAATATTATCATGATGATACGATGATTTTGTAATGTAGAAAATTAGGAAATACAAAATTCAGGATGACACGGCAATTTATTTGAGACAAGAATAATGATACAATTCCAAGGCAAGATACTATTCCTTTAACTTCCAATTACGGAGGGAACCAATTAATAATGATTTTATTCAACTTATCGAGTATTTTTCAAGGGACCGGGAAAAAATGTTCACTTTATCGAGAGATTCGTTAGACAAACCTTTACTCGGGTAAAATCCGGGCGAAGCCGGGAATATCCATTTCGTAGCTACACCGTCTCTCCAAGAGGCAGTCTCTTATTAAAGGTCTATTAGAGATTCTTTAATAGCAATTAGAATCTTCAATGAGAGACCACCAACAGGAGAAACAAGTTGATTCATGTTTTTAGGTGGTCTTTCTTAAGAGACTCTATTTACATATTTAAAATATGAAAAAATTAAAATATTTTAAAATTAAAATATTTTAAAATCAACATTTTCTTACTGTTACGTTTAATTACTGTTAATATCTATCTATCTATATATATAAAAATGAATGTATGTCTGTTTGTTTGTCCTTTATGCCTGACCAAACCACTCATTGATCGCCATGAAACTTTGGGAAGTTATTTAGTATAGTACTGGGAAGGTTTCTAGCAAATAAAATTTTTGAAATAACTTTTCGCCTAGAAATAATCAAGATAATTATTCTAATTTATCTGTTATAATTCAACAATCTGCTCTAAATACAGGGTGATCCAAAAGTCCCGCACTATTTTAAAAATTAATAACTCCGCGAATATTTGCGCTAGAGCAATGCGGTAAACACCATTGTGTTCAGGATGCAATGGGATTTTTTATGGCAAATAATGAAAAATTCGAAATTGATTTTAGTTACAATTTTATTCGCCAGATGGCGCTCTACCAGAATCAGAGATTCAGCGGCCAAATTGTTTGATAAATTGAAAAATATAACTGATCGACACGTATTTTTCCTTTTTGAATACCAGGAAAGAACCCTAATAACATCAAATAACAAATTAATAAAACACCACTTCGCCAAAAGTATGAAGAATTGGTTAACGATTTTCAAATACAATCAGAGATATGTAAAATAGGTAAATGCAAATTAAACATGTAGCAAAAAGAAAATTGATATTTCAGATACGGTTTGTTTCCGAAGATAATACATTTCTAATATTTTTAATTCAACTCTCACTCAGTATCGATTAAATTTATTTTAATTCATTTGAGAAATATGTATCTATCTCTGATAAATTATTTTACTCTGGAATGCCGTTGTTGTTGTCGTGTCCAATAAAGAGCCTCAGATGTATCCATGTATCTCCATCACAGCAGCAGCAATGTTCACTATCTTGGGTGTGTAAAGCTGCTGCTTAGGGTCTATGTCTAATTTCTGCAAGGCTGCGGCCATTGCTGGCTATGAGAATATGTGGGTAGGTGTAAGTTCAACACCAGGACAATTATTGCATGCCCTATAGGTTCTTGTGCCATCTGGATGTATTGTCATTCCTTTATAGTGTTTTGTTCTAAGTCTTGTTATTGTTTTTGCCATTTTTCTCTCAGAGTTTATTTCGCATTTTGATCTTTTCTTTTTTTTTTTGTTTAATTATCTTGTATTTTGACAAAGAATCAGCGTCAAATAATGACATTTGTTCTTTCCTTTGGCTCAACTTTCTGGCTTCCTTTGCCAATTCGAATGCCATTTCATTACCCCTGATTCCAGCATGGGCAGGGATTCAATGTAGAATGCAGTTATTCTCCAATGGTTCCAGTTGGGTAAGTAACGAGTGTATTTTCTGTGTGATTTTAGTATTGCTCTTCTGAATTGCTTCTAGAGCGGATATGGAGTCGCTGTATATTAAAATTCCTTCTGCTTGATGCAGGGATGGTTGGTCAAGGCATACATCAAGGGCTTTCCAGATAGCTGTCAGTTCACAAGTGAAGTTTGACGAAATCTGTCCTGCTCTTTCTTTGATTTTGATGTTTGTTCCATCTTGCAATATTATGTTAATTCCGGCCCCTCCATTACTCAGGGTAAGGTCTGAAGATCCATCTGTATATGCTGTTGAAGTGCGTGGCCTAGCAAATTTAATCAAGAATTTGTACTATGAGGACATAGCTGTTAATATTACAAACACATTAGACCTCGAAGCCCAAGGTATCAAAGTCTACCTCAATCAAAACAAAGCCATCCACATATACAATATGTATCACCCTCCAAACAATACATTTATTGACGATGGAACAATGGCTCAATTTCTTACAGACAACACTATTATTGTAGGTGACCTTAATGCCAAAAATCAACTATGGGGATGTTCTACGCCAAACCCAAGAGGCAAAATACTATCAAACATATTTGACGACAATGCCTTCATGTGCTTAAATGATGGGAATCCTACCCATCATTCCAACCAGCTATAATACTGCACAAGCCCTTGATATAAGGTTTTACTATCCTGACATTTTCCAAAAATGCAAATAGCAAATATTAAAAAGTTTTGGAAGTGATCATTTGCCTAATTTGATGGAAATTAGCACCAAGACCAAAACTAGCTCAATTAAGAAAAATTCTGGAACTTCAAAAAGGCTAATATGATATCTTTCGAAAACACCATTATTAAAGCAGCCAAAGTTTCAATACCAAGAGGTAATATTGAGAAATGGATTCCAAATTATACACACCAGGCAAAAAATATTCAAACACTTATAACTAAACGAAATGAACTACAAAAAAGTGCACCCAAAACCAAAAATATTGTAGAACTGAACTGAACATTGTGATTGCAAAAATAAAAAAGATTATACGTAAATGTGAAAAGGAAAAAATGGAAACAAACTTGTGAAAACCTGAACCCAAGAAACCCAAATACAAAACTTTGGAATTTGGCAAAACAAATTGACAGAGTTCAGCCACAAACTGAAAACACAAATTTGATTAAGAATACAGATGGTACACCAGCAACCAATGACAAAATTGCTGCCAATCTTTTAGAGGTAATTCATATCAAATAAGTAGTAAAATCAAGGTTGAAAAAAGGCCCTAAAGATTATTCATGACTGTAAAAATGTCACCAGCACTCATAATATTTTCCATGAAAAAAATCAATATGAAAGAGCTAGATTATGCATTAGAAAACACTGACCTAAACAAGACTCCTGGGCCAGATGGAATCCATGGCCGAATGATATCAAACTTGGGCAAAATTGGCAAAGAAAGACTTCTTAATATTTCCAATAACTCCTGGAAAACTGGAAAATTGCCTCAAGACTGTAAAAATGCAACAATAATTCCCATTAAAAACTTGACAAATCTGCTGATGACCCGAAAAACTACCGACCTATCTCCCTAACAAATATTTTCTGCAAATTAATGGAAAAAATTATATTCAGACGACTCACCTACCACCCCGACACAAGAAATCTCTTACCAGAAGAACAATATGGATTTAGGAAAGGACATGGAACAATAGACCAACTCTTATTTTTCACACAAAAGTTAAAAGATGCACAAAACAAAAAACCAACTAACCACACCATAGCTGCTTTTTAGACCTTACACAAGCTTTTGATAAGGTATGGAAAAACAAGTTAATTACAAAATTATACAAACATTTCAAAATTGATGGAAAAGCTATCACTTGGATAAATGATTCTCTTAAAAATATACAAATTAGGGTCAAATATAATGGCACTCTATCTAAAACCTTCAAATTGTACCAAGGATTACCACAAGGATCAGTCCTTAGCCCAACTCTCTTCACCCTATTTATTGCAGGCATAGAAGAAATATTTTCACATAAAACCAATATTGGACTTTTCGCTGATGACATTATTCAATGGAGCAGCAACACTAACTGGAAAAAAGCTGAAAGAGATTTGAACAATACTCTTCTCCACCTAGAAAAAATTGCTAATAAACATAAATTAGAATTTAACCCCCAAAAATCTGAAACCTGTCTTTTTACTACCGATAAGAAACTATACAAAATAAAACCAAATATTATTCTGAAAGAACAACAATTGCAATATAATAAACATCCTAAATATCTTGGCTACTCCCTGGATCCAGAAATTAACTCCAGTAAGCATATTGAAGGAGTTGTTAGAAAAGGAAGAGACCGACTAAAAATCTTGAATAATATTTCAGGAAGAGTGGGGAGCTGAAGCAACAACACTAAAATTAACTTACACATCTCTAATGAGACCAATCTTAGAATATGGATATCAAATCTATGGTACAGCATCTGAAACAAATCTAAAAACACTGGAAAGGATACAACTAAATGCAGCTAGAATTATTGCAGGTCTTCGAAAAACCTGCCCTAATGATATTGTACCTTACGAGGCAGACATTATGCCCTTAAAGAATAGAATAAGCTACAATCTGCCAAAATATATAAACAAAATCAAGAGTTATGAAAACAAACACAGAACTTTCATTTACATACTTAATTGGGAACCCAATATAGGACTCAAAAAAGAAGACCCTCTCCACCTGGCCAAAAGAAATGGATTTTTAAAATATAAAGTGGAAAAATATTATTCAGCTGAAAAAATATCTCCATGCGAACCACTAACAAAATATTATTTTTAATGCCACTTTAAATGAACCCACCAACAGACAATACCGATATCCAGAATACTTAAAACAATTATCATTAGAAATAATTAATATAAAATTCCTAAGAATGCAATAACTATCTATACCGATGGTAGCAGAGACGAGTTGGGACACACTGGTAGTGGCTCTCTCATTAAAACCACAAATGGCAATGAGAAAATAAACGGAAGAAACCCAGAATTTTGCTCAGTCTTCAGATCAGAACTTATAGCCATCTATGAAGTCTTAAAATCCATTAGAAACATTAAACATCACGATATATGGATTCTTACTGATAGTAGAAGTGCCATACAACACTTGAGTCACACAGGGGAACTTAGAGACAAAGTAAGCAGGAACATAATTGGTTATCTCCAAAAACTCTCAATACCTCAAAAATCCATCTTCAATGGATACCCTTACATGTTAACATTGAAGGCAATGAAGCTGCTGATGCGCTAGCGAAAAAAGGCACAAAAGAACCTTGTTACAGAAAAATAAACTTACTTTTAAAGAAATAGAAACAGTAGCCATAATAAACAAGAAATGGAGGATCCCACCTAAGCACAGTTGGTATACCCTAGAAGCAGATGGCTACCCAGACCTTTCGGTCCACAAGCCGGCATGCGAAGCATGCTATTCTGTTCAACTCATAAGCCAAGTAACGGTATCCAAGCTAGTGCTTGGACATTGTACCTTGAAACACCACCTCCCAGACAACGTGTCTGGAAGGATTTCTATACCGGTGGCCTTTAATCACAGCAAAATAGGAAACTATCTACTGTGTCCAGCAGGGACCGCGGGGAGGCAGCCCCCGGTCGACTCTGTTCACTCACAGCTGAGGAAAAGCTCAGGTGCCACGTCGTGGGCTTTCTCAAGAAGCTTGCTGTGATTTCTCAGCAGCTTACTCTCGATCGCGCCCCTCGCCCTCCTTCTCTCTTCCTGCACACCCACTACCCTTGGACAATCCAAGACGTAGTGGCGTGCATTCACATCCCTTTCTCCATAGACGCAATCAGGGTTTCTCTTAATTTTAAATCTGTGGAGACTTGGGGAAGAGCCCATGTCCCGAACTACCCTAATGAGTTTGTGGGACATAACCTTACAGAGGTACTTGGGTGTTGTTACCCCATTAAATACCTCTCTCCCCTTCACAATGTTCCTCCATCTGTCCAACCATTAGTCCTGGACGTGCCCCCTGATCCTCCTATAAAATTCTTTCTTGGTCACTGGGCTCCTCAGTGATCTACCTCTTAAGCATCCTGCCTTAGCGATCCTGTCTGCGAACTAATTACCTTCGATGAGGCTGTGCCTCCTAAACCAAGGGAGCTCCGGAGCCCGCGTTATCATCTCCAGCTCCTGGATTATTTGATGCGCGAGTTGCCCTTTCTCCAGATTGATGGCGACGAGGGCCAACATACAATCTGAATAGAGGCGGTCCGGGCTAAAGTTCTTCTCGGCACACACTCTGAGGGCTACCCTGATCGCAACCAGCTCGGCTGAAAAGACCAATTCGTCCACTCTGAGTGTTAAACTTTCTTTGAAGATCAGCTCTCCATTAGTGAATATCACTACCCCAGCTCCAGTATTGGTTCCAGACCTACTCCCATCAGTGAAAACCTCCGTGCCATTCCCTGTCGGCTCTCCAGGACTCCAATTCCACTTTGGCAACCACTGCGGAGACTTTCTTGGGTCCCTCTTCCATTCCAGGGCACCCGCTTCAAGTCCCAGGGCATCTTCCCTGTTCTCCCAGATCTTCTGTCTTCTGATGGTCTCCTCCTCTAGTTTCAATCCCAGGGGAATAAGACCAGCGAGGACCAATAAGGCCTCACTGCTGGTAGTGCGATATCCCCCTGTGATTCTGAGTACCGCTGTCCTCTGCACTCTCTCTAGAGTTGTTGCCACCTTCTGATCCCTGTTTCGGCGCCACCAAGCCCTGGAAGCATATAGCAGGATTGGCTCGACACAGGAGAGGCAGAGGTTCCTAAAAATAGTACCCTCCTTCTCCCCCCCTGTTGAGAGCCAACCAGGACAGGCCTGCACAACGCCTCCCTGCCTCTCGCCACCATCTCCTCCGCCTGGTATTGCCAACCCATCTTGTCATCAATGACCACCCCCAGGATGGTCATCCTATTGACCAACGCTACCCTCCGCCCTTCGATCCGGATAGCCGGCTTGTGTTCCCATTTTATCCCTTTCCCTTTATTTCTTATGTCCCTAGGCTTAAAGCTGAGGGCTTTAGTTTTGGAGACATTGAACTTAAGGCCAGAGTCATAGGCCCAGTTCGAGAGAATTTGGAGAGAAGTTTCACCACACTTCTCAGCCTTCGCTCTCGAAGCAGCCTCAATGATGAGGAACTGGTCGTCAGCATAGAGAACCAGCCTGGCTCCCTCAGGGAGCTCCTCCTGGAAAACGGTGTATACCAGGATATTCCACAGAATAGGTCCGCAGCAAGAGCCCTGGGGGCAACCCCTAGCACAGTTTCTTTCCAACTTCCGCCCACCAAAACTGAGGCTAATCCGTCTATCCCTCAGAAAGTCACGAACCAAGCTGCACAAATTATCAGGACAACCCATGTCCATCAAATTTCTCATCAGCTTGTTCCAACTCATGGAGTTGAACGCGCCATCAATGTCCAGGGCCACGAAAAGAACCCAAGCACCCTTATTTAAGCCTATCTCAACCCCCTCTAACACCTCGTTCAGAGCTGTGGTTGTGGACTTCCCTTCCCTAAAACCATGTTGGAAAGAGGAAAGGAGCTCATTACTCTCTAGCCAGTGCTTCAGTCGCTGAGCTAGTAGGCTATCCAGGACCATACCTAGACACACTAGTAAAGAAAGCATACGATAATCATTAGGAGAATTACCCTTTCTACCAATCCTTTCGAGAAGCACTACTCGGGCAACCTTCCATGCCTCAGGAAATGTACCAGTGTCCAGGCACCTATTGAATAACCTGGAAAGAAGCGATGGGTGCATCCTTACCAGGGCTTTCACGACCGTGTTATCGATCCCTTCGGGACCAGGAGATTTCCTTTTCCCGAACTTGAAAGCCGTCAGTTTCACCTCATTCTCAGAAAAGGGCGGATCTACCAAACCACAAGTGGTCAGAGAGATCTCGTCCTCTGGTTCCTGGTTTCCGAAGTGCCGATCCAAGTTGTTTTTATTTTGTCTTCTGCTTTCGAGCGAGTAGGTCTATAACACATTCTCTCTGAATTTTCTCATTGTTGGTGGATGAAACAGCACCAGTGATTATTTTGGCCGCTTTTGCTTGAACACTGTCTAGTCTTACTTTTAGTGATGAGCTTGAGGGAGCCCAGACCGGTGTTGCATATTTCATTATCGGCCTTATTAAGGTGGTATATGTTGTTCTGAGAATTCTAGGTTTTGCTCCCCAATTTGTTCCACATAGCCTTCTCAGAATGTTTAGTTTTCTGATATCTCTATTTGAGGTGCTAATTATGTGTTCTGAAAATTCCAATTCCACATCAATAATGATTAAAATAATTCTGTTGACATCTTGTCAATACATGCACAGTATGCACTATTAAAAAAGATAATATGCATTATATACACTATGTACAATGAATATGGCGCCTCTTCCAGCGCTGCAGAGTTTGGTGGAGATTCGCCAGTGGGTCTCCAGCGACACCACGCATTTTGCGATCTACGATGAATACGTAGATCGCGTACTTCGCCGCTTAGGAGATGGTGATGGCGTGGTCCTCGAGACCAACTTGAAAGATCCAGGACTGCAGTATCACACTTAGGTATTATGGATTTCTAATTTTATCAATTATTTGTTTGTTTATGCTTATTTTTTGGTTATATTTATGCCTTTTTCCCTGTGAGTGGAGAAGACGCATAGGTTTGATTTTATTGGGTTTATGCTCATTTGGAGTTCCATTGCCCACTTCTCCAGTCCTCTCATTGATGTGTTCAGTATTTATTACGAATTTTCTTTGCTGCTACTTGTGTGCCATATGGCTATATCATCTGCATAACAGGCAACCTTTGTGTCTTCAGTGAGGTAAGGATGGATGTCGTTAATATATAGCAGATAGAGTAGAGGACTGAGCACCGATCCCTGAGTTACCCCAGCCCATGTTCTTCCTTCCTTGGAAAATTCTCCATTAACCCCGAACCTTTAACCTTCTTCCCCTTATGAAGTCTGCAATCCATATTAGGGTTTTTCTCTTACTCCGATGTTGTGCAGCTTTTCACGTAATTTCTCCCTCCACACTCGATCAAAAGCTGAGGTCATATCAAGGAATATAGCCGTGGTCTTCTTTGGCGGTTTTTCCTGGAAAGAATCTATTATTGATTGACAGAAGTAAAACAGTTGATCAGTCGTACAGTGCTGGGATCTATAGGCAGTTCGGTAGAGGTTTATTTTATTATTGTTAGTGAGCCAGACTATGAGCCTAGAGTGGAAAATTCGTTCTGGTATTTTACAAAGTTTGCTGGTGAGAGCAATTGGCCGATAGTTCTTGTATTCCTTGGCATCTTTGTTTGGCTTCAGTATTGGCACTATAATTGATATCTTCCAATTATTTGGTAGTTTACCAGTTTGCCATGAAATGTTCAGTATTCGTAGGAGTTGATTATTAGCTTTGTCTTCAAAGTGTTTAATCATTTGACCAAACATTAGATTATCTCTTGGTGACCTCTTGGATATTTTATTGATAAGTTTAGCTCATTCAGTGTGAAGTCTCTCGAGAAAATATCTTGTTGATGGAAGTTTCTTGCTTGTTTAACTAACTGGCTTATATTATTTTTAGAGTCCTGTCTTCATTCGTATAGTTGAGTATGGAAGTGTTTGAAAGATATTCAGCAATTATATAAGCCATCTGTTTGTTCTCGTTCGCGCTGTTCTATTCATATCGGTTAGAGTATTGGAGGATTGGTGTTGGTTTTGATTGCTTTCTAACACTCTAAACATATTCCAGTGTTGGCTGCCCTTTCTTGGAACCATTTTTCGCAGAATTCTGCCATTTTTCTTGTTTGCATATCCAAATTTCTTGTTCTATTTTGTGACTAATTTCAATGAGTTCCTTTCTGTTTTCTTCTGTTTTATTTTTTTAAGAAGTTCATTGATATTGTCTCTCTCTCTGCAATCATTGCCTCGATGTTGTGGTCCTTCCAATAAGGTATCCACAGGTCTCTACGTCTACCTCTAGGTATCGATGCTTTTGCAGCTTTTGAAATGTTCGAAGAGAATTTTTCCAAGTTTTTGTCAAGCGTTCTGTAATTCAATTTTTCGTTGCACAGTTCTTCAAGCTTTTCTGTGAATTTTTTTTCAAGTCGGCTTTACTAAAGTTCCATGTTCTTTTATTTTTTCTAATGGACATTCTCAATTTTGAAGTTTAGGGTTGTTAAAATTGGTCTGTGGTCACTGATTGCACCTCTCAGGATTTTCCATTGTGTTGTGGGTGCGATGTTGTAATTTATCGCTGTGATGTCTATTGCGGATTCTGTGCCTGTAGACTTAGATAGGTAGGTGTTCTCTCCGTTATTTAACGGTGTAAGGTCGAGGTCGGTTAGCATGTCCTCAACCTGCTGACCTTTGTTATCCTGGACAGGTGATCCCCAAATTGAACTTTTGGAGTTAAATTCGCCGAGTATGATTGTGATATCCGAAGACGCTTCACTTAATGTCTCTATTGTGTGCACCCATACAAAATTCAAAGATTTCACGAGCTGAAATTGGCGATTTTGAGATGCGTCAAGAATTCGCTGCATGGGTTTCCGGCAAATTGATATTGATGAAAACTAGCTGTCGAATGTTCTGTGGACAGATGATGCTCACTTTTCTCTAAACGGAGAATTTAACATTCAAAACAGCCGCATTTGGGCAACAGAAAACCCTTGGAATTTTACAGAAATTCCACTTTACCAGCCTAGAGTTACAGTTTTGTGTGGGTTCACTTCTTTTTTTATTGGGCCATTTTTCTTTGAAAAATCAATGGAAGAACTTTTAAAACCGTTTTTGTAACTGATGAACGTTATGTTCAACCTTTGAGAGAAAAGGGTATTCCCATATTGCAGGGCAAAAGCACTAAGCGAAATAACATTCATGAAAGATGGAGGACCTCCTCATATCTCCCGAGGTGCCAAACAATTGCTGAAGGATACGTTCTGTGAAAATCGTGTGATAAGTCGCCACATTATATACCAGTGGCCTCCAAGATCACCAGACTTGACGCCTTGCGATTTTTGGTTATGGGGGTACATTAAGTCGCGTGTTTATCGATGCTGGCCTACCACATTGGCCATGTTGAAGGCTTCTATCAGATGGCACGTTTTATCAATTTCAACAGATATGTTATTTAATGCTGTCCATTCTTTCATTTATCGTCTGCAGGCGGTGATTGAGAATGAAGGGTGCCACATTGAGCAAGGATTGTGACCTAACACAAGAGAGAAGGCAGTTACCTCATGTGTTATATAAGCCGCCATGTATTATATTATCTACCAATATTTTGCATCTCTTTGTGTTGGGATATGGGGGTAATAAATGCTGTCCTCACATCTTGACTCTTTTTTTTTTTGTGAACAGTAATATTTTGTTTGTCATTTGCTCACATATTATGTCGTGCAAACCAGAGTGTTATAACTTCACGAATAACACTGGTACACACAATTTTACCCCTTATGTTTAATTTTTCGCTTTTCGCTCATTAGAGGAAATAGCATAAGGAATATTTTCTGTACACCAATAACTTTAGAAATTTTGTGAAAAAAAAAAAATACAAAATGATTTTACTACCACGTTTTTCAACGCAAAAGGTCGATTTAAAAATTATTTTTATTTCAGGGGACACATTTCTTAAAATTGTGTACAGTATAATAAACAATGATAACATTTGACAAGCCCATAGGATATTTGGAATAAAGTACGACAAATATATTTTGTCACTCCCCTCTATATTTCATTTGTTGGATCATGACAAATATCCAGTTAAATAGTCAAGGGTCGCCAATCAGTCAAGAAACTACACATTTCTTAGAGCAAGAAATCCTATTAATAGTGCCATCATAATTTTTGGTACTATATTAACATTTCAAAAATTCGTGTATTGATATCAGCAGTGTTTTTCAAACATTCAATCTATTTCACAAAACCCCATATAAAATATAAATATTTTTGCTACATGTTTTAATTTGCATTTACCTATTTTACATATCTCTGATTGTATTTGAAAATCGTTAACCAATTCTTCATACTTTTGGCGAAGTGGTGTTTTATTAATTTGTTATTTGATATTATTAGGGTTCTTTCCTGGTATTCAAAAAGGAAAAATACGTGTCGATCAGTTATATTTTTCAATTTATCAAACAATTTGGCCGCTGAATCTCTGATTCTGGTAGAACGCCATCTGGCGAATAAAATTGTAACTAAAATCAATTTCGAATTTTTCATTATTTGCCATAAAAAATCCCATTGCATCCTGAACACAATGGTGTTTACCGCATTGCTCTAGCGCAAATATTCGCGGAGTTATTAATTTTTAAAGTTGTGCGGGACTTTTGGATCACCCTGTATTATCATGATGATACGATGATTTTGTAATGTAGAAAATTAGGAAAGACAAAATTCAGGATGACACGGCAATTTATTTGAGACAAGAATAATGATACAATTTAAAGGCAAGATACTATTCCTTTAACTTCCAATTACCGAGGGAACCAATTAATATTGATTTTATTCTACTTATCGAGTATTTTTTCAAGGGACCGGGAAAAAATGTTCACTTTATCGAGAGATTCGTTAAACAAACCTTTACTCGGGTAAAACCCGGGCGAAGCCGGGTACATCCATACAAGAATAATGATACAATTCCAAGGCAAGATACTATTCCTTTAACTTCCAATTACCGAGGGAACCAATTAATATTGATTTTATTCAACTTATCGAGTATTTTTCAAGGGACCGGGAAAAAAATGTTCACTTTATCGAGAGATTCGTTAGACAAACTTTTACTCGGGTAAAACCCGGGCGAAGCCGGGCGGGTCCGCTAGTTGACAATGAAACAGCAGAACAACATGCTGCAAGACTTCTGCGTAAAGCTGAAACTTACGTCATAGATTATAAACACAAGGTAATAAGGCCAAATAAAAAAATAGTGTGTGATAAGGCACAATTTGGATTATCTACTTATATAATTGCCTTATTCTCTCTGTGTGAAGTTCACTGTGTGAAGTTCACGGATAGATTTTGGTCAGAATGGATAAAATAAAAAAAGTGTCAAGGGATTGGAATCGAACCCACGACCTTCCGCTTACCGGGCAGATGCCATGACCACTAGGCTACCCTGGACATATTTTTCCGTTCACATTTTTATTTTTATATTTTTAAGACACACACAGTTTGGGGCGGGACGTTTCACAAGAGAGACATCCATGGCGCCAATTTATAATTGTAACAAATAGTATTTTAATTAAAACATTTTTAAAATATATATGCACTCGGGTAAAACCCGGGCGTTGCCCGGGCCATTCGTCTAGTCAACATATATAGTCACGACCGTCATGGGCCGGCCGGCCGGTTCTGTCACGGATGCGCGCGCATCATCATTATGATCATTAACATTATCTAATAATAATAATAATAATTATTATTATTATTATATTATTATTATTATTATCTATCCATTATATATATAGTCACGACCGTCATGGGCCGGCCGGTTCTGTCACGGATGCGCGCGCACAGGGAGGTCACGTGCTCGCCGGCAGCCAACGGGCGCGCGCCGCCGGTATTACGTCATAGATTATAAACACAAGGTAATAAGGCCAAATAAAAAAATAGTGTGTGATAAGGCACAATTTGGATTATCTACTTATATAATTGCCTTATTCTCTCTGTGTGAAGTTCACTGTGTGAAGTTCACGGATAGATTTTGGTCAGAATGGATAAAATAAAAAAAGTGTCAAGGGATGGGAATCGAACCCACGACCTTCCGCTTACCGGGCAGATGCCATGACCACTAGGCTACCCTGGACATATTTTTCCGTTCACATTTTTATTTTTATATTTTCAAGACAAACACAGTTTGGGGCGGGACGTTTCACAAGAGAGACATCCACGGCGCCAATTTATAATTGTAACGAATAGTATTTTAATTAAAACATTTTTAAAATATATACGCACTCGGGTAAAACCCGGGCGTTGCCCGGGCCATTCGTCTAGTTAAATATAAATACGAGCACATTAAAAAAATACTCAAACAAGTACGATAATCAAACGCGATGGAATATTTTTTTTTTGTTTATTGAAATTTCATGTGTACAGTTTAAACACACTTCCATTTATACACTGCGTGACATTGAAAATGGAACACCAAGAAATAGTGGCCAGAAAATTATGCAAATTTCAGGGTAGACGCGCCTAACCGAGTTATGCAAATGATGTAAAATGCGCAGCTCTCGTGCGCACATGGAGTAAGATATAAGGGAAGGAACTTGCAGAAAGGACAGTATTCGTGTCGTTATTTCTTCAAGGAAAATCATTGTAGAAATTTTGTTCTTGTGTCAAAAGACACGTGTAATAACAGAGAATGCCAGGTCATCGTAAACGGAGGCAGTTCAAGCAGACAGACGCTTTTACGAGGGGCATGGTGATCGGACTGAAAAGGGCAGGTTGGTCCATACGTCAAATCGCAGCTGATACACACCTTGGTGCGTCCACGGTGCACCGACTGTGGAGAAGATGGTTGGAACAAGGAAATGTGGCAATTTATAGGAATGTCGGTGCAACCAGAGTAACGTCAGCACGTGTGGATCGACGTATCCTTCGACATGCAGTGGCGGCCCCACAAGCCACTTGTACCGCCATCCTGCAACATGTGCAAGACACCCTAGATCATTCCATCTCGACCAGAACCATTTCCCGTCGATTGGTTGCTAATGGCTTGCACTCATGCCGTCCGCTAAGAAGACTGCCATTGACCCCACCGAATAGGCGCCAACGTTTGGAATGGTGCCGGGCTAGATCGACGTGGATGACGGAATGGCACAGGGTCGTGTTCTCAGATGAGTCGCGTTTCTGCTTGTCCAGTGATAGTCGCCGTGTACGCGTGTGGCGTCGACGTGGAGAAAGGTCCAATCCGGCAGCAATTGTGGAACGCCCCACCGTGCGACAACGTGGAATCATGGTTTGGGGCGCAATCGCGTATGATTCCAGGTCACCTTTACTTCGTATTCAGGGCACTATGACGGCCCAACGATACGTTGATGATGTGCTGCGACCGGTGACACTCCCCTATCTTCAGGGGGTACCCAATGCCCTTTATTAGCAGGATAACGCCCGACCGCACACTGCTCGCATTAGCCAACAAGCTCTGCAAGATGTACAGATGCTTCCCTGGCCACCGTACTCTCCTGATCTCTCACCAATCGAGCACGTCTGGGACATCATTGGACGCCGTTTGCATGCCTTGCCACAGCCACGTTCAGAAGACGAACTGTGGCAAATGGTTGAGAGGGAATGGAGAGCCATCCATCAGGACGCCATCCGTACTCTGATTGACTCTCTACCTAGACGTGTTGCTGCGTGCATCGCCGTCCGCGGTGGTCCTACTTGTTACTAAGCCGACGCCGTTCTCGCTCTGTATTATGACTAACATTTTGAAATAAAGATCACCCATTGTTCGTCCCTGTCTCTCTCTGTCTGCCGAGTTTCATCACTTTCTGGCCACTATTTCTTGGTGTTCCATTTTCAATGTCACGCAGTGTATTTGGATCTAATCTTTTTGAAAATCATTTTGATTTTTTTTGAGTGAAATATAGTTTAAAAAGTACGTAATTGTGAAATAACAAAATATACAAGCAAATAAAGCTTTATTAAGTATAAAATGTTGCAACACACAACACCAAACAAATAAACACAACAATTATAAATTGATATAAACCATTCAAAAATAATAAACAAAAAAGAGCTCTAGAAAAAAATAAGATAAAATATGAGATCAAGTATAATGCCAAAAATCGGCGAGATTGACTGAAGATTAATTTGACCAAAAAAATAAACATAGAGGGGCGCATTTAAATAAATGAATATCTTTAAATCGGAGCGCTCTATACTTCACGTATGTTAAAGGACTCTCATTTTGGATCAAAATACTTTTATTCATCCAATATCTCTTGTGGCTATACGCCAAATTTAATCGAGAAGCAAAATTGGCCTTGAATGGGGGCCCAGTGAAAATTATTAGAGATATATGTCTAGAAACACATTAGCTTCTGAAAAAACAATAGAAAAAATAAAAGATAAGTGGGTCAGGTGTTGATATTAAAAATAAAAAAGGCATCTCCTGACCACGAGCACATGTGCTTTTTAGATGGCAAAGCCATCTAGTAGAGAAAAAATAAACTAAACGTTTATTTAGCTTGCTCCGTGATATTTGGCCAACCCAATTTCTTGATAAATCAAGAAAAGCCATCCACGAACGCGTTTCGCGCTGTTGGCTTCTGTGTTGTCTTTCTCTCTCATTGTGAAAATATATATATATATAATTGAGAAGGCATATATAGGATCAAAAGATCATTTATTTTACCAATATTTTAGTTGGCTGAACGCCAACTTTTTTAAAGGTATTAATATGTTATAATACCTTGATAAAGGTTGGCGTTCAGCCAACTGAAATATTGGTAAAATAAACGATATTTTGATCCAAAATATGACTTTTCAATTAAAGATTTAAGGATTGCTCTATTTTCAAAATATAAATTTATAAACGAATGCCTTCATTTTTCATTATTTTTGAAAACAACGTTGAAAATTTATATTTTCATCATTGTTCACTGATATGTGATATATATATTAGGAACACGTTATATCTACGAGTATAACAATTACAACGTTAAAAATAGTAATTTATATACATATATATAGAGAGAGATAAAGGGAAGTGAAAAATATTAATAAAAAAAGAGTCATATTAAATATTTTATAAAAATATAAATTTTTAAGAGATAAAAAGATATATTATAAAGTTGTCAATCTATTTTCAAAGTGATTATATATTTTACCCAAAATAACAATTTTGATAGAAAATAAAAACCAATGTTTGCTTGTTTGTATGTTTGTTTGTTTGTATGTCCGGTATACAAATTCGCAGTAGTTCACTAATTCAAACTAAAATTTCCATTCATAGGTAAAAAAAATACGGGGAAGACGATAGACTTTTTTAAAAATATATAAATCAATTATTAAAACTATATATTCAAATTATTCTACTTAGCTCACGAACAGCGCCCTCTATCAAAGATTAGATTAAATTATGCTGATGCAAACAAATAGATAATGCTAATAACAAACAATTATGAAAAAAATCTTATCTAAATATTTATCACTCGGGTAGATATGCACACGGGTCAATCCCGGGGCGAAGCCCGGGTCACCCGTCTAGTAGTACAGGGTGTACCAGGTAAATTGGGAATTTCAACAATGGTATTTTAACTGAAATTTTTTGCAAGTAAAAATTAAAATATCCGAATGAAATTTGACACAGTAGTAGATAAAAGGATATAGTTTTTATTTATTCAATGAAGTTTCCATTATTAGCTACAACAGTCTCGAGGCGAGTGCGGAATGAAGCACAGGCCTTGGCGACGATGACCTTGTCCATTTGGGTCATCACCGTGTGAACTGCTTTCTTGACAGACTGGATGGTGGTATGAGGAGCTTTGTTGACATCTCTCTCAACAACGCCCCATACATAGTAGTCGAGGGGATTGCAATCTGGAGAATTAGGGGGCCAAATATCAGGACCCCAGTGACTAGGGACGTTAAGTGTCAGCCACGATTGTGTCTTTTTTGCCTTATGGGCTGGAGCTGAGTCCTGTTGGAAGACATACTTCCTTCCTGCGGCCACCATGTCCATCCAAGGCTTCACAACGGTCTCCAGAACATTGATGTAGGTGTCAGCGTTCATCCTAAGGCCCTTCTCAAAGAAATGGGGAGGCATGACATCACCTTCACTGCTGATAACGCCAAGGACCATTACGGAGGCAGGAAATTTCGTGTGCATCACGACAGGTATCTCTGAGGGGTCTTTACAGATCCAGCGATCATTCCTGGGATTTACCTTTTGGTCCACGTCAAAGTTCTTTTCGTCAGAGAAGAACCTTAGCATGCCAAAAGAGTCGTGTTTCAGGTTGTTGAGGAGGGCAGCAGCCTTTCCTTTTCTGTTATTCTTCATATTCTCAGTCAGCAACTGACCTTTCCGAAGGGCATAAGACTTGAGACCAAGGTCCTCATGGATAGTTCTGACAATTGTCATAGAGCCAACGTCCATTTCCTTGGCTATGGCCCTCATGCTCTTCCCAGGGTTTCCATCAATCTTCTCCTTGACATTTTTGACAAATTCTTCGCCTCTTGCCCTGTCCGATCGACGCGAGTGCTTTTTCCTTGTAGCTATCCCCTCTTTGTTACTGTCGGCCTCATCAAACTGCTTCTTGACACGATAAATAGTGGTTTTGGGCAACTTAAGAAAATCCACTATCTCTTTGGGGCTCCTTCCGGCGCGCAGAGCAACGATGATGGCAGCTCGATTTTCAAATTCTCGGTTACTGTTCATCACTACACTGCGCACACATGTACTGTTGCATTTTACATGAATATGGCTACGTAATGAAAAAAAAAAACAAGTTTTTAATCTCAAGTAGTTTTTGTTTTATGGACTGTCAAAGTTAGTCCCAATTTACCTGGTACACCCTGTATATAAAGACATTGAAGTAAAACATTTAAGATTGTTCCTAGAGTAGTGGAGTTTGACAGAGTATCACACAATAGTGTCAATAGGAAAATTGACAAGCGAGAAATCTATATAGAGTTCATTTCTTCATAATCCAAACATACCTACAATTGAGTTTATTTAGTCGTTTCTCAAAATCTCTTTAAGAAATAGAAGATGCCGTTAAATCTTCTTTTAGCTAAAATAATACATATGAAAATTTCCTTATAGACAATCATTCATATAAATCAATAGGTATGTTGGGGGTCGGTGGGAGGGTGGTCTAAACCGTTTGTTTTGGACCGTTACGATCCGGGTTCGATTCCCGCATTGGGCACTTTTTTCTGATTTAGAAAAAATGCTCCGGTGGCCCCCGATTCTTGCAAAAGTCCAACCCCACCAGCGAGTGCAAGTAACCAAACGGGGCTCTTGCACATTTGTAAGTGCAAAGTCGAACTGTTTTTTCACATGTGTAAACATGTGGTGTACTTACAGTAAAAGCAGTCGCCTACTTCTACCCACCATGATTATCATGGTCTGTACCACGTGTACTAGAGATAAGCAAAAAAAAAAGGTATGTTTGCATTTTCTCTGTCTTCTCTCATCGCCTTGGCCATCATGGCATCTGCCAAGACCCGCATCTACAAGCACTTCCTGGGCCTGGAGATGCGGGGAGTCCAAGAAGACCCCCTCCTCGTCTGGAGGAGGACCTTATCAAGGTGGTGGAGCCTCCCTAGCTCCTAAAATCATTGTAGATTCTCTCTCATCGTTACTATGTATTTATAACTCCAACAACCTTGTCACAATTGAATATTTATCATGTTAAAGTATTGCTTCTAAAATTTCAAATGCGCTTATTGTGTATAAAAATAATATAATATAAATAAATTTGAAAAAAAAAACTAAATATAAAAAATGTTCTTTAAAATTAAAAATGAACGATATAACATAATTTATAATAAATTAAAGAGAAAAATGGCAATATAAAAAATGTTATAATATTTTAAATATATCAAAATAATACTCAAAATATCAAAGTTGCAATATATACAATGATTATAATTGAAAAATGTTACCCGAGGTATGTAACAAAATGATCCAAAAGAAAAACGACAGAGATCATACCATCATTAAACACTAGAAGAATGTCAACAATTAAATGAGAAAGAAATAATGCATTAGAGGTTAGAATATTTAAAATATAGATGAATAACGACAGATTAAACGCTATAATAATGTCATACAGGTAATTGAGAAAGAAAGCTTGAACAAAGGTTATAATATTTAAAATATAGAACAAAATAATAACACTCACAAAATATCAAAATCGCCATATACGAGGATCATAGTTGAAAATTGTCACCCGAAGTAGGTATTAAAATGTTCCAAATGAATAACGACAGATCATGCCATCATTAAACGCCAGCAAAATATAGATCAAATTGATAACATTAAATATCAAAATTGCAATATATTATGATCATAATGAAATTGTTACCAGAAGTATGTATTAAGATATTCCAAATGAATAACGACAGAGATCATACCATCATTAAACGCTGAAAGAATGTCATTCAAGTAAATGAGAAAGAAATCATGAACAAAGGTTATAATAATCAAAATATACAGTATATCAAAATAACACTTACAAAATATCAAAATTGCAATATATGATGAACATAATGAAAATTGTTACCTGAGGTATGTATTGAGATGATCCAAATGAATAACGACAGAGATCATATCATCATTAAATGCTAGAAGAATGTGATTCAAGTAAATGGGAAAAAAATCATATGAAAAAAGGTTATATTATTTAAAATATGGAACAAACTAATAACACAAAATATCAAAATTTCAATATATGATGATCATAATGAAAATTTTTCCAGAAGTATGCATTAAGATTAATAACGACAGAGATCATACCATCATTAAACGCTAGAAAAATTTCATTCAAGTAAATGAGAAAGAAAGCATATGAACAAAGGTTTTACTAATCAAAATAACACTCTCAAAATATCAAAATTGCAATGTACGAGGATCATAATGAAAAATGTTACCCGAGGTATGTATTAAGATGATCCAAATGAATAACAACAGAGATCATACCATCATTGAACGCTAGAAAAATGTCATTCAAATATATGAGAAAGAAAGCATGAACAAAGGTTATAATAATCAAAATAACACTCACAAATTATCAAAATTGCAATATTTGATAATCATGATGAAAGATCCTACCCGAGGTATGTATTAAAATGTTCCAAATGAATAACGACAGATCATGCCATCATTAAACGCCAGAATAATGACATACGCAGGTAATTTAGAATGAAATAATGAATAAAGGTTATAATAATCAAAATATAGATTATATTGATAACTTAAAATATCAAAATTGCAATATATGATGAACATAATGAAAATTGTTACCTGAGGTATGTATTGAGATGATCCAAATGAATAACGACAGAGATCATATCATCATTAAATGCTAGAAGAATGTGATTCAAGTAAATGGGAAAATTCTTATGAAAAAAGGTTATATTATTTAAAATATGGAACAACCTAATAACACAAAATATCAAAATTTCAATATATGATGATCATAATGAAATATTTTACCAGAAGTATGCATTAAGATGAATAACGACAGAGATCATACCATCATTAAACGCTAGAAAATTTTCATTCAAGTAAATGAGAAAGAAAGCATATGAACAAAGGTTATAATAATCAAAATAACACTCACAAATTATCAAAATTGCAATATATGATAATCATAATGAAAATTATTACCCGAGGTATGTATTAAGATGATCCAAATGAATAACAACAGAGATCATACCATCATTGAACGCTAGAAAAATGTCATTCAAATATATGAGAAAGAAAGCATGAACAAAGGTTATAATAATCAAAATAACACTCACAAATTATCAAAATTGCAATATTTGATAATCATGATGAAAGATCCTACCCGAGGTATGTATTAAAATGTTCCAAATGAATAACGACAGATCATGCCATCATTAAACGCCAGAATAATGACATACGCAGGTAATTTAGAATGAAATAATGAATAAAGGTTATAATAATCAAAATATAGATTATATTGATAACTTAAAATATCAAAATTGCAATATATGATGAACATAATGAAAATTGTTACCTGAGGTATGTATTGAGATGATCCAAATGAATAACGACAGAGATCATATCATCATTAAATGCTAGAAGAATGTGATTCAAGTAAATGGGAAAATTCTTATGAAAAAAGGTTATATTATTTAAAATATGGAACAACCTAATAACACAAAATATCAAAATTTCAATATATGATGATCATAATGAAATATTTTACCAGAAGTATGCATTAAGATGAATAACGACAGAGATCATACCATCATTAAACGCTAGAAAATTTTCATTCAAGTAAATGAGAAAGAAAGCATATGAACAAAGGTTATAATAATCAAAATAACACTCACAAATTATCAAAATTGCAATATATGATAATCATAATGAAAATTATTACCCGAGGTATGTATTAAGATGATCCAAATGAATAACAATAGAGATCATACCATCATTAAACGCTAGAAAAATGTCATTCAAGTATATGAGAAAGAAAGCATGAACAAAGGTTATAATAATCAAAATAACACTCTCAAAATATTAAAATTGCAATACATGATGATCATAATGAAAGATGTTACACGAGGTATGTATTAAGATGATCCAAATGAATAACAACAGAGATCATACCATCATTAAACGCCAGAATAATGTCCTACAGGTAATTGATAAAGAAAGCTTGAACAAAGGTTATAATATTTAAAATAAGAACAAAATAATAACGCTCGCAAAATATCAAAATTGAAATATACGAGGATCATGATGAAAAATGTTACATGAGGTATGTATCAAGATGATTCAAATGAATAATGACTGATCTCATACCATCATTAAACGCTAAAAGAATGTCATACACAGGTAATTGAGAATGAAATAATGAATAAAGGTTATAATATTTCAAATATATATCAAAATAATAACACTCGCAAAATATCAAAATTACAATATACGAGGATCATAATCAAAAATGTTACATGAGGTATGTATCAAGATGATTCAAATGAATAAGGACAGAGATCATACCATCATTAAACGCTAGAAAAAATGTCTTTCAAGTAAATGAAAAAGAAAGCATGAGAACAATGATTTTATAATATTTAAAATATAGATGAAACTAATAACACAAAATATTAAAATTTCAATATACGATTATCATAAAATATTTTACCTTGAGTAAGAATTATAATCCAAATGAACGCTAGAAGAATGCCGTGAAGGTAATTCAGTTCAGCGTTGTGGTCTCCCCGTAGCCAGTAGTTGTAATTGTCATCGGTGATGAGTAATCAGCGGCGAAGGAACGATGAAGCTGTCGATGGAGCTTGATGATGTTGACATGTGCTTATCAAAAGAGATGAGTTTTCCATTCGTTTGGAAAGCATTATTATTACGTCGCATAGAAAATAAGGCATCTGAAACTAAAGTTGTCTTTTTTTCTACGATGAGCTGTAGATGAGAGTGGTTTGTACCTTAAACTTGATGATGTCCCCATATTCATATTGAAAGAGATGTGAATTTATAATACATTATGAAAACATTATCATCAGTAATCGTAGAATGTTTGTATAAGGAACTACATTTTACTTTTCTGAGATGAGTCTCTCTTTAGCTGAAAGTAGTTTGTACTTGAAACTTGGTTATGTAATTTTATGCGCATTAAAAAAGGCGAAATTTTCATGTTTGGAAATTATTATTATTATTAGGTAGCACATAGAGAAAGTTTTGCATTAGAACTACGAGTATCCATTTTTCTATGTAAAAATACTTTGAATAATTGTATTTTCAATATTTATACTTTTTTCACAATTTTTGGAATTATTCGATAGTAATGGCTACAAATAAAGTGTGTAAAACGCTTTGAGTATTTTATTTTAAAATAAACTTTGCACATTAGTCAATAACAACGCTCGAATTAAAATAAGGAATAAAACCTTTTTTTGAGAAAAAAATGTTAACTCTATTTGACTTTTAATTGAGTTTGTAAATAATCTTGTTTTTCGAGTATGTATATGATTTGAATGCATAAATAGACTTTTGATAGTATAGAGGTGTAATAAAATGAGTCACTTTTGTGAAATTTTGTCTTTCGCACTAAAAAAAAATTCAATTTTCATCACTAGGAACAGGAACCACAGATTTTAGGGTTTCTTTTATTCTTGCAAATACGTGATCCATTTTGGTAACATACACTTCGTACTCGACAACTTTTAAAGACATGGAGCGATGAGCATCTATGATATCTTTCATCAAATCTTCAAAGTCGAGAAGCTCATTATAGTAGTCAACACCTATGTCCTGTGGGAGGTGATCAATAAGAGATTTACTAGTGTCCAAAAAGCCATTCAAAGCAGTAGGTAAATAAGACAGGTTTATGTGGACATTATGTGTGAGAGGTTCAGGAGTGAAGATTTTCTGGATTTTGTGTTCTGGAAGATTACATACCTTTGATGATAGCGAAGACTCGAATCTTGAAGTATTCATATATTTACGACGCCTGGGATAATACTTTCTCTTTCTCCCTCTTCGAGTGCAAGTTCCCTTGTCTTGGTATCTTGGCATGGTACAGGGGCTTGTACTTTGAGCCACAGCTACTGAAGAACAGCTTTGAAGATCTGGAGGTTCAATTTCTTCAACTTCTGATTGGCTTTGTAGAATCTCTTTTTCATTTTCCATTTTTAAGTTCAGGCCATATAACGAGAATATTCTTCAAAAGCGACTGCTGTGGGCGCTGGCTTCGAAGACTCCTTGGAGATGACGCAGTTAGTGCTAAAATGGGTCACATGATCTGAAGAAAGTTGGGCCAAAAAGCTGCGCAAGAGCAGGTATGGCAGGATGTGGGAAACCAAAATAGATTTGTAAATAAACGCAGCTCTGGTTTATTTGACACATGTCACGGGAAATATATTTTTGTTCATATTCAGATGTTCTCATTTTGGACGGTCCACTACGTTTCTGCCTCTCAGCCTAGTCCATTAGAGATATTGCTCTAATTAGTCAAACAGATAATTTGAATAATATGGCTTCTATGGGTGTACAATTTCCGGTGCCCAAGTTTTCATTTTTTTAATATTCAGATAAAATATTGCTGGATGACGGCCATAAATGGAATACTAATTCTCTTAATCCACACCCGGGATGGAATGTGAGATGTCTGTATATGCTCACCTAATAACAACCAAAGAAATATTTGATCAAAATCAATACGATCTTATATTATCACAATATTTTTTTTGCCTATCCCTAGTACACGTGGTACAGGCCATGATAATAATGGTGTGTAAAAGTTAGCGACTGCTTTTACTGTAAGTGCACCACATGTCTACACATGTGAAAAGCATTTCGACTTTGCACTTACAAATGTGCCAGAGCCCCGTTTGGTTACTTAAACTCGCTGGTAGGGTTGGACTTTTTCAATAATCGGGAGACCATTGGATCATTTTTATTTTTAAATCAGAAAAAAAGTGCCCAATGCGGGATTCGATCCCGGGTCGTAGCGGTCGTAAACCATCGGTTTAGACCACCCTTCCACCGACCCCCAAACAATAATAAACTACATCGCCACTAAAATTTTTATACTTTCTACGTTTAAGCTTTTTGGGTTCCCTTTTTTATATATCAAACAAAATATTATACATGTATCAGATAATGTAAGTCTAAATCTCATCTGACAGATCGATTTTTGCTTGATAAAGAGGATCGCTCCCAAAGCGTGTAACGAAGAAATAATTAAAAGTTTAATTTCGATAAATTTTATCATTGTGTTAATTCAACTAATTCACGTTAAAAATATTGTCTAAATAATTAAGCCAATGTTCTTTATAATATATTAATGTACGTTTTATAGGAAATAGTTTAAATGTCTGCTGTCTATTTTCATAATTATATTATATTTGTCGTAAAGATAGAGGTTGCCTGGCCGGGATTCATAGTTCTTCAAATTAAAGACACTTCGGCCAGTAAATCTTTTTTATTGTCTCGACGTTTCGACAAAAATCTTTTGTCCTCGTCAGGAGCGAACAAAAATTAAAACATTTGGAAAAGCGTTAATGTTTTGTTAATTGTTAAATTGTTTAATTTTTGTTTGCTCCTGACGAGGACAAAATATATTTGTCGAAACGTTGAGACAATAAAAAAGATTTACTGGCCGAAGTGTCTTTAATTTGAAGAACTATAATATATTTCTTTAGAAATGCATACATATAAATTATACATACAAAAATAGAGATAATTTTGAAGTCTGAACAATGGATCTTTACACATCATATCTACATACGCGAAAAGGAATTCTACTTTTGTACTTACAAGGTTTCATTTGTTTATTTGAATTCAATGATTAGCTTGGATATGTTCAAGAAAATCACCAAGTCGTTAAAGCAATGTTAATCTGCTTCAGTGCGGGTTTGGAATCCGGCTCCTGGTTATCGACAGTTTCGACCACCACCGTCTATCGATCCTAAAATAAAAACCGAGAGAGATATCTTTCATCCATAATATCAATCATTTCAATAGGAATTGCCGCACACCATCCAGAATCCAACTTCAGCGGTAAAAATAATAGAAGAAACATAGGTAAAAACAGATGCTCACGCATGATTTCAGTAGACGTTGAATCCTTATACACGTCGATCCCACATAAAGAAGCTCTCATAGAACTTTCAAATTTCACAAATAATCGTCCTACAATAGATTTCCCCATTCCTAAAGAAGTCTTAATAGAAATTAACCTATGTCTCTTTCTTTCACTATTTTAACTACAAAAACAAATATTATAAAACAGATAGAAAAAAGGATTGCCGATAGGTAACCCTATTTCTTCAGCATTTACAAACATAATTATGAGTCAAATTAACAATAGAGCTATGAAGGGGAAAGACATCTCAATATAATATTATGGAAATGATATATCGATGATGTTTTAGGTATCACTGAAATCAATAGCATATCCAACGTTATAAACTTCTTAAACACTTTAATAACATTTTTTTTTAAATTCACTAATGAAATAGAACACAGAATCATACCTAAATTTAACTCCGCCTTTGCCGGTTCCAAGCCCGGATGAAAAAGGAGGAGGGGGAGCAGCAACAAGCTCACTAAAAAACCTGGGTTCAGCTGACCCGACTGATAGTACCCTGTAAGGGCTCCTGATCTAGGGATACAGGATGAGCAGTGTTTGTACTCCATGTTAGGAGCAGCTGCACATGGCGTCTGTTCCTGATGTCAGAGGCGGCCATTTCTTTTGGAGCTAAGTTGGCCGGCCACTGAGTAGTGCTCCCAGTCTTAATGACAAAGGCAGACGCATTCTACTTCACCCAGACCCTAATATGATTGAGTGGAGATAGGAAAGAATAAGAAGAAGAAACCTAAATTTCAAATCATTTGGCCGCATTAACTATAAAATATCCTTAATAAAAACATAGTTATTGTTGTACATTAGCTCTACACAACCATCAGATCTGTTGTATTAAGATATGTTACAAATTAACATCTTGTTATTCATTAGAAGGCAATAGCGCGCCCATCTATATAAAAGAAATGAAAGTATTAAAGCATGGCTCATCAGTACTGAACCTTAACAGCGGTTTCACCAATTTAATTTACCAGACCGCTTTTAAGAGTTCTAATACTGTAATGGACGATTCTATTTATATGCAACACTGAAGGGTAGAATCTTATAAATTCTATTCAAGCAAACTATGAAAATAAGCTTTTATGTCTGTAGAATTACATAAAAAAGGTTTTATTATTCATCCGTCAATGTTACCCACGATCTCAGTATTCAACTCGAATTCCCCTCAAAAATAAGATATTGTAATAAAAGATTGCGAAAAGTGCAATCAATGCGGAATTTCCACATTAGCCTTAAATAATATGGTATGTGAGTTATAGGCACTATATGTATATATACTATTTATCTCCAACATTCTTGCAACAATAAAAGCGTTATCTTGATAATGACAAGGTAAAGCTTATCGAAATATCGTGTAAATAGAATACTGTTTCTAATACACATATATCGAATATGCATATCATATAATAAAAATTATATAAATTATGAAAATACGTTTTGTCATAAAATATTATTTTAAAATAAATTTCAATGGGCGCTTGCGTGCAAGATGAAATTATAATTTTTAAAACATAGCAATTTGTGGGTCACAATAATGATAGGTCACTCAATATATACATGTTAATAAACGCTTGAACATTGTTGATTTCAACGAATTTATATTGGAAATTGTGAGTAAAGACGCTTAAGAGTTAGGAAGGTGCGAATGAGAGGGGGGAGGGATTAAATTTTACTGTGTGTGAGTGAAATTTTAAAATATAAAATATATATTTTTACTTTTTTCCAAAACGTATATTTCAAATGAAATCTATAATAACTAAAAATCGCTAAAATAAAACACTTAGAAATATTATTATCATCATCATCAAGTAATTTTATTTTTTATAAATGGTACAGGATTGAATCTTTATACAGTAGATATCGGTGTCCACGGGACATCTCAACCATAGCTTGGCTGTGAGTCGTATTCCAACAACCCTACTGTTCACTTTAGTAGAAAATGAACTTGTGTTTTAAATACCTTCATACATCAAGTTGTTTGGTATTCTAACACTGTGTATATTGAAAGACAATATACACACACGCACAAAGCCTTTATTGAGACTCTCTGGTCTCACACAGATTCTCCATTATATGAGTAGGGGTATTATTTAAGTAAAAAAAAAAAAGAAATTCAAAAACGATCCAGTTAATTAGACATGTCTTTGATTTTCAAGGCCTTCATGTAAAATTTATATACATTTAATGTGAATGACCTATTATCTGACAGGTTGGGTCTTAAATAAAATAATGAGTGGCGTATCTGAGCAATTTCTGGGAGAAGCAAATCTCTTTCTAAGCCAAGAAACGAACATTCCAACATGTAGTGTTCTAGTTCTGCCTTGGGTATGCTTTTACATAGTGTACAATATATATCTTCTGATTTTAAGTTTGTTATATAATTTTCTCTGTAGAAGACGAAAATAATTCTTTGTTGGGCTAAAAAGCGTTTATATCAAAAAACAATATAAAACTATATCATATATCAGTAGTATTTGAGCATATATATTCAGATATTTATAATTTTGCTGTTGAATAATTATCTATTTTTATGCATATGTGTTGATGTTATGTGTGAATATCAGTACAGTTTGTATTATTCAAATTGATATAGTGATTTCTAATTCATTAAGAGAACGAGCGGAAGAGAATATTTTGAAACGAAATATACTAATAAGTACTGGTTCGCCCATCCCGCCATCTATTAACAAATTTTGTAAGTATTTATCTTTATTCAGATTCACAAACAAAAATGGCTGATTTGAAATAATTAATGCATTGATATAAATATGTTAAATATATAAAATTTATATTATTTTATCATATATATAAATAATTTTATCTATTTAATTATAGATATGTACATTATATAGAAATATTTTAAACATATTCGGTGTCCTCAAATAATAATTATGACAAAGTTCTTGCGCTGCTTTTTAAAAATAAAAATA
Source organism: Cordylochernes scorpioides (assembly GCA_030710605.1). Lineage (NCBI taxonomy): Eukaryota > Metazoa > Arthropoda > Arachnida > Pseudoscorpiones > Chernetidae > Cordylochernes > Cordylochernes scorpioides. The sequence goes on from CP092886.1 coordinate 147,712,803, forward strand.
TATTTCTATGTATCACTTGACAGGAAATGGTTCATCAGTGGCTAATCCCCTTCTGGGAGCTAAACTGGCGAAACCGCTTGGAGGATTCATCACGGATGAGCCATGCTCTCCTAGTAAAATTCTTTATTATATAAAATAAATAAAGCTTCCAGGGCACACTAAGTTTCTTGAACAACTTTTTTATTTTCAAGCTTTCGGACTTGTCAGTCCTTCAACAGGAGTATCACCATTATAAATTGATGATAAATACTATTTTTATATACAAATTATTATTTAAAATAAAAGGATTTAAAAGCGCGAATGTTTCTTTTATACATAAAACGAACTTCTACTGTCCTTACTGCGATGAAAAAATATATTGGGAGGGCTTGGCTCATCAGTGGTGAACCCTCCCAGCGGTTTCGCCAATTTAATCCACCAATTGGATTTTAAATCCTTTTATTTTATATGTATAGATGGCGCGTTATTGCTTTGTGTTAAATTATTATTTATATATTTTAAATATTTATGATATTGAAAGGGAGAGAAAATATATTTCATTCTTTGTGTGTTAAAAACATTTTTTTTGAAAATATACGTGGATAGGGGATGATGCGTGCTGGTTGAACGATATCTCGAGACTTCAAATTAAATTTTAAAAAATTCGTGAACTACTGTGGTATATATAGAAGACTGCCTACATCTATGGGGTAGAATTCTTTATGATTACAAAAAGGTCTATAAAAGAGTTTTTAATATAAAAAGCTTATTAATTGATTAAAAATATATAAGCGCACAATTCTGTATTCAAAATTATGAATTATGATCATGTGTTTCTCTATTTTAAAAAATATTAATTTTCAAAAAAAGAAACACATGAGCGTTAATGGTTTATAATTTTGAAAAAAGGGCACATTTTGAATTTAAGAAGCATAATGTTTTATTTTAGAATATTACTCTAAATTCCAAGATGCGCCTCTTCTATATTAAAAGTGTCATAATCTATAGATTTCATTATCTTCAAAAAGAACTTTTTAATGAGGCGCTAAAATATTTCACCATTTCTATAAACCGTTTCCTATAAATAAAATAAACACAATAAATATAATAAAAATTGTTTATATTTAATTATTTTCGTATTTTTAAATATGTTAGTTTTCTTTTCTATCTTTATTTACGTGACGCTCTCTCGTTCGCCAATTTGATTAAAGTCGTAATACTGTTTAATATTTGGTATTTATTGTAGAACGAAATTTGAAAATTATACCGCATGTGTTTCTTTTGAACGAAAAATCGAAATTTATTTTAAGGAGAAATAACGATTTTTTCTAACCTTAGGGATGAAGTATGAAAAGATGAATTGTGAAGAGCAATGATGAACGGAAAATAAAATGTCCAGGGATGGGAATTCTCATTCCTGGAAAGTATTATATTTGGTATTTATGTTCAATACGAATGAAAATCTAAAAAAAATATTATATTCTGTGGTTTTTAAACCACAATATAATAGAAGAATTGATTAAAATACGAGCTCCAAGTTTACCTACAAACTTCCATGACCATCTAATTATGTTCCGGATTCACCGTTGCGTGACTGCGTCCTGTCAATATCCTTATCATGACTCCAAACCTTTGCTTCATGTGTAAATTTATGTTTATCCTTCTACAGTCTCATCATCAAAAAGGAAAACATTCACTGCAGGATTTGTGGAAATATGATATCTGATGAAATCTTCCATTATATCATAGAATGAAAATATTTAGGTGAAGAAAGAGGGAAAACTCTTAGAAACACCTTCTGGAGATTTAGCAACCCACTGCAGACGCTGAGAACTATTTCAGAAAAGAAAAATATAGCAATAGAACTCTATAATTTCTACAGATCAATTGTAAATAGATTTATACACAAAAGAGGTAGTGAGGAAAGTTTTAGAACAGATGTGTAAATAAATCCCTTTTCAAACAAAGGCTCACGTGCACATGGGGAAAGGGAGGAAAAAATACTGTATTATTTTGTTGTTGTATGGCGAATCCATACAGAGCAATGGGCCCTAATAAAAGCCTTTTTGTTGTTGTTGTTTATCCTTCTACATATAGACATTTCACAATTATTTCTTTACTTCACTTATCTGAAATATATAGAAAATTGTTATTTGAGTAGGATAATAGAGAATAAATTTAAAATAACATAAACATAGAAATTATTTCATATTTTAAAGTTCTATCGTAATTCAATTTATATTTAGCTTCAGAATATTTCTGCAATGGGAATGGGGAAAGAGTGAACTTGGTTTACTAGAAGTAACGTTTCTGAAGGTTTCGTTAATTCACTTTTCAGAAAATACATTGTCACACATACCATCGCAACATTTAGGACTCTGTTGGGAATTTATCAATTATATATCGTCAATTAAATTGTTTAATAGTAAATAAATTCCTGATAATTAAAAATCTCTCATCTTAATTAGGTCTATTGGTAATTCTGGATGTGTTTTCCAGTCTCTGAATTTTCAGAGTCTATTGTAAGGACCTGTTTGGCTAATATATAGTAGCCATTTTAAATCCTTGGTGAAGGTATCTATTAAATATATGGATAAATATATAAATGAACATATCGAACATTCAAATTTTTGACATTAATAAAATAATATAAAGGTATTTAAGCTTTATATTACACCTCCTACAAAAGTAGAGCAAGAAGCCAAAAAATGCACTTTTTTAAAAATCAAATAACCAATATATTTCTAATCACAGGGAAAGATTTATAAATATATTAGGCCTCATATAATCTCTAAATAATAATAATATTAAGCATATAGTTTAGTATGAGCATTAAAATATGATAAATAATCGGATATGTTTTAGAACTACAAAAAGAAATCTCAATATGGGAATTTTCCTTCATGGCTATGATACATGACATTGTCGATTCAAGCCCTGAAACAAATGATAAATTTATCAGGTCTAAAATGATTTCCGAATTGAAGAGTGGCTTTCAGTTCCTCGAATGCCTAAAGCATCTCATAATGTTCAATTGGATTGAGATTGGTGGTATATGTTGGCCACGCAACACAACACACAACAAAACGCAACAACACACACACAACAACACGCAACAACACACACAACAACACGCAACAACACACAACAACACGCAACAACACACACATAACAACACGCAACAACACACACACAACAACACGCAACAACACACACACAACAACACACAACAACACGCAACAATACACACAACACAACACACACACACACCATTCATTGAATACCTTGATCAAAGAGTCATTTATCTACTAAGTGTGCTCTATGTGGTCGAGCATTGTCATCCATAGGATGAAATCATATCCTATTGAAGCCGCATAAATTCTCACATAGTGATGAAGAACTTCATATATAGACTTCTTTATGAAATATTTCACAACTCTCCAACAAGGTTTCTTTATTACAACATAAAAAAGTTGGTAAGGTTTCGAGTATTTAGAACTATTCTACGTGCTAATTATAAAAAATAAAACTAGTAAAATTTTGAACAATATATTTACATGTCTTAAAATGCGAGACTAGAGACGAGATTGAATTATTGCATAGCGGGGAAAAAACATTCTTATTAAACTGCAATTGATGTATTTTATTTACAAGCTGTGTGGGAGTTCAATATTTCTATTCAGGCTATGGAATTTAGATGATATAAAATATTCCAAGTATAACCTTTCTGTTGTGACGCTATGGTTTTGTAATGGAATTCTACTTCTAAATTGAACTTAAAACCTGTTTCCATGTGGAGCCTGGCTATGAGGGATTTGGGATCATTCTTCTTCTACACGTTCCTCTCATGTTCTTTAATTCTCTAATGTGGTCTAATGACTTTAGATATGGACGGAAGATTATGGAAAAAGCTTCTAATGCCATATTTCTTTCGTTCATAAGACAGAGTTTGGTTAACTGAGGTGCAAGGAATGAGACACTTTGATCTATTAATATCAATGCATATCAAAATATACCAATACTTATCGAATCCATTTTCTTCTGGTTCGGTTCGAAAAAAGGTTTAGAACTGAAGTTCAGGGAACATCCTCTTTTATACCATAAACTTTCTGGAGATGTATTTCTAAAATAATCAGCAAGGGGAGCGTGAAAAGGATATAGATCCTCTTAAACAAAGTCTTCATAATTGTTATTTTATGACTTATTGGATCATAATAGTCAAAATGAAGGTAGTGGTGATTGAAGGAAGATTTGTAATACACTATTGTATATTAGAATGTGTTCTTCCGTTTAAACACCAGTGAGTCTGAAAATGGCAATCTGTATTATGTTTCTATTTCTGTTGTGAATTTGATGTTCTCGTGGTATTCATTCAGAGTTCTGAGGATGAGTTATTTTTCTAAAGGGGGGATAATCAGCAAATATGTTAGTTATTTATCTACGCCAATTTTATTATTTCTAATTCTTCCTGGCTGCATATCCAATTGACAATGGATATGACACATTGTGACACATGACATGATTGTAAACAGAAGTAAACATAGCAGTGATCTACAGAAAGTGGAAATTAACATCGACTTTTCTTCAAGTTGAATCCATCATCTGTGTTGATTCTATTACCTGTGCTGTTTTCGAGAATTTGTGAAAGGATAATTCATTGGGTTTGCTTTTCACTACTTTTACCATTAGAACATATGGCAAATTATTTTCATAACTAATCTTTCGATGGAGAATTTCTCTCTCCTCCTCTAGTGACGGACAATAAAACGTGTAGTTTGGAAAGTCATGGCTAAATGACATTGCACCGAGTTAACTTTAAGTTCTTAGATTTTAATAATAAAACGTGATTATGTTTAAATATAGTGAAAAAATAATTTTCACTTGGGCAACGCGTCTCTTTACAGTCATGGTAATATCACCTAATGATATAAACTCGTTCTGGTAACGCACATACAACATTAATCAGGAATATTTTACGGTCTGGCAATATTCTAAGCAATCAAATTAGTCTAACAATTTACCGCTGCCAAACCAGGGGAATATATATACCAAACATGGGGCTAGTTTCTGTTCCAGCATATAAACCCAAATATAATTTATCTATGATTTTATGAATAGAGGTCAAATATTTTGACCATTTTATTACATTGATATAATATAGATTTTGTAAGATTAGTAATGTATTCTCTCACACCAGATAGACTCAGTCCCGAAAAGGTAATTTGTCAATAAAATTCTGTAATCCTGAAAGCTATTCTTGTCAATAATTCGATTATTGATTGCCCACAGATATTAGATTGATTACATGTGAAATTTATCGCCGTTGATCCTCGCTTATCTTTTATTATTATTATCCCTACTACTCACACGCGGTACAGGCCATGATAACCATGGTGGGTAGTTAGTGACTACTTTTACTGAAATTTCACAACATGTCTACACATATGAAAAGCACTTCCACTTTTGCACTAACAAGGGTACCAAAGCCTCTTTTGGCTACTTGCACTCGTTGGTGGATTGAACTTTTCAAGAATCGAGAGCTATTTTTAGCAATTTGTTCTTCAGAAAAAAAAGTCCCCAATAGTGGATTCGATCTCAGTTCTTGAATGAGGAAAATCGACCGTTTATACCACTCTTCCGCCTTTCATAGCAGACAAAAGCCTTTATTCAGACATAAAGTCTTCTACATAAACTCGTCACTGAATCTGCAAAGAAAACGAAAAAAAAAAAAGAAAAGCTATTTACATTTTAATGATAATAATGTATATTATTGCACGTTACATACATATACATATAGGAAAACCCTATTCAGACATTTAGTCTCATACATGATAAGACCGAAGTGATCAAGAAGAAAAACATGAGCCTTTAATGATATATTTCGTTATATGCCAAAATCGCTCAATCAAATAACAGTAGCTTTAAAATTTTGAAGCGATATTTATTTACAGTATGTGCATTCTAAGAAAGCGAAAAAAAAATAATATATAGGCAATGAAAGGAAAAATATTGAAAATTATATTAGGTCTTGTTTAATTTCTTTGGTAAGTGACTCTGTAAAAATCGATTAATCTCTTTTTTTGCACCGATCTTGTATAAGATGGGGTTCGTTTCTATCTCGTCAGACAACAGTTGGTGAATTTTCCATGAAATTTCCATTTATTCTATAATATATATTGACACTGAAAGAGTTAATGAGAAACTCGGGCGTTTTGTTTACATACAGAAAACATACCAGGCCTTCGTTTACTTGCCTATCAATTTTCTATCTAGGAACTACGCCGTTCACGTTGAACGTATCTCTGTGAACGAACGTATTACATGCGATAATGATATTTCTTCGCACACACATGTAATATGAGAACTGGCCGGGAGGAAGGATGCACATGGATATCAACTATTGAATAGTTTGCGAGTATGTTAAGTCATTCAGGAGGTTTTAAACCTTGAGGCAATTTTCTAAGCACGAATAAGTGATAAAGCAAAGTGGATATTTTACGATAATGTCTCGCTTAAAACTTTCTTTGTGTGTGTGAGTTTTCCAATCTCTGTATATAATTATCATTACACTTTTTCCACAGAGCAGACCCTCATTTAAGATTTAAAATGTTTTAGAGTGTTGTTATTCCAAATGAGTATAGAGAAAACTTTTTATCTTTATATTCTCTTCCTGCATTATTTTCCAGGTCACTAACTTTAAAACCAGTTTATCTACTCGCGGAATTTAAATGGTTGATGTATATTCTATTCTCATGAAAGATAATCTCAATGTGTATCATTGTTACAACGGTTTGAATACTTGGTTCTCCATACACTTCTATATATTTATTAAGCAACCTATATGTAGACATTTCCACAATTCCTGACTGACATGGGGTTAATTTTAACAGGATGAATACTTAGGTATGGAATGAGTATCTCTCGCACTCATATAGTAATATATATATAGTAGATTTAAATATAATTTATATGAAAATAGTTGTAAATTAATTATGATTAAAACAAATTATTAAATAGTATTATTAGGGTATCAAAAAGGTTTTAATTCTTTATGTAACAATATAGGGCTATAACAAGTTCACGCTTATTACATACATACATATATATATATATATAATAAAAACAAAGTAGGCATATCCTGACCAGGAGTAGATGTGCTTTTCAGAAGGCAGAGAGCCATCTGGTGGAACAGAAATCAACTAAACATTGATTTAGCCTGTTTTCTGATATTTGGCTAACCCAATTTCTTGGTAAATCAGGGAACAGGCAAATCAATGTTTAGTTGATTTCTGTTCCACCAGATGGCACTCTGCCTTCTGAAAAGCACATGTGCTCCTGCTCAGGATACGCCTACTTTGTTTTTAATATCAACACCTGAACTTTTTATTTGTTTATTTTTCCCATTGTTTTTTCATATATATATAATTATTATAGACCTTTGTTAAAAACATCATATATAGGTAATTGGTGAAAATAGGGCAATCCGTTTTGAATACATTATATAATAAAGGCTTTCATGGATGAATGTTGTTTAATATAATATCCAATATATTTCGACGAGGCAGTTCGTACACTTTCTTCTGGGCTTCAAACTTCTCAAACATAACATCCACGTAATGTACGAGTAAGTAAGTTTCAAATACAGCAGGATGGTGTGACCATACCATTCAATAGACATCATTGTTCCTTCAGATAAATTATTTAAAATATGGTATATATTATATATATAAATTTGATTATTTATCTCCGTTCTATATATCTGGAGGTTAAACCATGATATATCTATTTTCCTATTTATGTTATTTTTGTGTGTTTCGCATAGATTCCCAGCTCTCCAAAAATAACCCTACGTGTTGATCCTGTATGTGGCTGTGTGAAACTTTTGAATTTGAAAATCTAGTATATGTTTGATTGCGTGACCTACTAGTAGTGATAAAAGGCTATCATTTTTTAAGGCTACTTTGTGATGTTTAAGTCTTTCTTTCAGGGTTTTCTACAGTTTCGCCATTGTAGAAAGATATACATGATTTACGCATGTGGGATACGGTATATGAAGTTGGATTGGGTTTCCTGTCTTGGATTACATTTAGTGATAGAATGACGGAGAAGGTTTCTTAAGTTAGGAGCTGTTAGGCGTTTAATTTTGATATTGTTTCTTTGACGAAACCTTTCAGAGAGAGAGAGCATTTTCGCCAGTTAAATCTACCATACCGCTGTAATAAAACTGCTTGGAAGGTTCACCCCTGATAGGCCAGGTCCTCCAATTATTTTATGATTGCAGTAAGGGCGGAGTAGAATATTATTTAATTTCAAAAAGAAACATACGCATCAAATATAGTTACAATTTCTTCTAACAGATGGCGCGCTAATGCATCATATTGTTGCACCGTCCTGGGGTCATGTCAATATTTGATTGGTCCATGTCGAGATTATAAGTCAAACCAGAAAGAGTAACCATAAAACAAATTTATTTTAACAAGGAAAGTATTTCGATAAAATAATCCCTTGAATCAATACTAAAAAAGGAACATTAAGCATCCAGGGAAAAGTTTATTTTTAAAATATTTTTTATTTATTCATCGAAATATCGGAAATATTTTAATAAATTCTATTGATTCAAGATATGCCTTTATTTTAATATATATATATATATATATATATTGTTTTAGACTTGTATCTAAAAAGAAAGACCGAAAATAAAGGATTAAAGAAGATAAATAAAAATTATTTTAAAAGAAACTTTTCCCTGGATGCTTAATGTTCTCATTTTGGTTCAAATTCACATAAATAGGTACCGCTCAGCAAGATCAACCTAGTTCATGATAATTGAACAATGAATAATATGTGAAGGTTATTCACATATTAAACAAAATTTTAACGCGGGATTCAATCCCGGTTCATGACTGTCGGGAATCGAGGGTGTTACCCACTCATCCACCGACTTGATGTTCTTATTTTAATTAAGGAAAGTATTTACAAAATTTGTCAGATCTCAGAATACAACTGAGAGATATCCAAACAAACTATTTACAAATAAAATGCTGACGTGTCATCATGTGATTGGTGATGATTTCACCGAGTAGACCATCACAGAATATTCTGTGACAATATTAATGATCATATGT
>CP092886.1:147722006-147755527 GCA_030710605.1 Cordylochernes scorpioides
GGAGGAGGGCTCCTGACCCTCATCAAAGACCTTTCTTTTGAAGAAATTGTCACTCCTTCAACGACCCACACTGAACTACAGGCCTTCAAAATACACCTCAGTACCTTCATTGATGACAACAACCTCACAATTGTGTCCCATGGTCTTACCTACTCTCACTCCTATGGAACTCCGCAAACACTAGATCACACCATCACCTCTCCATCTATGCAACAGTTCATAATAACAGCACCCTGAAAAGCATCTGAAACTACCATCTTCCTTTCCTAACAGAAATCTCCACCTCCCTCCTAAAATCTCCACAAAGACTCTTCTGGAACTATAAGAAACCCTCCTGGAATTCGTTTAGCACATCAATAGATAGTCTTCTTAGCAAAATCCCACTAAATTCCTTCTTGGAAGACAGATGGAAGAACTGGAAGTCTGTAGTCCCAATTTCTGCCAAACAAAATATTCCCAGAGGAAACAGAAAATTCTACATTCCTGGATACAGAGATGTACTAGATCTTTTGAAAGATGAAATAGAAGATAGGAACCAAGTTTACCTAGATCTTATTGAGAACAACAACACCCTCCTCATCAGAGATTACAATCACCTTGCTGCAAAAATTAAGCTTAAGACCAACCAAATCAAACAGAATAAGTGGATTGAACTCTGCTCTTCAATTGACCCAAAAAGCAGCGACACAAAACTATGGAGACTGGTACATGCCCTTAATCAGGACACTCTATCTCCCAGCATCTCAAATACTTTCAAGGATAATTCTGGAAATCCCCTCACAGATAAATCCGGCATAGCAAATCATTTTGCCCCCCATTACAGCTCCACTGCAAAACTTAATTTTGATTTACAGGATAAAATAATAGCTAGAAAATCTAGGCTTACCAGAAACCTTGAAAAATCCAAACTCAGCCACAACATTTTCAGTAAACCTTTTCAAAAGCATCAACTTGAAGCTTCAAGTCATCTTGACCCTACAAAAGCTCCTGGTCCAGACAACATCACTGGTCCCATGTTGAAAAAGCTCAGCTCTCATGCCAAACTAGAACTCTTAAGCATTTTCAATTACAGTTGGAGCTCGTCTATCCTCCCTAAAGAGTGGAAACATGCCACAATTACCCACATCCACAAACCAGGCAAGCCTGAGAACCACCCAACCAACTACAGACCTATCTCTCTGACCTCTATTCCCTGCAAAATCATGGAACACATGATTCTCAATAGGTTAACCTTTTATCTTAACCTCAACAACCTACTAGACCCTCATCAAAGAGCTTTAAAAAATATCAAAGCATAGAGGATTAAATCTTTTACTTCGTTCAACAAATCCAGGACAGCTTTCATCACAAACCTACAAAATCCACTATAGCAGCCTTCATAGACCTTTCCCAAGTCTTCGACAGAGTCTGGAAGGAAAATTTAATTCTCAAACTTGATAAACTTGGAATAGAGGAAAGTATGCTGAGTTTAATCAGCAAATTTCTATCCAAACGCACCATACAGGCTAATATTAACAAAAACAAATAAAAAACCACTCCTATTTACCAAGGTCTACCCCAAGGGTCAATTCTAAGCCCTATTCTCTTCAATATTTACCTAAATGACGTACACACTTTCCTCAAACCATCAGCTAAAATTTCCCTTTACGCAGATGATATAATCATCTGGGTCTCTAAAAACAACCTCTCGGATGCAGCACACTCTCTGAATAAAGCCATGAAAAATCTGCAAAAGGTAACTCAGAAACTGAAATTATCTATCAACATCAGCAAATCTGAAATTGGCCTCTTCACCATCAACAACCACCTTCGACACTGGACCCCAAATATTTCATTGAACAACTCAATAATTAATATTCAGATTCCCCAAGATATCTTGGGGTTTCACACTTGACCCTGCTCTCACTTGAAAAAAAAAAAAACATATTGATACACATATTACATATTGACATATTGACCATGATAAACAAAGCTAAGAATAGACTCAGAATCCTGAAAAAATATCAGGCTTAAACTGGGGTGCAAATGCCAATATCTTACGCACAACGTACCTTGAACTCGTAAGACCTATTTTGGAATATGCTACCCCTGCCTGGATCAATGCAAGTTAAACCAATCTATCCAGAATAGACAGAGTCCAAGCAAGTGCAGCTAAAATCATCAGCGGGCTTCGAGGATCCTGCCCAAATCACATTGCAGAGCTCGAATCCAACCTTCTTCCCCTGCACCTAAGGAGAAAAATCTGCTTCTCAAAATTCATATTCAAAAAGATTAACTCTCAAAGAGAACATATTACAAGAAAATATATTAGAAATTTGGTCCCAAATCAAAGACTAAAACGCCCCACTCTTCTCAACATGGCTCACAACTCTAATCTTTTAGACATCCCAATTAATCCCAAACACAGAACTTCCTATCCCCCACACAGAACTCGCAACAAACTCACTTGTTTCCCTCATCTACCAGCCAATCCCCACAAACATGAGACCCAGCCTGAATTACTTAAAGCTCTTGGCCTCCAAATCATTGAGGAAAATAGCTCCCTCTTCGACAACACGATTTACACTGACGGTAGCCAACTTGAAACTGGACTGTCTGGCAGTAAAATTGCTTTATACAAATATAAGATCCTGGAAAAAATCTCCCTTTCCCACCCTAGACACCTTTCGGTTTATAAATCGGAACTCTCTGCAATATATATAGCTCTAAAAGACATCAACATCAACTCGCCAAGCAAAATGATATTCTACTCCGACACAAGAGCAGCCATTTATACCCTTTAAAGCTGCTTCTCCAGTCAAGAACCTCTTCTCAAGAGCATCGCTAAGTCAGTAAACCGACTCCCCGCCAACATCTCTGTCACAGTGCAATGGCTTCCAGCTCACGTTGGAATTCCTTGAAATGAGCTGGCAGACTCTTTGGCAAAGGCTGGAGCTCTTGGCCTACCTGAAGCCAGGGAATCTATCACCCAACTAGACGAAAGAGACCTCCTCCGTACCATCAAAGCCCAATGCTTTCAGGAATGGAAATCTAATGCTTCACATCACTGGTACAGAGCAAGAGGGAAAAGCACCAGTTCCGTCCTCCCAAGAGAACAACATTCTTTGATTTTCAGACTTTAGTGTGGTCATCTACGGACAATGACTTTCCAGAATGGTTGCAAGGTTTTCCCACTATGTACTAATTGCAATTCTCAACCTGCAACCATTCACATTATTGACTGTATTGATTCATCCATTGATGTGCTCTACTAATCCCCGACAAACACCATCAAAAGTCTCAAGTTTTACAAGCTTGACCCCCTAATATGATTGAGTGAAGATAAGAAAGAAGAAGAAACTCATGGACAAAACTTATGGAAGTTGTACCTTTTAGTATGTATATCGGGATTCAGACAATAACTCTGAAAAATATTTTATACACAGTGACCTTCTTCAACTTTATGTTATATATCAACTTTGATTATATTAGCGCCGTGGTTGTAGACCGTGATTTTGTGATTCCATGTTGACGATTTGGCCTGGATTTGGATATAATCTCTGTTCTTTTCAATTCACCAGAAAAGTAGCCCATGTGTTCGAACACTTCTGAAATAATGTTCTAAGATATTGGAACAATAAATTGTTTAAGGTCATTTATCGTATTTTTAGATATATTTTCTATTCACGGAGGTTTCTTTGGAGTCAGTCAATTATATTATTTATTTCGCTGATCGTGATTGTAATATTTATAGAATTTAAAACTTTTAAATTGTAATCCCTCTCATATTTATATGTATATTTGAATCTTAGTTGACATCCGGAAACATGTTGTCCAATAGTTTCTCAGAACTCTGTTTAACAGTCTTTGTTCTTGTTCATTTCTAGAATTTGTAAATATTCATTCCTATTCGGATTTTATATATATTGTCAGCTCCCCTCCGCCGGCCAGATTCCGCGAACCCCTCACTGAAAGGTTCAACAAAACTCTGGGAGACATGCTGTCCATGTACACAGGTGTTGAGCAGAAGGACTGGGACCAAGTTTTGCCCTATGTAACTTTTGCTTACAACACTGCTAAACAGGAGGCGACCGGCTACACCCCGTTCTTTCTTGTCCACGCCCGCGAGGACGAGACCTACATCGATGCCGTACTACCCTACCTACCAGATGAGATCTCTGACGACTATGTTGGATAACTTGTGACCAGAGCTGAGGAAGCGCGTCAACTCTCCCGATCACGCCTTTTACAATCACAGGCGAAAGACCGTAGACTTTACGACCAGAAACATACTCCAGTCTATTACCAGTAGGATGATCTTGTGTGGGTTTTTACTCCCATCCGAAAAGTAGGACTATCAGAAAAGCTACTGAAGAGATACTTCGGTCCCTACAGGGTGACCAAGAAGCTTTCAGAAGTTACCTATGAAGTAGAGCCCGTGGACCCCTCTCCCCGATCACGGAAAGCCAAGGATATCGTCCATGTCATTCGGATGAAGCCCTACCTGGACCCTGAAGAACAACATTCTATTCTACTGGGGAACACCAGCCGTGATAGATTTCTTTCCAGAACAAGGGCTGAGACAAGCTAATCAGCGGGTCGCTGTTTCTCTAAGGAGGGAGTAATGTCAAGCAGCTCAGCGGTTCCAACTACGAGAGGCCCCATGGGACGCCTGTCAATCATCCCTGGACACCGGGGGGGGGGGGGGGGGGGGGGGGGGGGGGGGGGGTGAGGGGTTCGCGGAATCTGGCCGGCGGAGGGGAGCTGACATCCCTCATTAGGATTAACTCTGTCTTGGGGTAAGTTGTACACTCTATCTCTCCCTTATAATAAATTAATTATCTCCAAACTTCCCCTTGCTTTATTTATCTCCGCGACAATATATATATATATTTTAAGAGGTGTATTTTAAATATGTTTTTAAATGGGTTATTAAACTGTTTTTTTTTTTAATATAAGGGTGGACCCATATTGGAGGACCCAAGATATTGTTTTAGCTTTTTTGATAGGAATATATTTAATTTATTTTTACTTTTAAAGTTTGAATAATATAAATAGGAGGATTTTTCTAGTTTGATAATAATGATTTGATAGATAATGGAGGTTATTTTCCTAGAGCTCCTGCTACGCATTCTACCATTTGACTGTACTAACCGTTACAGATTTATTATCCTCTTTATTTTCAGTGTAAAATAGGGGCGTTTTCAATTATAACACTCCAATCTCCCTTTACTGGCTGAGCAATCATGGTCGGTCAAAGTAGTAGCGTCTAAAACTTTTTAAAAATCTTTTCTGTTCAGCTTCATCCACATTCAGAGTAAAACTCAACCAACTTGTCTTTTTCTCATTAAATTTCCAGGTCGAACAATTTATTATAGTAGAAAAGTGATCATTTGAATTAACGCGTCCAAAATTATTTCTCTATGAATAGAAATGTGTGACATTTGTTGTGTTCGGCTGTCTCGGATCTCTATAATTACTTGTCTGTTTGACAGTACTAGATCGATTACATTGCGGCAAGTTAGAGTTTTAACATTTCGTATTGTCATGTTCATTTAATCAATAAAAGGGACCAGTTGATGACCTTTGCGATTTATTATAAAATCGCACGTTAATTACAGAATTAAAATATCTACACATCATCATATTTTTGGTGTATTTATGTATGCATTGGTTAATCCTTTTATAAATTATATAAAAGGGCGTACCTGGATCTGTAAAAAAAAAACAAATTTCTTCTTAAAATATTTCGAGAGATTGCTCCCTCTTTATCAATTTATTGCAATAAATTGATAAAGAGGGAGCAATCTCTCGAAATATTTTAAGAAAAAAATTGGGTTTTTTTTTACAGATCCAGGTACGCCCTTTTATATAATCTTAATTAATGGATCGCCTTTTGACTCAAACCTTTTATAAATGTTTCATGTTTGTTACTCATATTGAATTTGGGCGAGCATAAATAATTTTGGTACGACACATTTCTTAGTTATTGTGTAGGCAAAACAATGGTTGTAGCGAATGAGTTGGTAGATTCTATAATAAATTTAGAAATTGGATTATCATTATTGATAATTTGAGTCATATTCGACTGTTCTCCAGTAGATATTTCGTAGCAGACCATGGGAATATTGTGCCTCCATTTCATTGTATATGGTTACTGTATTATAAAAAATTAATTTGCCTCCTTGATAAAATTGGATTAACATAAATATCTGAGACATTATAGAAGAAAAGGTCGCCTGACTCGTCAAAATAGACGTCAAAACTAGAAGCCATCTATTGACCTTCACCGCAAACTTGCAGCCTCGGGTCGATTGATAAAGCTACAACACCAGCTTTGGCAACTGAGAAGGGTCCACCTGGAGACCATGGTGAAGACCTTTCACTTGCTTATTCATTTTTCTTGATTTATTATTTTACCTTTTTTATTACCACGCAAACAATTCTTCTTGATATTAATTTATTGAAAATATCTCTAAAATGTTGATTTTATCATCAATATTAAATGCTTATAAATGTTCCCTTACTTCTATGATCCTTGTTTTAGTGTTTAAAATGGTTTTTTCAACCTCTTGACTGCTACTCGTGGTTGTAATAATGTTAACTAAAGGGCGACATAAAATTTATTTGGAAATTTTATTGGTATTCTCCCCGAGGATTACCTTCATATATAAAGAAAATTTTTAAATTCTTTCTTAAAGGAATCATTAGAGTACCTTCTGTTTCAATACAAAGCCTTACTTATCTTTTTTTTACTGTCCATTTTGCAAATCTATTTCCCTGAGGGTTGTGTGTGTGGTAAGCCGGTATTAACGTTTTAAAAATCATCATGACTGGGTGTAGTAGAATGCGTCTGCCTTTGTCATTAAGACTCGGAGCACTACTCGGTGGCAGGCCGACTTAGCTCCAAAAGAAATGGCCGTCTCTGACACGAGGAACAGACGCCAAATGCAGCCGCTCCTAACATGGAGTACAAACACTGCTCATCCTGTATCCCTGGATCAGGAGCATTTACAGGGTACTATCAGCCGGGCTAGCTGAGCCCAGGTTTTTTAACGAGCTTGTTACTGCTCCCCCTCCTCCTTTTTCATCCGGGGTAGGGACGGGCAAACGAGGAGTTGAGATAAGAAAGAAGACGTTTTAAAACACTTCTCTTTATTATCATTTCAAAATTTCTAACAAAGTAAATTGTGACTCTTTATCCAAGAGTTTAGCTTCAATATCAGTATAAAAGGAAAACAGCCAAATGCAATATTACAGCGGTATGGTAGATTAAACTGGAGAAAACGCTGAGCGGGTTCACCACTGATGAGCCAGGCCCTCCCTTTATTTGATTATTGCACTAAAAGTAATAGAAAATGGTTTTATTTTAAAAAGAAACATACGCGTCAAAATTAATTTAAATTTCTTATAACAGATGGCGCGTTAATGTAATATATTAATATTATGTGCAGACTGTTTAGAGATTAGTGCCTTCTCGTTTGGTAGGCAATGGTTCCAAAAGATTACAGGCATCCCCAATGGTTTACTGAGTAACTATTGCTCGCATAAAATGCATTCTTTACAAGTTTATTTCTTTCTTCCTATAGTGCAATATATTAATATTATGTGCAGACTGTGTTTAGAGATTAGTGCCTTCTCATTTGGTAGGCAATGGTTCCAAAAGATTACAGGCATCCCCAATGGTTTACTGAGTAACTATTGCTCGCATAAAATGCATTCTTTACAAGTTTATTTCTTTCTTCCTATAGTGCAATATATTAATATTATGTGCAGACTGTTTAGAGATTAGTGCCTTCTCGTTTGGTAGGCAATGGTTCCAAAAGATTACAGGCATTTCCAATGGTTTACTGAGTAACTATTGCTCGCATAAAATGCATTCTTTACAAGTTTATTTATTTCTTCCTATTGCAATATATTAATATTATGTGCAGACTGTTTAGAGATTAGTGCCTTCTCGTTTGGTAGGCAATGGTTTCAAAAGATTACAGGCATTTCCAATGGTTTACTGAGTAACTATTGCTCGTATAAAATGCATTCTATTACAAGTTTCTTTCTTTCTTCCTTCCTTCCTTTAGAGCAGTGTCGGGCAACCTTTTTCGAGTTGCGGCGCACTAAGCTTAATTTATTTTTTTCGCGGCGCACCTGTGGTTCTCACTATAAATTTCCTCGTAGTTAATTAAAATACAACAATAAATACTAGTAAAATTTTAAACATATATATCACATTTTATTAATTTTCAATATTAAATTAACATAATCAATGCGAGCATTGCGATTGTTTTTGAGAGCATATCAAATCAATACGGGGATCTACTTGTGAAAGACAAACGCGCATCTCCTCATCTATCATTTGAAGTCTTTCGCGCTTCTTAGACTTCATTTCTGTGAGTGTTGAAAAACCTTGCTCACACAGGTAGGAACTTCCAAATGGCAACAATGATTCGATGGCCGCATTACTAAGTTTAGGAAATTTGGAGTTTAAGCACAACCAAAACTCAGATAGCTCCTTTTCAGTGAATAGTCTTTTGAAAACTAAATCGTTTTTTAAATAAATTAAGTTTTCTTGCATTTCTTCTTCCAGATGTTGAATTTCACAGTGCATAAATGGGTTAACTACCCATTCCATCTTTTCAACGTCCAAGTAAGGAAAATATTTATCAAAAGAAGCGGATAGTAATGTCAAAGTTTCTTCGACTTCTTTTTTGATAATAGATTTTGATGGATTCTCTTGAACCATCGGAAAAGATGCAAAGTTTTCTTTAGCAATGTTTAAATTCCATAAGCTGAGTTTTTCCTTAAACGCTTTCAACTTGGTGGAGATAGTGATAATGTTCTCCTGAGCACCTTGCAAATTTAAATTAAGGCTGTTTAATTTGTCGAAAATATCACCCAAAAATGAAACTCGTAACCACCAAACATCACTCATCATGAAAGGAAAATTAATCTCTTCGTTATCAATGAATGCCATTATTTCATTTTTCATTGAAATAAATCGATTTAAAACTTTGCCTTTCGACAACCATCTGACTTCAGTATGAAACAATAAATTTTTATAATCGGAATCCATTGCTTCACAAAATGTTGAAAAAATTCTCGATCGAAGAGCATTTGATTTGATGTAATTGACTACTTTGACAACTTCATCTAGAGTTGTGACAAGGATGGGAGGAACCGCTTTGACACTAACATTTCTCTATGAATCATACAGTGAACAAATTTGATATTTGGATTTTTTTATGACATGTGCTATCAATCCCTTTCTTGAACCTTTCATAGCTGGAGCTCCATCCGTACAGACGCTAACACAATTTTCCCATCTCAAGTTATACTTCATAACATTTTCATCAACTAATTCAAAAATGACCGCACCAGTCGTTCTTTGTTTTAATTCTTTACAAAAAAAGTAGTTATTCACAATTTTTCCTGTATCGACGAACCTCAAAAATGCCAGCAATTGAGCTTTATTACTAATATCTGTGGTTTCATCAAGCTGCATAGCCCATTTGTTGATGAATCATTAAAAGATTGTTTTATTTGCAACTCAATATCTTCTGACATATCTTCAATTCTTCTCGCAATAGTTTTTGATGATAGTGGAATTTTCGTAACCTTCTCCATAGCATCATTCGTTAACATTACATCCAGCCACAATTTTTAAAGCAGGCAAGATAATTTCCTCTGCTTCCGCGTGAGCTTTCTTCTTTCGAGCGATGAGTTGAGTTATCATGTAACTAGCTGTTTGAGCTTCATCTGAGGTGGTCATAAATTTCTTGAATTTTTTTGATTGCTTTTGAAAACTTGATCGTATATTTTCAAAGTAGCTTATTGGATTGTTCATCTGCTCCCGATGATTTGTCTCAATATGTCGAAGTAGTTTACTTGGCACCATTGTTTCGTTGCTGAGGGTTTTTTGGCAAATTGCGCAAAACGGCAGTGATGGATCATTAACAGATGGTATAAATCCATATTTGAGATAATCTTCAACGTATTTCCTCTTATTTCCAGTTGATTTTACTATTTTCTTATCTTCTTTATTTTCGTTTTGATTTTGTTAATCACTGGCACCTTCTCTAATTAGAAATCTCTCCATCTAGTTTTGAGAGAATTTAGAAAAAAAACACACAAATATAATAATAAAATGTTTAAATAAAGTTACCTTGAGTTAAAAGTGAGTGAGAATTTCGTAACAAAAATATTTTTTTCCTTTTTTAACCAACAGATTTTACGGTGTACAAAACTTATTGTGTGAATGTGTGTGTGTTTTACAACATGCAAAAAAAAAAATGAAGAATTACTACAGCAATACTTTGACGAAAACTCCGAATACATTTTTTAAATAAATTTATAATTTTTTTTTGTTTTATTTTTTTTAAGCTTTGTAGCTTTGAGTCTCTATTAATAAACAGCTGTGACAAAGATTGTAAATGACGGTTAAGTTTGGTCATATTATTTTAAAAATTAGGTATTTTCCCGCAGTATGTATTCAACTTTATTAAATAAAGTTGTTTTCGCGGATTGTTTTTTTTTTAACTTATGATTTTAAATAGGTACATACCTATTTGCATTTTTATTTTTTAATAATGGCACGTGCCAGTTATGTACGTCAAGATTATGTACATACGTTATATGAAATATAAAATTATGCAAACTGTTGTAATTATAATACCAAAATAAGTTTTATATAAAATGAAATTTGCTTTTTTTTAATTTCATTTTTTATATGAAAATTTTGGAAAAAAAAATATTAAAATTGAATAAAAATTATAAAAAATATTTTTTTGAAACATTATTTTTAAATTTAACCAAAAGTTCTAAATACCTACAAAAATGTTCGCGGCACACCTAGAATTCTTCGCGGCACACCAGTGTGCCACGGCACACCGGTTGCCCGACACTGCTTTAGAGTGTCGCGTCACGCGTTTAAACTCTTGGCTAACAATTATATATCAGCTATATATTCAATATTATATAATAAGTATTATAATACTTCAAGTGTGCGTTACCAACTTGTTACTATTAATACAATTCAATTAAAAGGCATATATGGGATGAAAATATAATTTATTTACCAATATTTCAGTTGGCTGAACGCCAACCTTTTTCAAGGTATTACAACATATTTATGTCAACAACAAACTCAGCGCCACATAACGTCAATAGAATTAAGTTTAAAATATTTTTAACTTAATTATATTGTAACGTAGAAATCAAGCCTTGAAATATCCTAAGGTGTAAAAATATTTATTGATGACGTCACAGCGACGAGTCGACAATTATTAACAGGTCAGCCCCAAAACTATTTACCGCTAGAGAATCTTAAGCAAGCAAGCAAAGAAATATTTTAAAGATGATTTCACAAATACAGATTAATATATATTTTTTAAAATCTGTTGAATATATTTTCATTGAATAATATTAAATTAAATAATAAAATATTTCTTCGTCACATAGCCTCCTCCTATAGAGAGCATCGACCCGATGCTCAGCAGGAAACTTACGTCGTCAGTCTTAAGAACTAGTACTATGGCCAGGGATATTTTCAGGTGACTGCGGTGGATGTCTTCTTTCAGTTGAGATATCTTTTTCATGAGGACTTGGTAGGTATATGTTTACGTCAAGGTAGCTTTTTCTCATTTCTACTGTGGTCGGTAAGGAGGGATTTTATAACTTTGCGGCCTCACCTCCAATGTGGTCTATCATCTAGTTTTAATGGCGGGGCATCCAGCTAGATCTTCTAGCAGGTGAGAAATGTTGTCTGTTTCGACCGCGATATGAAGTAGGGCTTCGGTAGCGAGTGAAAGTTTTCCTCGATGATTCGTCATTGGGGTCCTGAGATTCAGCTCGAGAGTTGTAGGATACCATTGCGTCTTGCTTTCTTTGGAAATAGTCATTTCTCCTTTCCTCATTGTGTCTCTTCCTGTCACGGCAATAGCGGACGACGTGACCTGGGCGTCCGCAGTAGAAACAGATTGGCCTTCCCTCAGTTGTACGCCAATCATTGGTGTCGCGTCTTCCTCCTTGTTTTGGGTATCGAGGTTCAGGGTGCGGTCTTATCGTTTCGGCCTCATATCTGGTATTTAAAAACTGTCGGGGTTTTTCCTTCTGAGGGGGACTTCTCCTAGACTTTGAGATTGGCGCCAGGGTTCTTCCAATCTCCTCCTTTACAATTTCTTCGATTGTAGCATTTTTTGGTTCCTCCCGAGGAGAGCCTAATGCCCGCTGTACCTCCTCACGAACAATTTGCCTAATCATAGATGACAGATCTTCTCCGTCATCCTGGTCACAAAGAGAGGCTACATTTGGTAGGCGCTCGTACCTGGTTGGGGTAACTCGCCTACAACGGAGCGCTTCGACACGGCGACATTCTGTAATGAATTGCTCGGTGCTCTGTACATCCCTCGGTAGGAGTGCTTGATTGAAAGCTCCTCAGCTATCCCCTTCATGAGGTGGGAGATTTTATCTTCCTCGCTCATTTGAGGATCAGCCTCTTTGCACAAGCACAGAAGATCCTGGATGTAACATTCGGTACTTTCACCTTTTAATTGTGTCCGTGTTTTAAGTTTCTTCTCCGCTTGCAATTTTGAATTTTCTTTTTTTCCGAACACATTCTCTAATTGAGATGTGAATTCCTTCCAAGTCTGTATGCTTTCTTCGTTGTTCTCAAACCATTTGAGAGCAGTTCCAGACAGATAAAAATAAACTTTAGTAAGACAAAGGGTTTCGTCCCAATGGTTGTACCTTGCCACACGTGCATACCCTTTTAACCATTTTTGGAGATCTTCACCATCCTCCCCGGAGAAAATGGAAGGGTTCCTTGGCAGATGTTGAACAACGTGGTTGCTTACCTGAGTACCTTCCTTCTTTACATTCATAGAAGTTTCTTCTGGTTCAACAGAATCAAATTTTCTTTTATTTCTTAATGGGTATCGGTCCAGTCTCTCCACCAGTTGTAGCGTAGAAATCAAGCCTTGAAATATCCTAAGGTGTAAAAGTATTTATTGATGACGTCACAGCGACGAGTCGACAATTATTAACAGGTCAGCCCCAAAACTATTTACCGCTAGAGAATCTTAAGCAAGCAAGCAAAGAAATATTTTAAAGATGATTTCACAAATACAGATTAATATATATATTTTTAATCTGTTGAATATATTTTCATTGAATAATATTAAATTAAATAATAAAATATTTCTTCGTCACAATATTAACCTTATGTGGCGCTGAGTTGAGGTTGGCGTTCAGCCACACACACACAACTGAAATATTGGTAAATAAATTATATTTTGGTCCAATATATACTTTTTAATTGAAGATCTATTTATGAATTGCTCTATTTTAAAAATTAATACAATTGTTAAATAATTTTTATTCAGGGCTCTTGGTGAAGCCAGACTCTATTTGTAACTGATGATGCGGACTCAGCTGCCAAGCGCAATGCAATAGAATCTTCTGTAGGACGGATTCTTCTGGGATGCAGTCTTGATGCTACTGGGTCCGGCTGAATCATGAATGCACATTTTCCCTGCGCCCAGTCATGTAGATTTATCTTACCTTCATCCTTAAGTGTAAGAGACAAGGCACAAAGGATATATTAAAACTCTGCAAAATCAGGTTCAACAGATTTTTTATAGTTTTATTTTTACATTTATAAATGAAAACTCTTTCGGCGCCAAAATGCCTTTTTTATTTTTCCAATAAAACTATTTTATACTTACCTTATTACGATGATAAAATATTGGAAAGGCCTGTTTCAGCAGCTATGCACCCTTTAAGTGTGCTTTACCAATTTAACTTGCCATTTCTATATATAAATGGTACGCTATAATGTATTGTACGTAAATTCAGTTTTATATATTTACTAATTACATATTATATAGTGTATATAATTGATGGCGATTTTCTTTTGAAATGATCAAAATAACACATTTTTATTTATTTGAATATTTCGATAAGATGTACGTCTATCTTATTCCTGGAAGCCTTTTAAATGTAAAAAAGCAAAGTGTTGCAAACATTAAAACAAGGAACAAAGTTAAGGAAGTGAAAATCTTTGATGTTGCCTGTCGTCTGCTTTTTGAAGGAGCCAGAGGCAATTTTGTTCACACTTGGTTATCTCGTGTGTCTTCAATAAAGGTCACTGTGCATCAAATATCTCTCGTATAATTACAAAGTCGGACAGAGGATCTCATAGTTATAATGAACCGTTCGGAGTATCAATCAAAAAACCAGAGATATATTTTAGATGACACAGAAACCTTTTCTCCTATAACAGAAATAAGTAAAAATCACATATACTATAGATTAAAAATCTCTGAGGCATTTAGGAGAAATCGGCTAACTAGTGGAGATGCACATAGAGAATTCTCGACAAACTTATCTTCCAGCCCATACATATACGGTCTCTCCAAAACCCATAAACCCTCGATTCCTCTCAGACCTATTATTACCTACCGCCTATCTCCGGCTTCGGCACTCTCAAGGTTTTACTTCCTTCTTCACCCCTCTAATAAAAAAAAAGCAAAAAAGAAAGAAAGAAAATAGCCGCTCCATAACTGGAATGCCAAGTTTCCTAGCAGAATTATCCCAGCTCAATCCCGCCCAGGAATAGATCATGGGCCCACTTGGTGCGATGTCGCTATACCTCAGTTTACCCCGCCAACTCATCATAGAGAGCACCCCAGAATTTATGACTGACCTCAACACCGACATAACCACAATCAATAGGATCTAAAAACTATGCAGGCTGTGTTTAGAGCAGAATATTTTCTCGTTTGACGGGCAATGGTTCCAACAGATTATAGCCCTCCCCCCATGGGTAGCCCCCTATCCACGGTGGTAGCAGAAATCGTTAATTTTGGAGGAGATACATCGATGATATATTTTGCATTTTCTCGAAGGATAAGGTTACAAGTATTCTTAACACTATCTATAGCTACAACCTTGAGATATCTTTCATCCTCGAAGTGAACACAATAGTGTCTTACCTTTCATAAACAATCTAATGATCAAAACCACAACCAAGTACCATACTACAGTCTTTTACATAAGGTACATGACCACTTCTATACCCACTACACCTCATTTTTTCCTGTCAGCCATAAAATCACTGTAGTAAAAACGCTTTATAACGCATTTTTTCACTCATTGCTCCTTATGTACTGACATATAGAACACAATGTACCATTTTTATTAAATAACCAATGCTGCAATAGCTCATATAAGTTACATAAATATTGTATAGTCACTTACTATACCACACAAGCCAACCTCGGTACTTTACTTAGAAACCCGATAATCAAAAATATTATTTCCAATCCCCTTGTTTGGTTAAAAATGTATTTTTATTCTTATTTGTTATTAATTGTTAAATATTGTTGATAGAAATTGTTGTTAAATATTATTCATTGATGTTATTCTAGTCTTTATTGTTTTACATAATTTAATTCTTTATTGTTTTACATAATTTAATTATTTATTGTTTTATTTTAATCTGTATATATATTTTCATTGATTCGGCAACAGTGTGTTGTCTATATATTTTGTGTTTTGTTTAGTTTACTCATTAGTCTAGTTAAATCGAGCCATCAAGTCATTTAGGCTAATCAAATTCATTCATGTAGCTTTTATTCTAGAATCATTAAATCAGAAATTCCTTGCTCAATTACGTAGAGTTCCCTTATACAAGTTTACAGAACTCATTCAAGTGGATCATCGCTATACCCCAGCTCAGCATTTGACCTAGGTAGACCACGCGATTACATTTTGGTGCCCCGTGTGAAGAACTCTACAACTCGACAAGGAGATATTCAAGGCCAGAAATCTACGACTCTGCAGATAATCCACGGCTCGACAGGTAAGCTACAACTCTGCGGGGAAACTACGATCAAAAAAGAAATATATAAAGCTACATAGGAATCGACAAGTGCACCTGGAGTAAGCCAGCGGCCATTTAGAAATCAATTCCCGGTAATTCCTCCAAAGGCCAAGTCAACCCATTCCTTCTGAGTCAACCCAACCGCCATCTGCACAGTTTCTTCATTTTGTAAGTCTTAAGGTAGGATCCATACAATTTCTGTATGTTTATTTTGTAATAGTATTCTTTTTAATATGGAGGCAGAAATTGTTATTTTTGAACAGTATTTGGTTAAAATAGATTTGTTAAAAGAAGATGTAGAATCTCAATTAATGACCTGTGATTTGTATGTATTGAATCAGACAAAAGAAAATTTACATACTTTAAAGTTGAATCTCGATAGTCAGGTCTTAAAATTAGCAAAATATAAAAGCTTGGATATTGCGGATAAATTCAAAATAACTTATAATGCAGTAAAAATAATTGATGGTATGCTGGTCAGCATTAATAGATTAATAGATGGTATTAAACAGGATAAATTGACTTCTGAAGAATTTTCGATAAAACTCCCTAAATTTCAGTTGCCAATTTTTAGTGGGAATTTTTCGGAATGGTTAGGATTTAAAGAAATATTCATAAAAGTAATAGACCAAAATAGAGCACTTGCAAATTCTCAGAAACTGCAATATCTTGTTTCTGCCCTTAGGGGAGACGCTGCGAGATTGGTTAGGGCATTCAGCATCTCAGATGCAAATTATTCCATAGCTTGGCAAACATTAATACATAGGTATGATAATAAAAGGGAATTGGCTTTTAGGCAAATTCAGAAATTTTTAAATCTTAAATTCATTAAAGGTGACTCGGATAAGGCTCTTTATGAGTTTTTGGATATCTGCAATGAGGGTGTTCAAAATCTTAGTACATTGGGTTTGGAGAGAAACACTCTCGTGGATTTAATGCTGATATATATTATCCAGTCAAAACTTGATAATTCACTAAAAAAGGACTGGAAGTTGCACATTGATGTGCAGGGTTATCCCTCTTATGATGAGTTGATGGCATTCTTAGAGAAGTATGCACGGAGCCTTGCAAATCTAAGATTAAGAGAAACTTCAAAGACCTCACCCAAACCGAATAGGGTTTATTCTCATGCTACATCTGTATCCCGTCCAAATTCAAATACAGCTTGCACTCCCTGCATGTTATTCAAAAATCCACATTTGTTATCAAAATGTCAGTTATTCCAAAATAAGTCACTGCAAGAGAGATGGAGGTTTGTAAGGGATAACGGGTTATGTTATAATTGTCTTAGATCAAACCACTTGGTATATGCGTGTAAGTTGACTGCAGTTTGCAGAGTATGTAAACTGAGGCATCATACCTTGCTTCACGCATTTAATTCTGAATCACATGACTCTAATTCACTGCCTGGGGCTATACATGCAGTAGAGTCTAGTAATGCCAACAGAGTTGATTCATCAGTGAGATCTAATATAAATTCTTCGGCTCGTCTTAATTCGGCGATTCAGACACATTCGGTTAATCATTCTAGTTCTTCTGGTCAGATCTTGCTATCAACAGCTTTAATAAGGGTGAATGATCTATACGATAATTCTTGTATGGCCAGAGCTTTAGTCGATACTGAATCTCAAAGGACTTTGATAACTGATTCACTAAGAAAAACGTTGAATCTTCCTGTGAATTATTCGGATGCCTCTATGTATGGCATCGGAGATAACTGCTTGGAAAAGCCGTTAGGAGAGGTGGATATCACTTTCTCTCCTCACTGTTCAAACATGTTATTCACCGCTAAGGCCTTAATCTTAAATAAAATCACATGTAATCTGCCAAACTTTGTAATGGAGGGAAGTCGGTGGCCTCACCTGGTTGGCCTCAGGCTGGCGGATCCATCCTTTGACATGCCCCTCCCATTGATATAATCATTGGAGCTGATATTGCCCCAAGTTTGTATACAGGACAAGTTAGGTTTCAAAACGAGAGGGGTCCAACAGCATGTAATTCGAAGTTGGGTTGGCTTCTCTCGGGCAAAATCATGGCTCAACAATCAGATGGTTCATTGCATCATAGTGTTCTGACATTCTGTGCTACCTCTCTCTATAGATAATAACTCAGAAAGTTCTGGGAGTTGGACTCTATTCCGCCATGTACCCAACCTATCCTAACCAAAGAAGAAATGGATTGTGAACAACACTTCAAAACTAATGTTTTAAGGACTACAACTGGGAGGTATCAAGTAAGATTACCCTTTAGGGTTACTCCGAATTCCGGAAATTCGAAAATAGTTGCTTTTAGGAGATTTCTTTCTCTCGAAAATAAGTTATTAAAGAGTGAGCAACTTTATAGTCGGTATAAACTTTTTATGAAGGAATATTCATCGCTAAATCATATGCAAATTATCTCAGCTGTAGATATTCCTAAATCCCAGTCCCAGGTCTATTAAATGCCACATCATTGTGTGCTAAAAAGGAGAGTACTACCACTAATCTCAGAGTAGTCTTTGATGCCTCAGCTTGCTCTGATGATAGTCCCTCTTTGAATAAAGCCTTACATATAGGTCCTAAATTACAAACAGACATCTTTGACCTTTTATTGAAGTTTCGGACCTTTTTTGTTGCACTATCTGCAGATATTGAGAAGATGTACAGGCAAATATTGATTCATCCTGATGATAGTGACTATCAGAGAGTCTTGTGGCGTGATTCACCATCAGATGCTATTCAAGAATATGAGTTAACAACAATCACTTATGGAACAGCATGAGCTCCATATTTGGCCATTCGAACGTTGCATCAGTTGGCGGATGACGAAGCGATGAATTATTTTGTTGCTTCGGAAATTGTGAAGAGAGATTTTTATGTCGATGACCTTCTTACAGGAGCAGATACTGTGGAAGAGGCACAAGTTTTAATTCGACAGATCATTGCTTTGTTAGCTGAAGGAGGTTTTCCCATTAGGAAATGGGTTTCTAACAGTCCAAAAATACTTGACTTCCTACCTAAAGATCAAAAGGGCATTAATCAATCCTTTGATTTCAAGGATCTCCCGTCAGTTAAATTATTGGGCATTTTGTGGGATCCGAGCTTATACTCATTTACTATCAGAATGAAGCCCCCTGATATTCAGGTATATTTTAAACGGTCGCTTCTATCATTGATTGCGAGAATCTACGATCCTTTGGGCTGGATGGCTCCTTTGGTTATCATTTTTAAAATCATGCTGCAAAAACTCTGGGCCAAGGGATGCAACTGGGATGAGAGATTACCTGAGTGTATTCAATGACAATGGACAGGCATTGAGGAAGATATTAATCAATTGAACAAAATTTCAATCCCGAGGTACATTCCTTGCCGAAATTCTATTCTCACTCTAGAATTACATGGATTTTGTGAGTCTTCGAAAAAGGCCTATGCAGCTGTTATTTATGTAAAATCTTGTAAGCATGATGGATCAGTTAATATATCTTTAATTGCATCTAAAACAAAGGTTGCTCCAATCAAGGTCTTATCTTTTCCCCGCTTAGAACTGTGTTCAGCTTTGCTGTTGGCAAATTTATTTGTTGCGGTGAAAGAGTCATTGAGTTTGCATTTTGATCAAATTTTCTTGTGGAGCGACTCCACCATTGCTCTTAATTGGATAAAATCAGAATCAAAAAGATGGAAGACTTTTGTTGCTAATAGGGTTTCAGCTATTCAGAGAAAGACACCACCCCATTCATGGTTCCATGTACCAGGTTCGAAAAACCCTGCAGACTTGGCTACAAGAGGACTAACTCCTGCACAATGGTTGCAGGACCCATCGGTTAATTCTTAGATCGATTTGCCTCCCTCAGATGAACTCTCTCCGGAAACATTGATTGAGGAGAGGTCGACAATCTTGGTCTATCACTCTATAGTGGGACCTATGCCCGAATTACTTCTGAAATACTCATCTTGGATAAAAACAGTTGATATAATGGCATTTTGTTTGAGATTCATTTCAAATTGTAAATCAACTAATAAATCGTTAAATCGATTCCTATCAGTCTCAGAAATTCATAATGCAACGGTTAAAATCATCATATTAATTCAAAATCAAGAATTTACTCAGGATATTGGGTGGCTTCGAAATAAGGGCTCTGTGTCGGGGAAAAGCAATCTCAGGTTTCTAAATCCTTTCCTTGATGCTGATGGAATTCTTAGAGTTGGAGGAAGACTTCAACATTCAAATCTTGACTATAATCAAAAACATCCAATAATCCTACCAAAAAGACATCATTGTACAGATTTGATTATCGAACATTATCATAAGCAATCTCTATATTCAGGTCTACAAACAACATTATCTATGATTTCTCAGAAGTATTGGATTATTTCTTGTAAAGCTGCAGTGAAGAGAGTTCTGAATCAGTGTATTACCTGTTTTAAGCATCGATCCAAGGTCGTGACTCAAATTATGGGTGAATTTCCACTTGAAAGGGTGGTGCCATCCCGGCCTTTCCAACGAGTCGGAGTAGATTTGGCGGGCCCTATCATTACTAAGCCAATGTTAAAAAGATCAAAAATACTGTTTAAAACTTATATTGTTTTATTCATTTGTTTCACCACCAAGGCAATACATCTTGAGGTGGTTTCTGATCTCACTGCAGAAGCATTTATAGCTACTCTTAGGATATTTACCTCGAGACGCGGCTTGCCTTCAGATATTTTCAGTGATAATGCTACAAATTTCAAATTGGCCAATAGAGTTTTTTTGGATTTTTACAGGGAGTTAAATATTCAAAATTTCTGTGCTCAAACAGGGATTAGGTGGCATTTTATTCCTCCCTCCGCTCCCCATTTTGGTGGACTTTGGGAGGCAGGTATTAAATCTGTTAAAAGTCATTTAATCAAAGTAACGAAGTCGGCCATTCTTAACTTTGAATAATTTTACACGTTGCTTACTCAGATAGAAGCAATTTTGAATTCGAGACCACTTCTTCCCCTTGATTCCAACTTTGATTCTTATGAAGCACTGACTCCTTCACATTTTTTGATTGGTTCCCCTCTTTTAGCTATTCCAGGTGAATTTGTGGATAATTTGAGTCACATTTCCCGTTGGAAATGCATTCAATGAAGAATAGTTTTTGGAAAAAATGGTCTCAAGACTATCTTAATCTGTTACAAGCACGTCCAAGGTGGCATAAGACTCATCAAGATCTACAATCTGGACAGCTTGTACTCATGAAACAAGACTCCACACCTCCTCATCATTGGCCTCTGGCACGAATCATCAAGACCTATAAAGGACCAGACGGACACGTGCGAGTCGTAGACCTTAAAACTCCAAAGAATGTCTTCGAGCGTCCCATCACCAAGATAGCTTCTCTGCCATTCAAGGAATGAATTTTATTCTTGTTGTGGGGGGGGAGTATGTTTGGTTAAAAATGTATGTTTTATTCTTATTTGTTATTAATTGTTAATTATTGTAGAAATTGTTGTTAAATATTATTCATTGATGTTATTCTATTCTTTATTGTTTTACATAATTTAATTCTTTATTGTTTTATTTTAATCTGTATATATTTTCATTGATTCGGCAACAGTGTGTTGTCTATATATTTTGTGTTTTGTTTAGCTTACTCATTAGTCTAGTTAAATCGAGCCATCAAGTCATTTAGGCTAATCAAATTCATTCATGCAGCTTTTATTCTAGAATTCATTAAATCAGAAATTCCTTGCTCAATTACGTAGAGTTCCCTTATTCAAGTTTACAGAACTCATTCAAGTGGATCATCGCTATATATATACCCCAGCTCATAGCATTTGACCTAGGTAGACCACGCGATTACATCCCTATCTAAATCAAATGCAATCTATTCTGTTAAATGTAACCAATGCAATGCCACAAATATAAAATAAATCAGTAGAACAATAGAGACTAGCAAAACTTAAGAAAACATAAGATACAAAGACAGTAAATCC
Source organism: Cordylochernes scorpioides (assembly GCA_030710605.1). Taxonomy (NCBI): domain Eukaryota; kingdom Metazoa; phylum Arthropoda; class Arachnida; order Pseudoscorpiones; family Chernetidae; genus Cordylochernes; species Cordylochernes scorpioides. The sequence goes on from CP092886.1 coordinate 147,743,802, forward strand.
CTAATTTATCAACACATCTGCACCACTGGACACACAATCTCAAACATGCAATAGCCCATTACTACGACATAAGAAGCAAGCAATAGCAATTATTCCTGGAAGCACTAATATTATCAAAACTAAATAGAGCACCAATAGAAGAATAGACCTCCCAACCCAGTATGACAATATCCCGAATCTTATACATCATAATTCCCATTAACATAATTTTCTTTTCATCATGACTCACAGAAAATATAGTTATACCGTTTAATCTCAGATCTAATTTAAATATTTTGAAGGTAATATAGCATATTATGATGCATTAGCGCGCCATATGTTATGAAAATTCGAAACTATTATAGACGTGTATGATTAATTTAAAAATAAAACAATTTCCCCTGCAGTAAGGGCAGTAGAAATTGTTTTATTTTTAAATGAATCATATGCGTCTGTAATATAGCATATATTTGTTCACAGATCATTATATATATTTCACACCCCCTTTACAAATTATTCTTTATTTTATATATTTAACTGCTATATAGCCTAATGTACGTTCACGCATGTGCAAACGCCAATATCATTAATTTATTTTCCTTTGTTTTTGTAAATAGCATCACTTTGTTGTCATATTTTTTTATTATTTGCCTGTTGAAGAGAAATTTGATGGAAAGCTTACAACACTTCAAAAAATAAAAGGAAACCTTTTACCCAAAAAGCCAATCTATTCTTATTCATATAATAATATAGGTGGTACCTCGACATACGAGCGCCCCAACATACGAGTTTTTCGAGATAAGAGCCGACGAGCAAGTGATTTTTTGCTTTTAGTTACGAGCGAAATTCGAGATACGAGTTCGGTTCGGTAGTAACACGCAGTCGCGCCATCACGCGCACACCCAGGAACTGACGACTGAGGAGATACAAGAGTTACAGTCACAGCAGCATAATGAGGTTATGCAAGTAATTGGTTTAGAGGAGTCAGAGGAGGAGGTTATTTCTACAAGTTAGATAAAGGAGATCTTAGGAATGTGGGAGAGAGTTTCACAGTTCGTGGAAAAAAAAAACACCCAGAAAAAGTTGCAACAGGTCGTGCATCTGACCTTTTTAATGACACTTGCCTAACTCATTTCCGGAACATTCTGAGAGGGAGGAAGAAACAAACCTCCTTGGACATGTTTTTTTCTAAACGGCCTACAGGTGAAAGCGAGAAAAATGTAGCGAAAAAGGCAAAGACCAGTGAGGATATCTAATTTATTTCTTTACATTCTCTTTTTTGTTTTTGTGCAATAAATATTTGATATTTATAAATACGTTTTTATTATTTAAAACCACGTAACAAAAATAACTGGGGTAACATTTTGGAGGTTGGAACGGATTAATGGTAGTTCAATTGTTTTGTATGGGGAAATTTGCTTCGAGATACGAGTAATTCAAGATACGAGCAAGGTTGCGGAACGAATTAAACTCGTATGTCGAGGTACCACTGTATATCAAAATAATTATAGCCCTCTATACATACATATTTTCCACATGACTTTGTAAATTTAATTTTCTGTATCCATCTTTTTTCACTCCTTTTCTGTGTTTCTCTCAGGTGTTATATATACATATATGTATAAAAGACTAAAAGTCTCTTTAAATGGTATTTAATAATTGATGTTTAATATATATACGGGGTATATAGTTTTAAAAAGCAAGAGGTAAAATTGTTGTTCAGGAAATCCGATAAACAATATAAAAAAAGTTCAACTGTAAATTCCAGTGGACCAATTCTCGTCGCCATTGAATGAACGTAAGGAATTATAATTTAAAGAATATTATATAAAATATATATATATATATATATATATCTCACAACACATTTAATTATGATCACGATTCATGGTTTGAAATGTAGAAACGACCGATATTATTTTCAGTTGAATATATTGAGGGAAATGGCAAATATCGGTTAAAGTCGAAGAAATGGAGAATCCGTAGTATGCAGATCGAGAATCGATATTTAATCAAAAACCGGATTCTAATGATGATCCAGTTCCTCATTAATCTGTTTCTAACATTACCTATTTATTTTAAAAAGATTATTGCATTATTTACATATAGATGGAAATATAATTAACGTGCTTACAATGCGAATTTTCTTAACAATACAACAATGCTTTAGCAAATTGAACTTAGACCATGGATTGATCGGAAGAGGAACCAGGCGGAAACAAGGCGAGTCAAAATATTTACATCTCGTTATCGCCTTAACGTAAACATTCTCCTATCTGTTAAACTAAATAAGATTACAACTCTGAGCTGCCACCATTTCACAGAACTACAAGATAGGGGATTCCTCACACATAAGAACATTAAGGAAAAAACAAACACAATATTAGATGATATTTATTTCGATAGATAACGCAATCCATCAGTAATTCTCAATTGTATGATCAGAAGATGCTTTTTATTTTCTTCATTTTAGCAATTTATCTTGTACATTTTTATCTTCGTTCTATTTTTACACATTGGGGTATTAGCTTGTCGCACATGCAACAGATAAATTGGAGCATATCTGAATCAAAAACATGTTTGCTGTTTATATTCTTAATTTAAAAAGAGTCTAAATTACACTTTAGAAACGTCTTTTTGGATTCAAAATTGGATTAAATATTGCTTTTAAAACATGGCGCCATCGGCAAGCAAGCTCGCACTACTCCTGACCAGTGAGCTCGCGCAATGCATCCCACTAATCAATCAACAACAGATGTTGCTGTTTATTCCTACAGTGTGATGGAATCTCAGGCTAAATTGATAAGTTAATGGGTTTTCATAATCTTACCGAATTGTCCTAAAGATCCTGTTTCGTAACTTGAATGTTGAATATTAACACTATAGTTTTTGCATATTTTGCGCATTATAAAAATGAATGTCATTTATTATAAAGAAACTAATGATCAAGTTTTATATGTTTCACAAAAAAAAAAATCTCTTCACTCAATATACGATGATCGTCCCCTGCTGCTTTTATTTTGACTCATATAGGTCTAATTGTTCAAGTCAAGGATCTTTCCAGTTGTTCTCGAGGACCACGCTATCACCATCTCCTCAGCGGCGAAGTACGCGATCTATGTTTTCTTCGTAGATCGCGAAATGCGTGGTGTCGCTGGAGACCCGCTGGCGATTCTCCACTAAACTATGCAGCGCTGGCAGAGGCGCCATGTTCTTTGTACATAGTATGATGCATATATATATAATTATCTTTTTTAAATAGTGTAGACTGTGCACTTTGCATGTATTAACAAGTTGTCAATAAAATTATTTTAATTGTCAATTGTCTAATTGTTCAACGGCGCGCGCGCGCTGAAGCTGAAACATTTATTTTGTTCTATTTAATGCATTTTATTAAAATTGTTTTCTATGTAAATAATAGTACCAAAGAGAGAGAGAGAGAGAGTAAAATTGCACTGGGATCAGGTTGATAAATTAGGAAAAAAGGCATTTCCTGATCGTGCAACCAAAATTTGCTGATGGCAACGATTTATTGATATTTATTCCGACAGATGGCGCAAGCCATCAGTAACTTTTGGTTGTACGATCAGGAGATATCTTTTTGCTTGATTGTTTTCTATGTCAACCTATATCTCTAACAACTGGAGGGTTTATAGCCGTGCGATATACTGGGAGCGACAGACTGAGCGGCCTGTCTACTAATCAATCAGCAAGTTGGCGCGGTGCGGACGCTAATTTAAATAACTAATCGCAGCCAGAGATTAGCTGAGAGGCTCATTTAGCTGTGAGATAACTGCCGCTGTGTGAGTGGATACCTTCGTTTTATCTCTTAACTTGATACACGACTGGAATTAAGATAACAAGCTCAACATTTAAAACTTGTAAGCCTATTGTTTTCCAATTTCATGTAATTTTGTACACTGATAGTTAAAAGTCGTAGTAAAAAACTTGGAAAATTTTGGATTTGACCATATATATATATCCATCCGAACAAACACAGATTAATTTTGGTATACTTGAAGAAACAGCACTCAATTATAACTATTGTTAGATTGGAAGTTTATTCACAAAAACATTTTTCACTTTAACTTTGTCCAAGCCAATTTTAGTATGTCTATTATAGTAATTATTACTGCGCAGTCAAAGTTATATGCGGATATATGAAATGTGAGAAAGAAACAAGTTTTTTAATCATTTATCTAAAACGCATGCGTTTAGAAATTATTGAAAATATATATGCGTTTAAAATAATTTTATAACCTTAATTATACATTCTCTAGGAACCAGAGAGAAAAACAAGTTTATAATAGAATACTCTCTCAAAATTAAATACTATATTTATACACATTTTAAAATTTATTTCACTTAGAATTATTACAATTTACATTATTATTAGAGAGTATGTGCATAATCACAGTGACATTTATGTTTTCAGAACATTTGTTCCTGCCCAGAAGTTCCACCCCTCCTCTACGTGGCGGGCTGGAGAAGCAGCACAGGTAAGGGACTGTCCTGTAGGGCGAAGTACGGTGTCGTGAGCCCCGAGCCGCTATGGTACCGTGAAGGCCTACAGGGAACTCTGGAATGTGGCTGACTAACGTGGCAATGGACCCCCCTTTCCATGGAGGACAAGACACCACCAGAACGTTTGTTACTTTTCCAGTTATGAAGGTAGATCAATAAGTAGCTGGTTTTGGACACAGATAGAAATGCTACAGAAAGTTGTTGTTATAACCATGAGCTTACATTATTCAAACATGCACCCGCAAAATTTCGCACAGATGTACGAGATCTGGTCCCCTGTGACTTTTTCCTGTTCCCTAAACTGAAGAGGCCTATGAAAGGACGACGTTACGCTACGCTTGACGAGATAAAGACGGCATCGAAGGAGGAGCTGAAAAATATTTTTTTAAAATGATTTTTTGAAGTGCTTCGAAGATTGGAAAAACCGTTGGCACAAGTGTATAATATCTCATGGGGATTACTTTGAAGGGGACAAAATAAGTATTCATGAATGAATAAATAATTTTTGAAAAAACACAAAAGTCGCGATACTTTTTGAACACACCTCGTATGGGATAGTTTTGATTTGGCAGCCATTTCAGTTAATTATACGCGCAGTGAAGAAAAAAATATGAATAAATAAAAATAAATCTAGATGCCGTTTATTGGAACCTTTATTCATCCACATACTATATTAAGTTATAGGTTTAACGAATTCAAAAGAGGTCGAACATCGGTATTTGATAAAGATTTTCAAAGACGCCCAGTAGATGTGGTCACCGAGGAAATCCTAGAAAAAACGTCTACGACATAATTCTCTCAAATCTACAACGAAAGTGCGTCTAGTCGCAGAGGCCATAGGTGTGTCTTCAGGAATGGTATTTGATAATATACATGAAAGATTGGAGAAGAAAACGTTATCGGCCCGATGGTTACCTCGATTGTTCACTGTGAACAGAAAACGGACGCAAATTTCCATTTTAAATCAATGTTTGTAACAATTCAGAAGCTAAAATTCCAAAGGAATTTTTAAGCAAAGTTGAGACCTGGATTCAGAATTATAACCCGAAAACCAAGCAACAAATAAAAAATGGGCCACTTCCGTGAAATTTACTCCAAAGATGGTCCCTTCTGCCAGAAAATTTATTTCAACGGTTTATTGGGAATAGAAGAGCGTCACTCTTATAAACATCTTAGAAAAGGGGAAGGCTATCCGCGCACATGGACAATATACAGTGAGATATTAAGCCGCTTCGGCAAGAAATTGGAGACACAGTCCCTTTAAGAGAAGAGTACTTTTTCACAACGAATGCGCACCAGCACATTCATCTGGGGTTGTCGCAGTCAAACGGCTTGAATTTCTCTATATATTGTTATCGCCCCCTCATTTTTTCCTGACTCAACTCCAGTATATAGCTAGCGGGAAAGAAATTAGGTTAAAATGACAGTCAACGTTGTGAACCAGAGGCGTGTTTTGGAGACCTCCTCGACTATTCTTATTTTTGAAGAAGTTTATCCCTAAAAGAGGACTATGTTAAAATAGATAATTCATTTTAAAAATTGCATTTTATTCCGAACACGGGCACTTATTGAACCGCCTTCGTTTTTTGGTTTATCCTTAAAATACCGTCGAGTCCCTTTACTTGCCCTTTTTTATTTATTCACAACAACACACACAATATATATTTTTTACAAAATTATCTAGTTAAAAGAACTTTATATTTAGATATTGTTATTTATATATATAAATATTTGATTAAAAAGGCATAAATTGGATCAAAAAATCATTTATTTTACCAATATTTCAGTTGGCTGAACGCCTTGATAACACCTTGATAAAGGTTGGCGTTCAGCCAACTGAAATATTGGTAAAATAAAGGTGTATCAAGGCGTTCAGCCAACTGAAATATTGGTAAAATAAATTATTTTTTGATCCAATTTATGCCTTTTTAATCAAATATTTATTTATGGATTGCTCTATTTTAAAATATATAAATATATATATAATTTTGATTGTTTTATTTTAGAAATTGTTGTGGCTAGTTGTAATTTTAAAATGTCTTTTGTGGTAATTTGATATAAAGTGCACCAGAAGAAATAAAATGTATTCACAAGGCAAAAATTAAAATATCACGTTCAAAGACGCGACACACACATACACACAGAATATATATTGATATATTTTATTACTATTTTACCATGTGGTTTATAGGTATACTAGACAAATTACCCGGCTTCGCCTGGGTTCTTCCCGAGTTAATTGCTAAGATGACAGAAACTATTCATTCTTATATAAGCATCATTATTATAACCCTAAACTATGCAAATCTATCCGTTAGGTCTAAATTGCATATTCTAGGGTCGCAACTGTTACAGCTTTTCTAATAATGCTTTTACATATTAAGCTTTCATCCAGATGTATGCTGTGCTTATAAAACACGCCCACAAACCAACATACATAGTTATCTATTATGATGCATTAGCGCGCCATCTGTTATGAAAATTCGAAACTATTAGACGCGTAAGAATCATACACGTCTATAATAGTTTCGAATTTTCATATTTATTTATATAGATATGATATAGCAACGATAAATAAATTTACTAATAACATGATGTATCAGCGCGCTATTTGTTATTGGAAATTTGAACTATTTATGACGTGTACGCTTCTTTTAAAAATAAAACCAACTTAAACTGCCCTGAAAATAAAGGAAGGGCTAGGAGAGTTCACCAGTGATGAGCCATTTATCACTGCAGTAAAGGCAGTATATAGATAATTTTATGAAAAAAACAATAGAAAAAATAAAAGATAAGTGGGTCAGGTGTTGATATTGAAAATAAAGAAGGCATTTCCTGACCACGGGCACATGCGCTCTGCCATCTAAAAAGCACATGTGCCCGTGGTCAGGAAATTCCTACTTTATTTAAATAATTTATGTTTTAAAAAGTAAAAACGACATATATTCTTAATATAAATTTATCATTAAATTAAACCTCGTATCAGAATATAATTTAGCCGAGTGACTCTCCTGGAGAGAAACGCTCTTATTTATCCGAGTGAATTTTGTGTGTTTTAAGAATGTAAAATAAATTGTTGTCTTTTAAAATATTCTTCATTTCTACTTTTTATTAGTTTTACATGTAATATATATATATATTAAAGAGAGAAAGAGATTGAGCAATCAATAATAATATCTATGAATAAATAAAAGGCATATATTGAATCTAAATTTATTATTAAACCAATATTTATAGGGGCAAAACGCCTCTCTTTATCAAGGTTTTTCTTTGATAACAAATCCCAAGGTCAAAAATTGAAGTTTTATGGAGTCAATCTTCAGTTTCCATGCTTTCTCATAAGCAACTTTGTGTTTCCTGCTCGCTTGTCAGTTCTTCAAAATATCTTTCTGCTCTTTAACCTAATGGCAGCACAAAGAAAGAAAAACCTTGATAAAGAGAGGCGTTTTGCAACTAGAAATATTGGTTGAATAATACATTTAGATCCAATATATGCCTTATATTTATGTCACTTCGTTTAGATTGTACTTTATTGCAATTTCCCTTGGAATATATATTTAGTTATTATCATTGTGCATATATAATTGTGAGTAAAATTAATTAGGCCTCCAGGGAAAAGTATATTTTCCTGCGGGCCTGATTAATTTTACTCAATATTGATACAAGGGATTATTTTATTGAATATATAATTGTAATAATATATGTGTAATATACCTTATAATAATATTATAATCTACTCTGTTTAATTAACTTATTTTTGATTGTTTGGATTTAGCAGCACTGTAATTATTGTTGTTGTTATGAATCTATTAAAAAGTGTATGTTTGACATTAGAAAGATATATAATTAAAATTTGTTTATCAATTTAATAAAGCATATTTATTTATTTAATCGAAGAGAGAGAGGAACATCACAATATGTAATTGTATAATTGTAGCATTGTGTGTCGTGCGCTTTAAAAGTGACAACCGTACATGATTACAACATATTTATTACATTAAAAAAAAGATAAATATTATTATATTTTAGGGAGGGAGGTCTTTAATATCTTTGTGCTGCCATTAGGTTAAAGAGCAGAAAGATATTTTGAAGAACTGACAAGCGAGCAGGAAACACAAAGTTGCTTATGGGAAAACATGGAAACTGAAGATTGACTCCATAAAACTTCAATTTTTGACCTTGAGATTTGTTATCAGTTATATCCAAGCACAACTTCACAGGAAAGTGGACTCGTTCAAATTGGAATGACAAGTCTGAAGCAAGGAGGGGAATCCTAGGGATCTTAACATTTCACCAGTACTGCATCCAGAAAATTCCTAACTTTTAATTGTATATATCGTCATAGTTTTAAAAAAGGAAAATCATAAATCATTAAAGAGTTTATTACATTGAACAATCAACGTGGAATTAGCACTCGTCTTGCTCAAAAGCACATTAGTGTTATTTCAAGGAAACGAATTAAATGACTAGCTTTATTAAAATCCCGTTTTACCTGGAGCGAATAGAAGTAACGGCAGAGAGAGAGAGAGATAACCCAGGCTCTTGGAGCGAACAGAAGTAACGTCAGAGTGGGAGATAATCCAGACTCCTGGAGCGAACAGAAGTAAAGTCAGAGAGAGAGAGATAATCCAGACTCCTGGAGCGAACAGAAGTAACGTCAGAGAGAGAGAGAGATAACCCAGACTCCTGGGGCGAACAGAAGTAACGTCAGAGAGAGAGAGATAACCCAGACTCCTGGGGCGAACAGAAGTAACGTCAGAGAGAGAGATAACCCAGGCTCTGGGAGCGAACAGAAGTAACATCAGAGAGAGAGAGATAACCCAGACTCCTGGGGCGAACAGAAGTAACGTCAGAGAGAGAGAGAGATAACCCAGGCTCTGGGAGCGAACAGAAGTAACATCAGAGAGAGAGAGATAACCCAGACTCCTGGGGCGAACAGAAGTAACGTCAGAGAGAGAGAGATAACCCAGACTCCTGGGGCGAACAGAAGTAACGTCAGAGAGAGAGAGATAACCCAGACTCCTGGGGCGAACAGAAGTAACGTCAGAGAGAGAGAGAGATAACCCAGGCTCTGGGAGCGAACAGAAGTAACGTCAGAGAGAGAGAGATAACCCAGACTCCTGGGGCGAACAGAAGTAACGTCAGAGAGAGAGAGAGATAACCCAGACTCCTGGGGCGAACAGAAGTAACGTCAGAGAGAGAGAGATAACCCAGACTCCTGGGGCGAACAGAAGTAACGTCAGAGAGAGAGAGAGATAACCCAGGCTCTGGGAGCGAACAGAAGTAACATCAGAGAGAGAGAGATAACCCAGACTCCTGGGGCGAACAGAAGTAACGTCAGAGAGAGAGAGATAACCCAGGCTCCTGGAGCGAACAGAAGTAACGTCAGAGAGATTGAGATTGATACTTATTTATTACAATGTACATATAAGATTATATAAGGTTAAATACAGACAAAATATAAATGTGAATAAATAAGATTATATAATGATAAATATATGAATAAATAGATATAAATATATAAATAATATATGTATATATACATATATATCTTATATATAAAAAAAGATATTTTCTGCTTGTATTTAGATTATGTTGAGGTTTTTATGCCATGGAGTTATTTGCTGGTTCTTTTTAGTACTAAATGGTATTGATGATGCAGTCGTGGTTAAAATCTTGAAAGTATAATAACAAAAATAGTTTTGAGCTAAAGTAATATATAAGAACATAATTTGCTTAAAGTACTGCCTGGCTTAAGGCGTAAGAATAAAAAAAAAATGAAAAGCTTATTTATATAATGTACAAATGTTTTGAGCCGACCAACGGGATAGAACAACGAGTTTTTATATGCAAAGCGTGACCTCTGGCGGTCGATTTAACAGAATATTTGTATCTATGAAATATATTTTTAAATAAAATAATATTTTATTATAACATTTTAAATAATACCTTTATATAATATATACATATAAATATATACAAGTCGTCATTGGTGGCGCCCACCGTGGGAAAGACTCCGCCACCGATGGACTGCGAGAGTTCTTTCCCACAGAGTGGGCAGGTCGATGAAGTAGCTGGCGTTACCCACCTCAAGACCAAGATGGTACTTGTAGATGGTAGCCTTCGCTACACTGGTTAACTTCATTGCCTCGGGATGGAGGCCGACACCGAAGCGCCAGGCCTGCAGATCCAGGGGAACTTCGCGCTATCCACACGTAGCAAATATCTATTTAAAAAATAATACATTGATAAAATAATTTATTTTATATACCAAATAGGAGTTTGTTTTTAAATACTTTTTTGAGCATTTGTGTTTTAAATCCATTGGAATCAATACCTCTCTCTCTTTCTCTCGAGATATATAAATATAAAATATTAAACTGAATTAACTCTTTGATATTTCACTACCAACGTTATTGATACACGAATTGTTCCAAATGATGATGTAACATCTCGCGGCGCCAAATACGTTCATTAGTTTTGGAGTTGGTATTCTCGACGGAGCAGCGGCAGAAACATTCTTGGAAACAATGTAAAACCCCCGTGCGGAGCCAATTCCATTAATAATGTAAATCTATTCCGAAGCAACTTTCTTAATGGGTTCACTTCCAAAGGATTTAAAATAGAAAGTTGTGAAAGTTGAGTTGTGTGCCACCAGGGGGGCACGTGGGGGATGCTGGGAGCGCCACCGCCGCATTTAGCCAGGCGCCGGTCGATCGGCATGACTCTGCTCCAGGAGATCTTGCCCGGTACGTGACCTCTGACCTTTGTCCGGGGAATAATCAGCATGACAACCCCTCTAGTAGCTGCCTGACCCCCTCCCACACCTGCACCTAGCGCCCAAATCATCTTCACAACCGATATTTTACTCGTTCCCATATGTCTAACCTCACCCACAACATATTATGCAAAATACTGCGTAAATAACAATATAAACTTTGATTACATTTTAAACTTTATATTAATGTCTTCATATAGCGGGATAAAGAAATATTGAGTAAAGATGGTTTATAATTATTGTATATATGAATAAAAAATATTATCAATAAGTAGTCTTTTTTTTAGTCCCCTTCACAATATTTTAGAAAACATTGTTGAAATATTTAAAAATCCAATTCCTATTTTAGTGGATGTTTTATTGAAAATGTTCGTTTTGCAGCGAGCGCTGCCACACCGTTGTAAATAAACCTGCAGCCTGGTAATGGGGACTTAGGGAAGCTGAA
>CP092886.1:147755627-147768242 GCA_030710605.1 Cordylochernes scorpioides
GTAGCTCTAAATTAAATTTACTTTTCTAAATCTCTCCTTTCCTTATTTTTTAAATTAAGCACTAATTTGGCGTACCTGCCAATGGAACACAGAAATGGTGTCATTTAAACTAACTGCTACATTAAAAAAAGGTGAAAAATTTAATGTTCTATAAAATATAGGGGGGAGAGCTATATTAAGTTTATAAATATATATATTAAGTGTGTGTATGTGTGTTTTTAATTAAAATATAATATAAAAAATATTTAAACAAACTCTCTTCAAATATATATATAAAAGACCAATATTTAGAAAGAGGGAATCATATATCGCCGCAACTCTTTTTTATTTAGTTTTTAGTATTTATATTAGTTGCGGCGATATATGATTCCCTCTTTCTAAATTGTCGAAATCCGCAAACCGTTTACCGTGAAAGACCAATATATTCATATTGCCACGTATAAAATTAGGAAAGACAAACTTCAGGATGACACAGCAATTTATTTAAGGCAAGAACAAACTATGAATGATAAACTAAAGATAAGCAATGAGGGAAGCTTACAGAGTAGCAAAATATAAGCATAAAAAATGATACTCTGTTAATAAAATAGTAAATACTTTGCTACAATATGGTAAAAAACTAGATAGAGCGCATTTGTGGTAAACGCTGATATCAAAATTCGAAACTATTATAGACGCGTATGATTCTTTTTAGAATAAAACAATTTCTATTGCCCTTACTGCGATGTTATAATTAATGAGAGGGTTCACCACCGATGAGCCAGGCCCTCCCATTAATTTTAACATCACAGTAAGGGCAGTAGAAATTGTTTTATTTTAAAAAGAATCATACGCGTTTATAATAGTTTCGAATTTTGATAACAGATGGCGCGCTCATACATCATAAATATAAACGCTGATATACACGCTGAAACAATCAGATGATCAATACAGTCGTTTGATTGATATGTGACAAATACTAGACATTGGTTAAAGCCGACCAATTGGTCCGAGATGACTATCGGTGTCATCAGGCAAACAAAGGGCGCGCCTGTTGTACACAACATCGATCGGTCGACGCCTGGACCACGTCCAACCGTCAAATGGCGACATGATGCTATCACAGAGGATTCTTCATGCTTAAAAGCTAGATGGTTTGTTTTTGTTCACATATCTCAACTCTTTTGTTTTCAATTAAGCTGTAAATAATAGAGAGATCGTAAAAGATACCACAAACTGTCCTTAATATGAACAACTTGGTTTTCCGAAAAGATATTCTTTAAATATAATATTTATTTATTTTTATATTTATATTTTGACTTGTATCTAAAAAGAAACTCCTACAATAAATTGTTATTTAAAGGAGATAAATATCAGAACATATATATATCGCAAAACGTTTATTGAAACACGACGGTCTTTCGAACTTTAGTTTTTTTTTTTTCGAGCCACAACGAATTGTCTAAGTGCAGACGATATTTATATGAGTATGGTTAATATATATATATATATGAAAAAAAGATAGTAAAAAATAAAAAGGTCAGGTGTTGATATTAAAAATAAAAATCTTTTTGGTCACAGAGGTACAACCTACTCCACACTGACGAGCGCCAAAAGCGCGAAACGCGTTCGTGGATTGCTTTTCTTGATTTATCAAGAAATTGGGTTGGCCAAATATCAGGGAACAGGGTAAATCAATGTTTAGTTGATTTCTGTTCCACCAGATGGCGCTCCGCCTTCTGTAAAGCACATGTGCTCCTGGTCAGGATATCCATTTTTATTTTTTATATATTTATATATGTGAGGAATAGTTACCTAAAAATTATTTGAAAAAGGAACAATAAAATTCAGGTAAAGAGTTTATTTTAATTTTGATTTTTGCAAGAGCAGAAAATTTGCTCGAAGGCTTGCAAAAACAATTATTAAAAGAAACTCTTTACCTGAATTTTATTGTTCCTTTGTTAAATAATATATATATATTGAATGAAAATTTACATATTTACAAATTTCAAACACTTTGTAAATATGTCAAATTTCTTTTATCATGTATATCATGTTAAACCATATTCATATATCGTCCGCGCTTATACAGGTATAATTTGTATTGTATATTATTATATTTTTAATTTAAAAGGCATATATTGGAATAAAATATCATTTATTTTATCAATATTTCAGTTGGCTGAACGCCAACCTTATATGTTATAATACCTTGATAAAGGTTGGCGTTTAGCCAACTGAAATATTGGTAAAATAAATGATATTTTGATCCAATATATGCCTTTTTAAATAGAGATTTATTTATGGATTGCTCTATTTTCAAAAAGTTATTATATATTGTATATAATTGTATAATTCGTTGTGGCTCGAAAGAAAACGAAAAATTTCGAAAGATCGTCGTGTTTCAAATGAAAGAAATGTTTTGCTGAAGGTTTTGATATTATCTTTTATAATTTCATTGCAATTATAGAATATAGAAAGAAATAGTTGCAAGGCCAGATGTTGGGGGCCTTTATTCCTCTAGTTCAGGCCGGGGAAAGAGACAGAGAGCAGTTTTATTGTATTGATATATCAATAAAATTTACATATAGAGAGATGTTCGCCTTCATATTGGAAAATGTAAAATAATTCTCCTTAAAATTACAATAGCTCAATTTATATTAACATTTTTACATTTTCTATTTCTATATATTTATCTTTGTGTTCATGTTTTTTATAATATATATCTGAAAAAATAATATAAAATAAAATAATGTTGTTGTTGCTTTTTCCTCATGTCATTTAAACTATCTCCATTAGGTCCCATTGTCTCAGCTTTTCTATATATATAAAATAATAATAATATATATATATCATTAATTTCTTTTTTATTATTCACACATATTATTATATACACATTTACAAATATTATTATATACACACACAACACACACGCACACTACTCTCTTTCATAGACAAAACTTAAGGAGGTAGTGAAAATCTTTGGTCGCTGGTTGTCTGTTTTTTTTTTTTTTTTGTTGTTGTTAAGAAGAAGACAGAAACAATTTTGTTCACACTTGGTTATTACGATGCACTAGCGCGCCATCTGTTATCAAATTAGGAAACTATTTTAGACGCGTAATATTCTTTTTTTTTATATATAAAACAAATTCCACTGCCCTTACTGCAATGGAAAAATTAAAGGGAGGGCTTATGTTGTGTGTCTTCAATAAAGGTCACTGTGTATCAAATATCTTTCAATGTTATTGCCTGAATCTTGATATACGTACTGAAAGAGGTACAACTTCCTTAAGTTTTGTGTGTCAACGAGTGCAGATGTACCAAAAGAGACATCACCGACCCGATGCCGCTAGTTGCGGCGACGGTCAATAGATGGCGTCAGATTCTGACGTTTATTTTCACGGGAGAAGCGCCCATTGCTTCTATGGATTAATTTCCTCCCGGCAAATTTTCTATCTATGTTTTGCCAATAGATTTGGCCCAGCCACATTGCCAGCAAAACACCTCTTTGGTAGATTGTGAGGATTCCATTAGATCCCGTGTGGATCTCATGGAATAAAGTCCGCCCTAGACTGAAGAGGGTCATTAGCCCGAAACCATGGTCTCTAGATGGACGCTTATCAGTTTGCCATAGTTGGTGTTTGTGGCTTTGTCACCGACCCGATGGCGTCAGGTTTTGACGGGAGAAGCGCCCATTGCTTATATATATATATATATATATATATGTGTGTGTTTGGTATTGAAATCAAAAAAGGCATATCCTAACCACGTTCACATGAACTTTTTAGATGTGAACGTGGTCAGAATGTTTTTTTTATATATATATATACAGTATATTCTCTTATTATATTTCCTAATAAATATTAATACAATATGAAAAGGTCAAATAAAAATTGAGGAAATTGCGCGCCATCTATATGTGAAAATTACAACTATTCAGCGTGATTTTTTTTTCTTATTAAAAATAAAGTAGTTTAAGAGAAAATTTCGGTCTAAATAGTTACAGATTTCTCAAATAAAAGAAATTAAAAGGGGTATTTTGTGCTTAATTATCAGTTTATGAAATAAGATGTTAGAATAGAGTACGTCAGCAAAATATAGAGATAAAAGAGTAAACAAAAATTAAAATCAATTTATTGGTAAAGAATTGGAAAAACACTTTACTATTATTGAACGTCACATATTTGCTTGTTATAAATAAAGGACGAATTTTTTGGCGTAGCACCTTTTTTCTAACATCAATTTATGAAATTTGTTCCTGAAAAATGCTTAAAACAGCATTTGAATGTCTTAGTTTAAAATTAATTGCACCTTTTTTTGCATAATTTTTTTAAAAATTAACTTTTTTAAGATTAAATTGTTAAATTTTAAAATTTATATATATATATATATATTTCTGTTTAATTAGATCAATGAGTTCTGAAAATGGTCTTCAATTATAAATAACGTACAATGTTATTTTTTGACAAAATCAATAAGGAAGCAAAGGTTTGGTTTCTTTTTAATAAAATAAAATAAAAAATAAATTAATTAAAATAATAATAGAAAGTAAAAAGAAAAGGAAACCAATCCAGCAAAGAAGAATCTTAATTAATACAATGTTATGTTTATATCAACTAATATAAATATTATTTTGAGGAATATGGGGCAATCCATGTGGATTAAAATACAAACAATAAATAGACTATTTTCTATCTGAGACTGATAATAATTTGACTGAAAATAAGGTTTTTGTTCAAAACAAACTTTTCAGTAGAATCCAAACTATCTTCGCTTGACAAATAATGACAAACTTTTCCTTTTCTGACAGCGGGTGTTGAAAACGTATTGTCAGAGATATTGTGGGCCAAAAAGTGAATACTGTATGGGAATCAATTTCCCCATGTAAGAAAGTAAATGTTTATTCTATGTATTTTTATAGTGTTATATAATAATATTAGGATATCCATATTTAAATGCTTAAAAATAATATTAAAATATATATTAATAACAAGTTTACCGACAAAATTTGAGCATGCAAAAAAATAAACACATTTTTTAAAGAAAATTAGAAGCTCCATATATAATGAAGATATAAAAACTGATGGGAAAATAGTTACATGTGTCGTCTGCAATGTTATCAATAAGATTGATGAAAACATAATGAAATAAGAATTGCTACTCACATTTATAAGCATACAAAATTGAAGAAACTTAACACTCCTCCAATGAGAGACTGGCCAGAAATTTTTAAAAGATTATGTCACAGTAGAGAGATTATAATTACAAATATAGCTTCTTAAAAATAAATGTGTCTTTTTATTTTGCTGCTATTTTTATTAGATAGAGGATGTCTCTATATAAAAATGTGTTACTTATTTTTAAAGAATTTCCTTTAAAAATATTTTAAAAGGATTGTAACAGAATGATGCCATCTGAAGAAAAAATGTATATCTCAAATTGAGGAACAGACTAGTCTCAAAATAATAGAAATCATAATGAAGATAATGATGGTTTCAGAATAAATGAAGAAACCGATAATGCTGAATGGGCGTGTACTCCATACAATTATTATTGTAATGATTGGTTATACGAATGATCCAATGCTTTGAGTTCTAGCATAACACAAAAGTCTATAATATCGTTAAAATACAAGTATTTAATGGTAGCTGCATTAAACAATAGCATTACGAAAAGTAAAGGTACAAACCATTGAAACAATTGGAAGAACTTCAAAACTCAATAGAAATCAACAAACAGCTTTAGCAAGACTAAGAAGTGACCATATAAAAACCTTAAAATTTCAAAATGGACAAAATAAAACTTCAATAATTGCTTGAAATGCAATAGTGCTGAAGCTTCTCCGGAGCATATCTTATCATGCTCAGAACTGACAAAAGCGAACCATATTTTCCAGGCCTATAACTACCATCGCAAAATTGGAGAGAAGTGGACTTCAGGAATTGGTTTAACCATGGTGATAAGCACCAGTACCACCATAGTTGATTTCCACTGCATCGGCTTCGTATATGCTCAAGACATTTTCAAATTTAAAGTCAAGATATCCATATTTAATACATGTGACGTGCGTTATCCATGCATTCCAACGAGTACATGAGCCAATTCATATGTATCCTATAGCCAATAGGTTTGTATATAAAATGTTGAACATTTTTGGAAAATACTCTTCTTTTGAATTTGTTTATATTTTTAAAATAAAATTCCCAGTAATATTAGAGATATCCTGTAACTACTATTTGGGGCACATATGGTTAAAAACAGTAAATTTAATCTAATTTTTTTATTCAATCAATCAATTTTTTAATGCATTAGATAAGAATAATTATGTGCTCTGAAGAAGAGAAATAAATTGATTAGCCACACATGAACAAGTAAAGGAATAATTTATTCAGGCAAGTTTTTTAAAGTTTCCTGATTGTGAAAGAAATTAAAATATTCCATGTTATTAAAATAGCAGTGGATATTTTTGTTGAAAAGAAAGACTTATTAGCTGAATAACTTTAAAATATAATTGATTCCAGAGAGAGAGAGAGTTTGAAGAAGATTCTTAGACGTATAAACATCTCATAAATGTTAGAATGTGAACTAATACTCCAGAATATAGTGAGAAAATAAATATAATTTGTTATAATGCCTTTTTTTTAATAAATATTTTACATACACAAATCTCATTATCAATAACTGTTTATGAACATTATCAGAGTTTTTATTTAATATTATACTATGTTAAAATCAAAGAAGGGGAGCACACAACACACACACACATCCTGGCCACGAGCACATGTGCTTTTTAGATGGCAGAGCGAGCGCCATCTAGTGGAATAGAATTGTTTTGAAACTAAGACATTCCATGATCAAATATTTAGGTAATAAATGGTGTAATTATTTTATCAAAATGAATTCAATTCTTAATATTCTGGTTGGCTTTGGCAAGGTATAACAACGTATTTGTTGTATTTTTTATTGTTATACCTTAACAAAGGTTGAAGTTCACAAACAACCGAAATTTTGGGGGGAAATATTTGATCCAATATATACCTTCTAGTCTCTAAGGTTTATATTATACTAGCGGATGCACCCGGCTTTGCCCGGGTTTTACCCGAGTAAAGGTTTGTCTAACGAACATTTGTTAAAACAATTCTCTATAAACTTATAAAAAATATAATAGATATATTTTGATAATTTGAAACTCGTAAATTTGAATCTCTTGATAAAGTGATCATTTTTTCCCGGTCCCTGTGTGCCGTGTCATCCTGAATTTTGTCTTTCCTAATTTTCTACATTACAAAATCATCGTTTTATCTAGTGAACATTTTTCCCGGTCCCTTGAAAAATACTCGATAAGTTGAATAAAATCATGGTCGTTTATGGAAGATGGACGAAGTTCCCGGAGGTCATCTTGGGCAAGCCCCCGCGAGGCTTTTTTCTTGTCTACTTGGCACAGCTGTGTCACCAACTCTGCCCCCGCGCGCCAGGACCTCTTGACCCCTCTGATTGGTCGGTGGGTACTTGGACTGTCCATCCGGCCGGCGGCCGGACGATTACATTCTCTCGACAGGGGGTGGGGCAGACCTAAGCCTATCTCCGTCGCAAGGTGGCGCTGCTTGCGAGTTAAAGCTACAAATCTGCAAATAACTCTAAGGATATTCAAGATATTCGAGAAATTATTTTTCGAAAACCTTTCCGGGGATATACCTAATAATATCCCAAAATTTCACGGCGATTGGATGTATGGTTTTTGAATCTATAGAGTACACACACACACAGACAGACAGACATTCATTTTATATATATATAGATTTGCTATAATTTTTTTTATAAATATGCGCGTGTGATGAGGTTGATTTGTTGAGCTAATAGCTTTTGAGATGAGCAGACGTAGAGTAGAGTGATCAAGAACACAAAAGTGACTTCACAATCGTAAGGAGAGAAATGGGTTCAGAGGAGTACGGCCATATGAGCTTTACTGACGGCCGCGAGTGACGTGAAGCCTGCGTCTGGTCAAGCTGTCCATAAGGCCACGATTTACTGGGTTTATATTTAGAAAGGCATAGCGCCTGAATTTAATGTTGATTCCTGTTAAAAAGAAAGCTTTGCTTAAGTTGTCTAGCCTGGCTGTCAACCTTATAGCCGCAATCGCCGCAATCGTTTGGTATTTTTTCAGAAAAATGCACAATTCTATAGCAAGCTAGAATACAGGAGTATAATGATAGATTAAATATATAAACAATAAAATAGGTTTTCAAAAAAAAAAACTTTAAAGTAAAAATTTATCTTTTTTTATTAACCCAAAAGTCCGCCTTTCAGTTTCAAAATAATAATAGGCCCCGTGTCTACAATTTGTTTAACAAAGATAAATTATTCTTGAAAATAAAAAATAGCATGTTCGAAAGAATATATTTAAAACCCCCTGGAAAACATAAAATCCCTTGATAATCAATAGTAACTTTCAAGTATCTAAACAATAACGCGCCGGTATTATATTCTTTTGGTTGAAAAGTACAGCTGAGATTATAATGACATATGTGTACTACGATTTTTTTAAAAATGTTTTATTTTCAATCTGTTTTAAAAAAATATCGCGATAAATATATGTTAGGATATTTATAGAGAAAGCAAGTCTCGAAAATATCAAATAATTAATTTTTATGCGCAATACTCAGAAATTGTAGTTTTAGTTAAAAGGTGATAATCGCGCCCGGAAATTTTGTAAACAAGCGTAATACAGCGTGCAAAATGCGTCCATCGTTACCTTTCAAATATTAAAATTAATTAAAACAGACGAAATTTCTACTAGAAAGAGAAAAAAATTTTGGAATTGTATTAAATCAAAAATATTCTTAAAAAAAAAAACATAATTTCCAGAAAAATTTCCAACATTTCACCAACAATTAGTATTATCATAAAAGTGAAAATGTACAAATGTCAATAAAATAACATTTTGTCTGTGATCGGAATATCACTTGATTGTTAAATGACATGCTCTCTGATAATTAAGCTAAAATAAAGCCACCAAATCCTATTGCTGCTACCCAAATACCTAACATGGGTTACTAATTCAGATGTCTTCTTGTTTAACACTTCAAATTAAGCGATTTATATAAATAAAGGGGTATTGGTAATGACAGATAGACTAATGTTACAACATAATGACATCAATTTGTAGAAGAATGGTGTGAAACGAACGAAGGCTTAGCGCCTTGAGAGAAATGATAATTCAATATTATAAGTGTCCTCAAATTATATTCACTATCAAGAAAGCACATATGAACTATTAAATAATCTTGAAGATAGAGGTTGCCTGGCACGCGCGCCGGCATTCATATTTGTTGAAACGTTGAGAAAATAAAACTTTAACTGGCCGAAGTGTCTATTTTTAAATAAATATTAAATAATTTTAAACATTGTTTGTGAGCATATATCATTATCTTTTAGCTTCATTAAACTCAAGGGTTTGTAAACCAGCATAGGAAATCTTTTTACATCTATCATCAAATTCTTCCATAGTATAGGTTAGATAAGGTTTTAGATCCATTATAATATGCGGCATAAAGTAAAGTAATCATCCTTTATAATTGTAGAGCTCCTTATGCGAGATGGGTTAACGGTCAAATTAAAGAGAGAAGCTGCTTCTCACATTTCAAATGTTTTCACTTTAACCCGAAGTTATTCTACTTTCTAAATTTAGAGACGCATATAGAAACTTCACTAGCTCTATGAATTGAATTAACTAGATTTAACTATGATCATTCTCCTCGCGTTGTTGCGTCGTAATTTCCTATCAACACCTCAGTATAGGTTTGGCTCATAAAATGAAAATATACCGTGAAACGACTTTAACCTAATCTTTAACCTTCAGAACCTATATTTTACATTTCATGATTTTTTAGGCTCGATATTAAAAACCCTGATATCAAAGAAACTTATGTATGAGCTAATCAAATTATAATTAATTTTCAATATCTCTTATAAAATACAGATTATGATATTTTGGTGTCAGTAATGGGATCATATAGCTGAGCTTACTTTAATTTCGTAAAAAGTGTTTATGCTTACTCAGGGCGGAATGTGAGAATTAGCGACGATAAATGCTCATATGTGTAGCCTTAAATAAGTGATGCGATATGGGAAATCAGAGCCATGAGAGCGATTATTAAATCAATCGAGGTGAGTTTGATCAGGTGAAGGAAATAGAAGCGGACACCACGGACACAGTCCGACAATCGTAGTGCATTGTGCCAGAGTTTCAATGCGACAACGTGGAAAATTGCATCGATGACTGTGTCGGGACCAGACTCTCAGGGACTACAGCGTTGATCCAATTGCAAAGAGCGGAGTTTCGTGGAAGTTCGACGACTATGTCTGCAAACCGGGCGTCACGTTCAACATGTCAACGCCGCCGTTCGCAATACCTAACCTGTATAGATGCAAACCTAGAGGCAGCAGAAAAACCAGTTTTCGCTTCTCGCGTAATTTCCATCGACAATGAAATAACCTCGCATCCATACGCCTTCAGTGGATCAACAGAACCCGTAGGCCAGCCCAATTGCGACCTAAAGAAGCCTAAATATAGAGGTCTCAGAAAGGGGATCCCACGTGAACAGGTAAAATAGAAAGTGGTTTAAAACTTTCGACAGCAGAGGAACTGCTCCGACATCCGAGGAAAGACTAACATGTTGAGAGTGGAAAGCAATAGAACACACATACTCGCTAAAGAAGTCTTGCGGTACTAACAAGAGCGGAAGCGATTAGACACAAAATCCCCTAACGATAACTACAATAATAAAGTTAACAAGGAAAGAACAGAACCTCAGGTATAAGCATCAAAGGCAGCGAAGCGCGACCGCAATCCTGGGGAAACCAACGCGCCATGAAAGACGTGCTTTAGCCTTTCAGTCTATGGTTTTGGTTTTTTGGGGGACGACGATAGAGACGATCGAGCAGGATGGCCTGCGTGATAGCGTCTGGATGTGGTCGCTCACCAAGAACCGTCTCCATGACCGGGCCTACCTCTGCCTGCCGGTCGATACTAGAGGTTCGCCTCAATGAGAACAACCTGGACAAGGTTTGTCTTGAAGGTCCGTTTAATAGTTAGTCATGAAGAAAATGTTCCAATAAGACAGTGACGTAATCCACTTCATAAAGCTAAAGTAGCAAGTGAGCTATATTGATAAGTTATTTCAATAAAGAGAAGTCATTAAACCTGCGTGTGTATATTGCTTTTAAAAATTAAGGCTACGAATGAAATAATACGCACACATCTTCCTTTGCTAAATTGTTTCAATAAAAAACAATTAACTCCCGCATTTTGAAGTAATTTAAAAATTGGATTCGTGAAAATATTTAGTGGCATCGGCCAATGACGTTTGAAGGTAACCTACACATAATCAATTAATTTCAAATTATTCATATGGGGAAGAGAGCGATGATAATAATAATAAATGATATTTATCACCGAAGGAGCTTGATTGGCTCCCACAAGGTCGGGCAGTCCTTCTTCAGATAGTGAGAAGGTTTTTAAAAGTGCCAGCCCACATCTCCATGCACAGAAAAGGGTTATTCAATTGCGCCTTTGCAGACGCGATGACTTAAAGAAGTACAGTGACGAATAAAATATATAATTGTTTATTCAAGGTCCTCTTGTTACATTGTTTCAATCTCACTAAATACCCGCGCGCTTAATATAAATTCTGGCAATAATTGAGATAGAGTCATCTTTCTATTGTTACATGATTACAATAGAGAGTGTAAAAGGTGTTCCAATTAAACTCCCCGCGCTTCAAAAAGGAATTAAAATAAGAAGTATAACAATCCTACCTCTTGTTACAATGTTTCAATAGAGAGACAATGGCGAGCTTGCGATGGCAATTAAGTCAGCAATTGAGATCCATCCATTAAACCTTGAAACATTGTTTCAAAAGAATTCACTAGACTCGCGCGCTTTAAATAAATGAAAGCGACTCGTAAAATATAGGATATATATTGTTTCACATTTTGTGTGTTTCTTAATATTTTAAAAGGTTATTTATTAAATCATCTGCCCCCCCGTCTTTAGAGAAATGAACGTAACAAATGAGACCAATTCAATCTTGAAACTTTGTTACAGGGACACTCACTATACCTGCGCGCATGAGAAAGAAATTCAGATAACAAATATTACATATATACTCATAATGGTATAGCGAACTGGTAAATCAAGTTGGAGAAGCCTCTAGTAGGGTTCACTACTGATGAGCTAAGCCCTCCCAATATATTTTCATCTTCCGTTTGGTGGCTGTAGAAATCTGTCTTCATAAAATATAATATATATATATTATTTAGATGTTGTTAACAATTTTAAAGAGCTCCCATTGAACCTATGCGTTTCAATGAGAAATCGAGAGAATGATGTAACGAGTGAAGTAAATATTTATGCTCTCAATACCGAAATAAACAGAACCAAAATGCTAATAGAATATCAACAATGATCCAAGATGATACAAAGAAGGATCTATACATAATCTTGCTATGCCGGTGCGTAGAAAGAAAGTTTAGCCTAGAGGCCGCTGACTTAACTTGCAGCATCTCTGAACGTGCGCCAATTGGCGGTAGAGCCGTCGTCTGGACCTTGAGCTTTGTTTACGGGATTTGGCAACC
>CP092886.1:147768342-147870933 GCA_030710605.1 Cordylochernes scorpioides
ATAAGAAACCCTCCTGGAATTCGTTTAGCACATCATAGATAGTCTTCTTAGCAAAATTCCACTAAATTCCTTCTTGGAAGACAGATGGAAGAACTGGAAGTCTGTAGTCCCAATTTCTGCCAAACAAAATATTCCCAGAGGAAACAGAAAATTCTACATTCCTGGATACAGAGATGTACTAGATCTTTTGAAAGATGAAATAGAAGATAGGAACCAAGTTTACCAAGACTTTATTGAGAACACACAACAACACCCTCCTCATCAGAGATTACAATCACCTTGCTGCAAAAATTAAGCTTAAGACCGACCAAATCAAACAGAATAAGTGGATTGAACTCTGCTATTCAATTGACCCAAAAAGCAGCGACACAAAACTATGGAGACTGGTACATGCCCTTAATCAGGACACTCTATCTCCCAGCACAGCTCAAATACTTTCAAGGATAATTCTGGAAATCCCCTCACAGATAAATCCGGCATAGCAAATCATTTTGCCCCCCATTACAGCTCCACTTCAAAACTTAATTTTGACTTACAGGATAAAATAATAGCTAGAAAATCTAGGATTACCAGAAACCTTACCAGAAAAATCCAACTCAGCCACAACATTTTCAGTAAACCTTTTCAAGAGCATCAACTTGAAGCTTCAAGTCATCTTGACCCTACAAAGGCTCCTGGTCCAGACAACATCACTGGTCCCATGTTGAAAAGGCTCAGCTCTCATGCCAAACTAGAACTTTTAAGCATTTTAAATTACAGTTGGAGCTCGTCTACCCTCCCTAAAGAGTGGAAACATGCCACAATTACCCACATCCACAAACCAGGCAAGCCTGAGAACCACCCCAACCAACTACAGACCTATCTCTCTGACCTCTATTCCCTGCAAAATCATGGAACACATGATTCTCAATAGGTTAACCTTTTATCTTAACCTCAACAACCTACTAGACCCTCATCAAAAAGAGCTTTAAAAAGTATCAAAGCATAGAGGATTAAATCTTTTACTTCGTTCAACAAATCCAGGACAGCTTTCATCACAAACCTACAAAATCCACTATAGCAGCCTTCATAGACCTTTTCCAAGTCTTCGACAGAGTCTGGAAGGAAAAATTTAATTCTCAAACTTGATAAACATGGAATAGAGGAAAGTATGCTGAGTTTAATCAGCAAATTTCTATCCAAACGCACCATACAGGCTAATATAAACAAAAACAAATCAAAAACCACTCTTATTTACCAAGGTCTACCCCAAGGGTCAATCCTAAGCCCTATTCTCTTCAATATTTACCTAAATGATGTACACACTTTCCTCAAACCACCAGCTAAAATTTCCCTTTACGCAGATGATATAATCATCTGGGTCTCTAAAAACAACCTCTCTGATGCAGAACACTCTCTGAATAAAGCCATGAAAAATCTGCAAAAGGTAACTCAGAAACTGAAATTATCTATCAACATCAGCAAATCTGAAATTGGCCTCTTCACCATCAACAACCACCTTCGACCCTGGACCCCAAATATTTCATTGAACAACTCAATAATTAATTATAAAACTATTTTAGAGGCGTAATATTCTTTTTAAAATAAAACAATTTCTACTGTCCTTACTGCGATGGAAAAATTAAAGGGAGGGCCTGGCTCATCAGTGGTGAACCCTCCCAGCGGTTTCGCCAGTTTAAAGCTTATGTCCATAGTTCTTCTAAAATACCCATTCCAAGAGCCTTACAACAGTCACCTATAAAAGGAAGTTCCAAAAATGCAATATAACAGCGGTATGGTAGATTAAACTGGCGAAACCGCTGGGAGGGTTCCCCACTGATGAGCCAGGCCCTCCCTTTAATTTTTCCATCGCAGTAAGGACAGTAGAAATTGTTTTATTTTAAAAAGAATATTACGCCTCTAAAATAGTTTTATAATTTGATAACAGATGGCGCTCTAGTACATCGTAACATTATTGTTCTAATAAAAGACACAATTTGATATTTGCGGAAGAGCGATTGCTCGAAGCATATTATATATTTATAATTATATTTAATTCTGCTGTCCTAAAAGCTTATGTCCATAGTTCTTCTAAAATACCCATTCCAAGAGTCTTACAACAGTCACCTATAAAAGGAAGTTCCAAAAATGCAAAAAAAGCCAGACGATAAAAGCCAGACCTCCTGAGATCTGGGTCTCGATCGCCTGATCTTGATCCCTGAAATGATTTCTTGACTATTTTTGAAGCCTGCAGCGCTTTAGTTGTGCTTGGCGCTGCCTTGGTTCCCTCAAAACGGCGTGCACTAGCCCTCTTCTCCCCCGGGGCGCCCACGGCCTCGCCGTCGCCTCTCCAGCCCTCTCCTTGGCCCTCCTCTGCGGAGGGTTGCTCGGAGACACCTAACTATGAGTTATGCCTTAAAAAGCTTACCGAAGCTTGTAGAAGGCACAATAATAGTATATATTCCAAAAATGCAATATAACAGCGGTATGGTAGATTAAACTGGCGAAACCGCTGGGAGGGTTCACCACTGATGAGCCAGGCCCTCCCTTTAATTTTTCCATCGCAGTAAGGACAGTAGAAATTGTTTTATTTTAAAAAGAATATTACGCCTCTAAAATAGTTTTATAATTTGATAACAGATGGCGCTCTAGTACATCGTAATATCAATAATTAATATTCAGATTGCCCAAGATAACTTGGGGTGTCACACTTGACCCTGCTCTCACTTAAAAAAAAAAACATATTGATATACATATTTTACACATATTACATATTGACATATTGACCATGATAAACAAAGCTAAGAATAGACTCAGAATCCTGAAAAAAATATCAGGCTTAAACTGGGGTGCAAATGCCAATATCTTACGCACAACGTACCATGCACTCGTAAGACATATTTTGGGATATGCTACCCCTGCCTGGATCAATGCAAGTTAAACCAATCTATCCAGAATAGACAGAGTCCAAGCAAGTGCAGCTAAAATCATCAGCGGGCTTCGAGGATCCTGCCCAAATCACATTGCAGAGCTCGAATCCAACCTTCTTCCCCTGCACCCAAGGAGAAAAATCTGCTTCTCAAAATTCATATCCAAAAAGATTAACTCTCAAAGAGAACACATTACAAGAAAATATATTAGAAATTTGGTCCCAAATCAAAGACTAAAACGCCCTACTCTTCTCAACATGGCTCACAACTCTAATCTTTTAGACATCCCAATTAATCCCAAACACAGAACTTCCTATCCCCCACACAGAACTCGCAACAAACTCACCTGTTTCCCTCATCTACCAGCCTATCCCCACAAACATGAGACCCAGCGAGAATTACTTAAAGCTCTTGGCCTCCAAATCATTGAGGAAAATAGCTCCCTCTTCGACAACACGATTTACACTGACGGTAGCCAACTTGAAACTGGACTGTCTGGCAGTGAAATTGCTTTCTAAAAATATAAGATCCTGGAAAAAATCTCCCTTTCCCACCCTAGACACCTTTCAGTTTATAAATCGGAACTCTCTGCAATATATATAGCTCTAAAAGACATCAACATCAACTCGCCAAGCAAAATGATATTCTACTCCGACACAAGAGCAGCCATTTATACCCTTTAAAGCTGCTTCTCCAGTCAAGAACCTCTTCTCAAGAGCATCGCTAAGTCAGTAAACCGACTCCCCGCCAACATCTCTGTCACAGTGCAATGGCTTCCAGCTCACGTTGGAATTCCTTGAAATGAGCTGGCAGACTCTTTGGCAAAGGCTGGAGCTCTTGGCCTACCTGAAGCCAGGGAATCTACCACCTAACTAGACGAAAGAGACCTCCTCCGTACCATCAAAGCCCAATGCTTTCAGGAATGGAAATCTAATGCTGCACATCACTGGTACAGAGCAAGAGGGAAAAGCACCAGTTCCGTCCTCCCAAGAGAACAACATTCTTTGATTTTCAAACTTAAGTGTGGTCATCTACGGACAATGACTTTCCAGAATGGTTGCAAGGTTTTCCCACTATGTACTAATTGCAATTCTCAACCTGCAACCATTCACATTATTGACTGTATTGATTCATCCATTGATGTGCTCTACTAATCTCCGACAAACACCATCAAAAGTCTCAAGTTTTACAAGCTTGACACCCTAATATGATTGAGTGAAGATAAGAAAGAAGAAGAAACTCATGGACAAAACTTATGGAAGTTGTACCTTTTAGTATGTATATCGGGATTCAGACAATAACTCTGAAAAATATTTTATACACAGTGACCTTCTTCAACTTTATATTATATATCAACTTTGATGATATTAGCGCCGTGGTTGTAGACCGTGATTTTGTGATTCCATGTTGACGATTTGGCCTGGATTTGAATATAATCTCTGTTCTTTTCAATTCACCAGAAAAGTAGCCAATGTGTTCAAACACTTCTGAAATAATGTTCTAAGATATTGGAACAATAAATTGTTTAAGGTCATTTATCGTATTGTTAGATATATTTTCTATCCACGGAGGTTTCTTTGGAGTCAGTCAATTATATTATTTATTTCGCTGATCGTGATTGTAATATTTATAGAATTTAAAACTTTTAAATTGTAATCCCTCTCATATTTATATGTATATTTGAATCTTAGTTGACATCCGGAAACATGTTGTCCAATAGTTTCTCAGAACTCTGTTTAACAGTATTTGTTCTTGTTCATTTCTAGAATTTGTAAATATTCATTCCTATTCGGACTATATATATATATTTTAAGAGGTGTATTTTAAATATGTTTCTAAAGAGGAGTTTCTAGACTGTTTTTTTTCTATAAGGGTCTTCCAAGATATTGTTTTAGCTTTTTTGATAGTAATATATTCATTTCCTAGGAGGATTTTTCTAGTTCGATAAAAATGATTTAATAGATATTGAAGGTTATTTTCCTAGAGCTCCTGCTAAGCATTCTATTATTTGACTGTACTAACCGTTACAGATTTGTTATCCCTTTTAGTTTTAGTGTAAAATAGGGGCGTTTTCAATAATAACACTCCCTTTACTTGCTGAACAATCATTGTCGGTCGAAGTAATAGCGTCTAAAACTTAAAAAAAAAATCTGTTCTGTTCAGCTCCATCAACATTCAGAGTAAAAACGCAACCAACCTGTATTTTTCTCATTAAATTTCCAAGTCGAACAATTAATTATAGTAGAAAAATCATCATTTGAATTAATGCGTCCAAAATTATTTCGCTATGAATAGAAATATGTGAAATTTGTTGTGTTCGGCTGTCTCGGATCTCTATAATTACTTGTCTGTTTGACAGTACTAGATCGATTACATTGCGGCAAGTTAGAGTTTTAACATTTCGTAATGTCGTGTTCTTTTAATCAATAAAAGGAACCAGTGGATGACCTTTGCGATTTATTATAAAAGTGCAGCATAATTCCAGAATTAAAATATCTACGCATCATCATTTTTTTGGTGCATTTATGTATACATTGGTTAATCTCTTTATAAAAGTTTCATGTTTGTTACTCATATTGAATTTGGGTGAACATAAATAATTTTGGTACGACACATTTCTTAGCTATTGTGTAGATAAAACAATGGTTGTAGCGAATGAGTTGGTAGATTCTATAATAAATTTAGAAATTGGATTATCATTATTGATAATTTGAGTCATATTCGGCTGCTCGCCAGTTGATATTTCGTAGCAGACGATGGGAATATTGTGCCTCCGTTTCATTTTATATGGTTACTGTATTATAAAAAATTAATTTGCCGCCTCGATAACATTGGATTAACATAAATATCTGAGACATTATAAAAGAAAAGGTCGCCTGACTCGTCAAAATAGACGTCAAAACTAGACGCCATCTATTGACCTTCACCGCAAACTTGCAGCCTCGGGTCGATTGATAAAGCTACAACACCAGCTTTGGCAACTGAGAAGCGTCCACTTAGAGACCATGGTGAAGACCTTTCACTTGCTTATTCATCTTTACTTGATTTATTATTTTACCTTTTTTATTACCACACAAACAATTCTTCTTGATATTAATTTATTGAAAATATCTCTAAAATGTTGCTTTTATCATCAATATTAAATGCTTATAAATGTTACCATACTTCTATGATCCTTGTTTTAGTGTTTAAAATGTTTTTTCAACCTCTTGACTGCTATTCGTGGTTGTAATAATGTTAACTAAAGGGCGACATAAAATTCACTTGGAAATCTTCAGTGATATTCCTCGAGAGGATTACTTTCATAAATAAATTTTGAAATTCTTTCTTAAAGGAATCATTAGAGTACCTTCTGTTTCAATACAAAGCCTTACTTATCTTTTTTTTACTGTCCATTTTGCAAATCTATTTCCCTGAGGGTTGTGTGTGTGGTAAGTTGGTGTTAACGTTTTAAAATCATCATGACTGGGTGAAGTAGAATGCGTCTGCCTTTGTCATTAAGACTCGGAGCACTACTCGGTGGCAGGCCGACTTAGCTCCAAAAGAAATGGCCGCCTCTGACACGAGGAACAGACGCCAAATGAAGCCGCTCCTAACATGGAGTACAAACGCTGCTCATCCTATATCCCTGGATCAGGAGCATTTACAGGGTACTATCAGCCGGGCTAGCTGAGCCCAGATTTTTTAACGAGCTTGTTACTGCTCCCCCCTCCTCCTTTTTCATCCGGGGTTGGGACGGGCAAAGGCGGAGTTGAGATAAGAAAGAAGAAGACGTTTTAAAACACTTCTATTTATTATCATTTCAAAATTTCTAATAAAGTAAATTGTGACTCTTTATCCAAGAGTTTAGCTTCAATATCAGTATAAAAGGAAAACAGCCAAATGCAATATTACAGCGGTATGGTAGATTAAACTGGAGAAAACGCTGAGCGTGTTCACCACCTCATGAGCCCGGCATTCTCATATTTTATCAATGCAGTAAGGGTAGTACAACAACAACAAAAAGCCTTTATTCAGGGTCACTGACCCTATACAGGATTCACCAGAGGTATGCATAAGAACAAAGCAGTGAGACAAAGGAAATAGCGATATATACAGAAGAAAAGAAAAAAAAACAAGAAAGAGAAAGAGGGAAGCAAGAAAAACAACACAAAAAGAGTAGCAGTAAGAAAGTGAGGAGTGAGTGTCACTTGGCCTTCTTCTGAGATATGGACTTGTGGAAACCATAAAACGCCGTAGAAATATACTTATTCTGGGTCATATTGTCAATTATTCATGGAAGTGAAGCACAGAGTCGCCCAGTTTTGAGCATAAGGGTTCTTCTTTCTTCTTTCAGAGCATAGCAATCAAAAATATAGTGAGTGATTTCATTTTTTAGTTTTGAATTACAGAAGGTACAAATCGGGTCCTCACCGCAGAGCATCTTGGTGTGGTTTTCTCTAAAAAAATTCCATCTGCTATTTGCTTTTGAATATATGTAGACAGTTTATCTAAGTTATGCAGCTGTATTTGGTTTGGAGGAAGGTATACAAATATCAAACAGATAACATGTTGGAGGGCTCTTGTGTTTGTTGTTAAGAAAATAGATAACCAAGTGCCATCCTTTTCTGAATTGTCTAATCTATATTGCCCGCCTTCCCTAAAACCGACAATCATACCCCCTGACCCTCTTCCCCTTCCAGATTCTTTGGTGGCAGGTAATTCGATAGTATGATAATCTTTTAGTGTTATGTTAGTCCTGTTCAGGCACCATGTTTCAAGTAGAGCAAAAATTTCGTAATTCTTTATGTGCTCGAGGAGTGGAAATATCGAAAGAATCCTATAGAAACCATTTATATTCCAACATATTATTTTTTCCGCGATGTCTCGCGAATTTTCAGAAAAAATTGCATTGTCAGCGTCTTGAAAATCGAATTTACATGTATTTGTGTCGAAGTAACTTTCCGTTATTTGATTGTTGGGTGGAGAATTAATTTGTGACTTTGATGTCGTATTTCTTCTATTTACACAATTGTTTCTACGAGGTTGTTGCTATATAGCAGCTCCTGTGCTATCAACAACTTGGCCATTCATCACTTTACAGACTTTATCATTTACAAAAAGCTTGTTATCTCTCAACTTCGATTTTATTCCCCTTTCACCCAATTCTTTCCTTTTTGCAATTAGGATGCGCCGTTGCTCTCTAACATTTTTACTATAATCTTTACTTATCGAAATTTTAGTATCTCTGAGTTTGTAGGCATTTTTAAATATTTTTGCTCTATCAGCATAATCAGGCACCACAACAAGAACTGGTGCATTGGATCCGCGTGAAAGTCGGTGACATTTTGTTATTTTTAAATCATTAAGGGTAGTATAAATTTGTATTTTATTTTTAAAAAAAGAAACATACGCGTCAAAATTAGTTTAAATTTCTTATAACAGATGGCGCGTTAATGTAATATATTAATATTATGTGCAGACTGTGTTTAGAGATTAGTGTCTTCTCGTTTGGTAGGCAATGGTTTCAAAAGATTACAGGCATCCCCAATGGTTTACTGAGTAACTATTGCTCGCATAAAATGTATTCTTTACAAGTTTCTTCCTTCCTTCCTTTAGAGTGTCGAGTCACGCGTTTTAAACTCTTGGCTGATAATTATAGACCATATTTAATATTATATAATGAGTATTATAATACTTCAAGTGTGCGTCACCAACTTGTTACTATTAATTAGATTCAATTAAAAGGCATATATGGGATGAAAATATAATTTATTCACCAATATTTCAGTTGGCTGAACGCCAACCTTTTTCAAGGTATTACAACATATTTATGTCAACAACAAACTCAGCGCCACATAACGTCAATAGAATTAAGTTTCAAATATTTTTAACTTAATTATATTGACCTTATGTGGCGCTGAGTTGAGGTTGGCGTTCAACCACACACAACTGAAATATTGGTAAATGAATTATATTTTAATTCAATATATGCCTTTTAATTGAATATCTATTTATGGATTGCTCTATTTTAAAAATGAATACAATTGTTAAATACTTTTTATCTAGGATTCTTTGTGAAGCCAGACTCCATCTGTAACTGATGATGCGGACTCAGTTGCCAAGCGCAATGCAATAGAATTTTCTGTGAGACGGATTCTTCTGGGATGCAGTCTTGATGTTACTGGGTCCGGCTGAATCATGACTGCACATTTTCCCTGCGCCCAGTCATCTAGATTTATCTTACATTCATCCTTTAGTGTAAGAGACAAGGCACAAAGGATAGATTAAAACTCTGCAAAATCAGGTTCAACAGATTTTTAGTTTTATTTTTACATTTATAAATGAAAATTCTTTCGGCGCCAAAATGTCTTTTTTATTTTTCCAATAAAATTATTTTCTACTTCCCTTACTACGAAGATAAAATATTGGAAAGGCCTGTTTCAGCAGCTATGAACCCTTTAAGTGCTTTACCAATTTAATTTGCCATTTCTATATATAAATGGTACGCTATAATGTATTATACGTATATTCAGTTTTATATATTTATTAATTACGTATTATATAGTGTATATAATTGATGGCGATTTTCTTTTGAAATGATCAAAAATAACACATTTTATTTATTTGAATATTTAGATAAGATGTACGTCTAACTTCTTCCTGGAAGCCTTTTTAAATGTAAAGAGCAAAGTTTTGCAAACATTAAAACAAGGAACAAAGTTAAGGAAGTGAAAATCTTTGATGTTGCCTGTCTCGTCTGTTTTTTGAAGGAGCCAGAGGCAATTTTATTCATACTTGGTTATCTCGTGTGTCTTCAATAAAGGTCACTGTGCATCAAATATCTCTCGTATAATTACAAAGTCGGACAGAGGATCTCATAATTATAATGAACCGTTCGGAGTATCAATCAAAAAACCAGAGATATATTTTAGGTGACACAGAAACCTTTTCTCCTATAACAGAAATAAGTAAAAATCACATATACTATAGATTAAAAATCTCCGAGGCATTTAGGAGAAATCGGCTAACTAGTGGAGATGCACATAGAGAATTCTCGACAAACTTATCTTCCAGCCCATACATATACGGTCTCTCCAAAACCCATAAACCCTCGATTCCTCTCAGACCTATTATTACCTACCGCCTATCTCCGGCTTCGGCACTCTCAAGGTTTTTACTTCATTCTTCACCCCTCTAATAAAAAAAAAGCAAAAAAGAAAGAAAGAAAATAGCCGCTCCATAACTGGAATGCCAAGTTTCCTAGCAGAATTATCCCAGCTCAATCCCGCCCAGGAATAGATCATGGGCCCACTTGGTGCGGTGTCGCTATACCTCAGTTTACCCCGCCAACTCATCATAGAGAGCGCCCCAGAATTTATGACAGACCTCAACACCGACATAACCACAATCAATAGGATCTAAAACTATGCAGGCTGTGTTTAGAGCAGAATATTTTCTCGTTTGACGGGCAATGGTTCCAACAAATTATAGCCCCCACCCCCCATGGGTAGCCCCCTATCCACGGTGGTAGCAGAAATCGTCAATTTTGGAGGAGATACATCGATGATATATTCTGCATTTTCTCGAAGGATAAGGTTACAAGTATTCTTAAAACTAGCAATAGCTACAACCTTGAGATTTCTTTCATCCTCGAAGTGAACACAATAGTGTCTTACCTTTCATAAACAATCTAATGATCAAAACCACAACTAAGTACCATACTACAGTCATTTACATAAGGTACATGACCACTTCTATACCCACTACACCTCATTTTTTCCTGTCAGCCATAAAATCACTGTAGTAAAAACGCTTTATAACGCATTTCTTTTACTCATTGCTCTTTATGCACTGACATATAGAACACAATGTACCATTCTTTATTAAATAACCAATGCTGCAATAGGTCATATAAGTTACATAAATATTGTATAGTCACTTACTATATAGCACACAAGCCAACCTCGGTACTTTACTTAGAAACCCGATAATCAAAAATATTATTTCCAATCCCCTTGTTTGGTTAAAAATGTATTTTTATTTTTATTTGTTATTAATTGTTAATTATTGTTGATAGAAATTGTTGTTAAATATTATTCATTGATGTTATTCTATTCTTTATTGTTTTACATAATTTAATTCTTTATTGTTTTATTTTAATCTGTATATATTTTCATTGATTCGGCAACAGTGTGTTGTCTATATATTTTGTGTTTTGTTTAGTTTACTCATTAGTCTAGTTAAATCGAGCCATCAAGTCATTTAGACTAATCAAATTCATTCATGTAGCTTTTATTCTAGAATTCATTAAATCAGAAATTCCTTGCTCAATTACGTAGAGTTCCCTTATTCAAGTTTACAGAACTCATTCAAGTGGATCATCGCTATACCCCAGCTCATAGCATTTGACCTAGGTAGACCACGCGATTACATTTTGGTGCCCGTGTGAAGAACTCTACTACTCGACAAGGAGATATTCAAGGCAAGAAATCTACGACTCTGCAGATAATCCACGGCTCGACAGGGAGGCTACAACTCTGCGGGGAAACTACGATCAAAAAAGAAATATATAAAGCTACATAGGGATCGACAAGTGCACCTGGAGTAAGCCAGCGGCCATTTAGAAATCAATTCCCGGTAATTCCTCCAAAGGCCAAGTCAACCCATCCCTTCTGAGTCAACCCAACCGCCATCTGCACAGTTTCTTCATTTTATAAGTCTTAAGGTAGTATCCATACAATTTCTGTCTGTTTATTTTGTAATAGTATTATTTTTAATATGGAGGCAGAAATTGTTATTTTTGAACAGTATTTGGTTAAAATAGATTTGTTAAAAGAAGATGTAGAATCTCAATTAATGACCGGTGATTTGTATATATTGAATCAGACAAAAGAAAATTTACATACTTTAAAGTTGAATCTCGATAGTAAGGTCTTAAAATTAGCAAAATATAAAAGCTTGGATATTGCGGATAAATTCAAAATAACTTATAATGCAGTAAAAATAATTGATGGTATGCTGGTCAGCATTAATAGATTAATAGATGGTATTAAACAGGATAAATCGACTTCTGAAGAATTTTCGATAAAACTCCCTAAATTTCAGTTGCCAATTTTTAGTGGTAATTTTTCGGAATGGTTAGGATTTAAAGAAATATTCATAAAAGTAATAGACCAAAATAGAGCACTTGCAAATTCTCAGAAACTGCAATATCTTGTTTCTGCCCTTAGGGGAGACGCTGCGAGATTGGTTAGGGCATTCAGCATCTCAGATACAAATTATTCCATAGCTTGGCAAACATTAATACATAGGTATGATAATAAAAGGGAATTGGCTTTTAAGCAAATTCAGAAATTTTTTAATCTTAAATTCATTAAAGGTGACTCGGATAAGGCTCTTTATGAGTTTTTGGATATCTGAAATGAGGGTGTTCAAAATCTTAGTACATTGGGTTTGGAGAGAAACACTCTTGTGGATTTAATGCTGATATATATTATCCAGTCAAAACTTGATAATTCACTAAAAAAGGACTGGGAGTTGCGCATTGATGTGCAGGGTTATCCCTCTTATGATGAGTTGATGGCATTCTTAGAGAAGTATGCACGGAGTCTTGCAAATCTAAGATTAAGGGAACTTCTAAGACCTCACCCAAACCGAATAAGGTTTATTCTCATGCTACATCTGTATCCCGTCCAAATTCAAATGCAGCTTGCACTCCCTGCATGTTATGCAAAAATTCACATTTGTTATCAAAATGTCAGTTATTACAAAATAAGTCACTGCAAGAGAGATGGAGGTTTGTAAGGGATAACGGGTTATGTTATAATTGTCCTAGATCAAACCACTTGGTATATGCGTGTAAGTTGACTGCAGTTTGCAGAGTATGTAAACTGAGGCATCATACCTTGCTTCACGCATTTAATTCTGAATCACATGACTCTAATTCACTGCCTGGGGCTATACATGCAGTAGAGTCTAGTAATGCCAACAGAGTTGATTCATCAGTGAGATCTAATGTAAATTCTTCGGCTCGTCTTAATTCGGCGATTCAGACACATTCGGTTAATCATTCTAGTTCTTCTAGTCAGATCTTGCTATCAACAGCTTTAATAAGGGTGAATGATCTATACGATAATTCTTGTATGGCCAGAGCTTTAGTCGATACTGGATCTCAAAGGACTTTGATAACTGATTCACTAAGAAAAACGTTGAATCTTCCTGTGAATTATTCGGATGCCTCTATGTATGGCATCGGAGATAACTGCTTGAAAAAGCCGTTAGGAGAGGTGGATATCACTTTCTCTCCTCACTGTTCAAACATGTTATTCACCGCTAAGGCCTTAATCTTAAATAAAATCACATGTAATCTGCCAAACTTTGTAATGGAGGGAAGTCGGTGGCCTCACCTGGTTGGCCTCAGGCTGGCGGATCCAACCTTTGACAAGCCCGCTCCCATTGATATAATCATTGGAGCTGATATTGCCCCAAGTTTGTATACAGGACAGGTTAGGTTTCAAAACGAGAGGAGTCCAACAGCATGTAATTCGAAGTTGGGTTGGCTTCTCTCGGGCAAAATCATGGCTCAACAATCAGATGGTTCATTGCCTCATAGTGTTCTGACATTCTGTGCTACCTCTCTCTATAGATAATAACTCAGAAAGTTCTGGGAGTTGGACTCTATTCCGCCATGTACCCAACCTATCCTAACCAAAGAAGAAATGGATTGTGAGCAACACTCTTCAAAACTAATGTTTTAAGAACTACAACTGGGAGGTATCAAGTAAGATTACCCTTTAGGGTTACTCCGAATTTCGGAAATTCGAAAAGAGTTGCTTTTAGGAGATTTCTTTCTCTCGAAAATTGTTATTAAAGAGTGAGCAACTTTATAGTCGGTATAAACTTTTTATGAAGGAATATTCATCGCTAAATCATATGCAAATTATCTCAGCTGTTGATATTCCTAAATCCCAGTCCCAAGTCTATTATATGCCACATCATTGTGTGCTAAAAAAGGAGAGTACTACCACTAATCTCAGAGTAGTCTTTGATGCCTCAGCTTGCTCTGATGATAGTCCCTCTTTGAATAAAGCCTTACATATAGGTCCTAAATTACAAACAGACATCTTTGACCTTCTATTGAAGTTTCGGACCTTTTTTTGTTGCACTATCTGCAGATATTGAGAAGATGTACAGGCAGATATTGATTCATCCTGATGATAGTGACTATCAGAGAGTCTTGTGGCGTGATTCACCATCAGATGCTATTCAAGAATATGAGTTAACAACAATCACTTATGGAACAGCATGAGCTCCATATTTGGCCATTCGAACGTTGTATCAGTTGGCGGATGACGAAGCGATGAATTATCCTGTTGCTTCGGAAATTGTGAAGAGAGATTTTTATGTCGATGACCTTCTTACAGGAGCAGATACTGTGGAAGAGGCACAAGTTTTGATTCGACAGATCATTGCTTTGTTAGCTGAAGGAGGTTTTCCCATTAGGAAATGGGTTTCTAACAGTCCAAAAATACTTGACTTCCTACCTAAAGATCAAAAGGGCATTAATCAATCCTTTGATTTCAAGGATCTCCCGTCAGTTAAATTAAATTAATAATTATTGGGCATTTTGTGGGATCCGAGCTTAGACTCATTTACTATCAGAATGAAGCCCCCTAATATTCAGGTATATTCTAAACGGTCGCTTCTATCATTGATTGCGAGAATCTACGATCCTTTGGGCTGGATGGCTCCTTTAGTTATCATTTTTAAAATCATGCTGCAAAAACTCTGGGCCAAGGGATGCAACTGGGATGAGAGATTACCTGACTGTATTCAATGCCAATGGACAGGCATTGAGGAAGATATTAATCAATTGAACAAAATTTCAATCCCGAGGTACATTCTTTGCCGAAATTCTATTCTCACTCTAGAATTACATGGATTTTGTGATTCTTCGGAAAAGGCCTATGCAGCTGTTATTTATGTAAAATCTTGTAAGCATGATGGATCAGTTAATATATCTTTAATTGCATCTAAAACAAAGGTTGCTCCAATCAAGGTCTTATCTTTGCCCCGCTTAGAACTGTGTTCAGCTTTGCTGTTGGCAAATTTATTTGTTGCGGTGAAATAGTCATTGAGTTTGCATTTTGATCAAATTTTCTTGTGGAGCGACTCCACCATTGCTCTTAATTGGATAAAATCAGAATCAAAAAGATGGAAGACTTATGTTGCTAATAGGGTTTCAGCTATTCAGAGAAAGACACCACCCCATTCATGGTTCCATGTACCAGGTTCGGAAAACCCTGCAGACTTGGCTACAAGAGGACTAACTCCTGCACAATTGGTTGATAACCAGTTGTGGTGGCAGGGACCACATTGGTTGCAGGACCCATCGGTTAATTCTTACATTGATTTGCCTCCCTCAGATGAACTCTCTCCGGAAACATTGATTGAGGAGAGGTCGACAATCTTGCTCTATCACTCTATAGTGGGACCTATGCCCGAATTACTTCTGAAATACTCATCTTGGATAAAAACAGTTGATATAATGGAATTTTGTTTGAGATTCATTTCAAATTGTAAATCAACTAATAAATCGTTAAATCGATTCCTATCAGTCTCAGAAATTCATAATGCAATGGTTAAAATCATCATATTAATTCAAAATCAAGAATTTACTCGGGATATTGGGTGGCTTCGAAATAAGGGCTCTGTGTCGGGGAAAAGCAATCTCAGGTTTCTAAATCCTTTCCTTGATGCTGATGGAATTCTTAGAGTTGGAGGAAGACTTCAACATTCAAATCTTGACTATCAAACATCCAATAATCCTACCAAAAAGACATCATTGTACAGATTTGATTATCGAACATTATCATAAGCAATCTCTACATTCGGGTCTACAAACAACATTATCTATGATTTCTCAGAAGTATTGGATTATTTCTTGTAAAGCTGCAGTGAAGAGAGTTCTGAATCAGTTTATTACCTGTTTTAAGCATCGATCCAAGGCCGTGACTCAAATTATGGGTGATTTACACTTGAAAGGGTGGTGCCATCCCGGCCTTTCCAACGAGTCGGAGTAGATTTGGCGGGCCCTATCATTTTATTCCTCCCTCCGCTCCCCATTTTGGTGGACTTTGGGAGGCAGGTATTATATCTGTTAAAAGTCATTTAATCAAAGTAACGAAGTCGGCCATTCTTAACTTTGAATAATTTTACACGTTGCTTACTCAGATAGAAGCAATTTTGAATTCGAGACCACTTCTTCCCCTTGATTCCAACTTTGATTTTTATGAAGCACTGACTCCTTCACATTTTTTGATTGGTTCCCCTCTTCTAGCTATTCCAGGTGAAGTTGTGGATAATTTAAGTCACATTTCCCGTTGGAAATGCATTCAATGAAGAATAGTTTTTGGAAAAAATGGTCCCAATCTGTTACAAGCACGTCCAAGGTGGCATAAGACTCATCGAGATCTACAATCTGGACAGCTTGTACTCATGAAACAAGACTCCACGCCTCCTCATCATTGGCCTCTGGCACGAATCATCAAGACCTATAAAGGACCAGACGGACACGTGCGAGTCGTAGACCTTAAAACTCCAAAGAATGTCTTCGAGCGTCCCATCACCAAGATAGCTCCTCTGCCATTCAAGGAATGAATTTTATTCTTGTTGGACTTGGCTGTCCAACGGGGGGGTATGTTTGGTTAAAAATGTATGTTTTATTCTTATTTGTTATTAATTGTTAATTATTGTAGAAATTGTTGTTAAATATTATTCATTGATGTTATTCTATTCTTTATTGTTTTACATAATTTAATTCTTTATTGTTTTATTTTAATCTGTATATATTTTCATTGATTCGGCAACAGTGTGTTGTCTATATATTTTGTGTTTTGTTTAGTTTACTCATTAGTCTAGTTAAATCGAGCCATCAAGTCATTTAGGCTAATATATATATATATATATTGCGTATGATATTGTTTTTTACAGCACAATACAACAATGTTGGCAAGTTTCTCTAGAGTGGAATGTCGAGGTGACGAATCCACTCCAGGGCCTCCTCTGTGCACCGGTGGATATCCCCAAGTGTTCCCTGGAAGAATTTAGGCTAATCAAATTCATTCATGTAGCTTTTATTCTAGAATTCATTAAATCAGAAATTCCTTGCTCAATTACGTAGAGTTCCCTTATTCAAGTTTACAGAACTCATTCAAGTGGATCATCGCTATACCCCAGCTCATAGCATTTGACCTAGGTAGACCACGCGATTACATCCCTATCTAAATAAAATGCAATCTATTCTGTTAAATGTAACCAATGCAAAGCCACAAATATAAAATAAATCAGTAGAACAATAGAGACTAGCAGAATTTAAGAAAAACATAAGATACAAAGACAGTAAATCCCTAATTTATCAACACATCTGCACCACTGGACACACAATCTCAAACATGCAATAGCCCATTACTACGACATAAGAAGCAAGCACCAGCAATTATTCCTGGAAGCACTAATATTATCAAAACTAAATAGAGCACCAATAGAAGAATAGACCTCCCAACCCAGTATGACAATATCCCGAATCTTATACCACCATTCATGCCACACCAGTGAGCTCGCGCAATGCATCCCACTAATCAATCAACAACAGATGTTGCTGTTTATTCCCACAGTGTGATGGAATATCATGACTCACAGAAAAGCGTTATACCGTTTAATCTCAGATCTAATATAAATATTTTGAAGGTAATATAGCATATTATGATGCATTAGCGCGCCATCTGTTATGAAAATTCGAAACTATTATAGACATGTAT
Organism: Cordylochernes scorpioides; assembly: GCA_030710605.1. Classification (NCBI taxonomy): domain Eukaryota; kingdom Metazoa; phylum Arthropoda; class Arachnida; order Pseudoscorpiones; family Chernetidae; genus Cordylochernes; species Cordylochernes scorpioides. The sequence continues at coordinate 147,786,053 of CP092886.1, forward strand.
GATTCATTTAAAAATAAAACAATTTACCCTGCAGTAAGGGCAGTAGAAATTGTTTTATTTTTAAATGAATCATATGCGTCTGTAATATAGCATATATTGGTTCACAGAACATTATATATATTTCACACCCCCTTTACAAATTATTCTTTATTTTATATATTTAACTGCAATATAGCCTAATGTACGTTCGCGCGTGTGCAAACGCCAATATCATTAATTTATTTCCTTTGTTTTTGTAACTAGCATCACTTTGTTGTCATATTTTTTTATTATTTGTCTGTAGAAGAGAAATTTGATGGATACTTGGAACACTTCAAAAAATACAAAAAAAAAAAAAACCCCAAAGTTTTTACCCAAAAAAGCCAATCTTTCTTTATATATATAATATTATATCAAAATAATTATATAGCCCTCTATATATACATACTTTCCATATGACTTTGTAAATTTAATTTTCTGTATCCATCTTTTTCCACTCCTTTTCTGTGTTTCTCTCAGGTGTTATATATACATATATGTATAAAAAAAAAAGACTAAAGGTCTCTTTAAAATGGTATTGATTAATTGATGTTTAATATATATACGGGGTATATAATTTTAAAAAGCAAGAGGTAAAATTGTTGTTCAGGAAATCCGATAAACAATATAAAAAAAGTTCAACTGTAAATTCCAGTGGACCAATTCTCGTCGCCATTGAATGAACGTAAGAAATTATAATTTAAAGAATATTATATATGAAATATTTCTCTCAGAATTTAATTATGATCACGATTCATAGTTTGAAATGTAGAAACGACCGATATTATTTTCAGTTGAATATATTGAGGGAAATGGCCAATATCGGTTAAAGTCGAAGAAATGGAGAATCCGTAGTATGCAGATCGAGAATCGATATTTAATCAAAAATCGGATTCTAATGATGATCCAGTTCCTCATTAATCTGTTTCTAACATTACCTATTTATTTTAAAAAAGATTATTGCATTATTTACATATAGATGGAATATAATTAACGTGCTTACAATGCGAATTTTCTTAACAATACACAATGCTGTAGAAAATTGAACTTAGACCATGGATTGATCGGAAGAGGAACCAGGCGGAAACAAGGCGAGTCAAAATATTTACATCTCGTTATCGCCTTAACGTAAACATTCTCCTATCTGTTAAACTAAATAAGATTACAACTCTGAGCTGCCACCATTTCACAGAACTACAAGATATGGGATTCCTCACACATAAGAACATTAAGGAAAAAACAAACACAATATTAGATGATATTTATTTCGATAAACAACGCAATCCATCAGTAATTCCCAATTGCATGATCAGAAGATGCTTTTTATTTTCTTCATTTTATCAATTTATCTGTCATATTTTTATCTTTGTTCTATTTTTACACATTGGGGTATTAGCTTGTCGCACATGCAACAGATAAATTGGAGCATATCTGAACCAAAAACATGTTTGCTGTTTATATTCTTAATTTAAAAAGAGACTAAATTACACTTTAGAAACGTCTTTTTGGATTCAAATTGGATTAAATATTGCTTTTAAAACATGGCGCCATTGGCAAGCAAGCTCGCACTACTCCTGACCAGTGAGCTCGCGCAATGCATCCCACTAATTAATCAACAACATATGTTACTGTTTATTCCCACAGTATGATGGAATCTCAGGCCAAATTGATAAGTTAGTGGCTTTTCATAAGCTTACTGAATTGTCCTAAAGATCCTGTTTCGTGACTTGAATGTTGAATATTAACACTATAGTATTTTGCATATTTTGCGCATGATAGAAATGAATGTCATTTATTATAAACTAGACGAATGGCCCGGGCAACGCCCGGGGTTTACCCGAGTGCGAATATATTTTAAAAACGTTGTCTTGGGTGGTCGCTATTGACAGGGTGGTCTGTATAGACAGGTAGATGTATCACACAGCTGATAACAGGGTTGTCTAGAGTGGTCGCTATAGACAGGGTGGTGGTCGCTATTGACAGGGTGGTCTGTATAGACAGGTGGATGTATCACACAGCTGATAACAGGGTTGTCTAGAGTGGTCGCTATAGACAGGGTGGTGGTCGCTATTGACAGGGTGGTCTGTATAGACAGGTGGATGTATCACACAGCTGATAACAGGGTTGTCTAGAGTGGTCGCTATAGACAGGGTGGTGGTCGCTATAGACAGGGTGGTCTGTATAGACAGGTGGATGCATCACACAGCTGATAACAGGGTTGTCTAGAGTGGTCGCTATAGACAGGGTGGTCTGTGTAGACAGGTGGATGTATCACACAGCTGATAACAGGGTTGCCTAGAGTGTCCGCTATAGACAGGGTGGTCTGTGTAGACAGGTGGATGTATCACACAGCTGACAACAGGGTTGCCTAGAGTGGCCGCTATAGACAGGGTGGTCCGTATAGACAGGTGAATGTAACACACTGATGATAACAGGGTTGCCTAAAGTGACCGCTATAGACAGGGTGGTCTGTATAGACAGGTGGATGTATCACACAGCTGATAACAGGGTTGCCTAGAGTGGCCGCTTTAGACAGGGTGGTCTGTGTAGACAGGTGGATGTATCACACAGCTGATAACAGGGTTGCCCAGAGTGGCCGCTATAGACAGGGTGGTCTGTATAGACAGGTGGATGTATCACACAGCTGATAACAGGGTTGCCCAGAGTGGCCGCTATAGACAGGGTGGTCTGTATAGACAGGTGGATGTATCACACAGCTGATAACAGGGTTGCCCAGAGTGGCCGCTATAGACAGGGTGGTCTGTGTAGACAGGTGGATGTATCACACAGCTGATAACAGGGTTGCCCAGAGTGGCCGCTATAGACAGGGTGGTCTGTGTAGACAGGTGGATGTATCACACAGCTGATAACAGGGTTGCCCAGAGTGGCCGCTATAGACAGGGTGGTCTGTGTAGACAGGTGGATGTATCACACAGCTGATAACAGGGTTGCCCAGAGTGGCCGCTATAGACAGGGTGGTCTGTATAGACAGGTGTATGTATCACACTGCTGATAACCGGGTTGCCTAAAGTGACCGCTATAGACAGGGTGGTCTGTATAGACAGGTGGATGTATCACACAGCTGTAGAGTGGTCGCTATAGACAGGGTGGTCTGTATAGACAGGTGTATGTATCACACTGCTGATAACAGGGTTGCCTAAAGTGACCGCTATAGACAGGGTGGTCTGTATAGACAGGTGGATGTATCACGCTGATAACAGGGTTATCTAGAATGGCCGCTATATACAGGGTGGTCTGTATAGACAGGTGGATGTATCACACAGCTGATAACAGGGTTGTCTAGGGTGGTCGCTATAGACAGGGTGGTCTGTATAGACAGGTGAATGTAACACACTGATGACAACAGGGTTGCCTAAAGTGACCGCTATAGACAGGGTGGTCTGTATAGACAGGTGGATGTAACACACTGCTGATAACAGGGTTGTCTAGAATGGCCGCTATAGACAGGTGTATGTATCACACAGCTGATAACAGGGTTGTCTAGAGAGGGGCGGGCAGGGAGGTCACGTGTTTGCTGGCAGCCAATGGGCGCGCATTCTATCCGTGAGCTTCAGACAAACAGACAAACAGACAGAATAAGGCAAATATATAAGTAGATCAACTAATGATCAAGTTTTTTATGTTTCACAAAAAAAAAATATCTCTTCACTCAATATACGATGATCGTCCCCCCAGCGGCTTTTATTTCGACTCATATAGGTCTAATTGTTCAAGTCAAGGATCTTTCCAGTTGGTCTCGAGGACCACGCTATCACCATCTCCTCAGCGGCGAAGTACGCGATCTACGTTTTCTTCGTAGATCGCGAAATGCGTGGTGTCGCTGGAGACCCGCTGGCGATTCTCCACCAAACTCTGCAGCACTGGCAGAGGCGCCATGTTCTTTGTACATAGTATGATGCATATATATATAATTATCTTTTTTAAAATAGTGCAGACTGTGCACTTTGCATGTATTGACAAGATGTCAATAAAGTTATTTTAATTGCAAATTGTCTAATTGTTCAACGGCTGAAGCTGAAACATTTATTTTGTTCTATTTAATGCATTTTATTAAAATTATTTTCTATGTAAATAATAATACCAAAGAGAGAGAGAGAGAGAGTAAAATTGTACTGGGATGGATCAGGTGGGTAAATTAAGAAAAAAGGCATTTCCTGATCGTGCAACCAAAATTTGCTGATGACAACGATTAGTTAATATTTATTCCGACAGATGGCGCAAGCCATCAGAAAATTTTGATTGTACGATCAGGAGATGCCTTTTTTCTTAATTGTTTTCTATGCCAACATATATCTCCAACAACAGGAGGGTTTGTAGCCGTGCGATATACTGGGAGCGACAGACTGAGCGGCCTGGCTACTAATCAATCAGCTAGTTGGCGCGGTGCGGACGCTAATTTAAATAACTAATCGCAGCCAGAGATTAGCTGAGAGGCTCATTTAGCTTTGAGATAACTGCCGCTGTGTGAGTGGATACCTTCGTTTTATCTCTTAACTTGATACACAGTGGTACTGGAATTAAGATAACAAGCTCAACATTTAAAACTTGTAAACCTATTGTTTTCCAATTTCATGTAATTTTGTACACTGATAGTTAAAAGGCTTAGTAAAAAACTTGGAAAAATTTAGATTTGAAACCATAAATATATCCATTAGAACGGACGCAGATAAATTTTGGTATACTTGAAGAAACGACACTCAATTATAACTGTTGTTAATTATTAGATTGGAAGTTTCATTCACACAAAAACATTTTTCACTTTAACTTTGCCCACGCCAATTTTAGTATGTCTATTATAGTAATTATTACTGCGCAGTCAAAGTTATATGCGGATATATGAAATGTGAGAAAGAAACAAGTTTTTTAATCATTTATCTAAAACGCATGCGTTTAGAAATTATTGAGAATATATATGCGTTTAAAATAATTTTATAACCTTAATTATACATTCTCTAGGAACCAGAGAGAAAAATAAGTTTATAATAGAATACTCTCTCTCCTAAAATTAAATACTATATTTATATACATTTTAAAATTTATTTCACTTAGAATTATTACAATTTACATTATTATTAGAGAGTATGTGCATAATCACAGTGACATTTATGTTTTTAGAACATTTGTTCCTGCCCAGAAGTCCAACCCCTCCTCTACGTGGCGGGCGGGAGAAGCAGCACAAGTAAGGGACTGCCCTGTAGGGCGAAGTACGGTGTCGTGAGCCCCGAACCTCTACGGTACCGTGAAGGCCTACAGGGAACTCTGGAATGTGGCTGACTAACGGGGCAATGGCACCCCCTTCCCCCCTTTCCATGGAGGACAAGACACCACCACCAGAACGTTTGTTACATTTCCAGTTATGAAGGTAGATCAATAAGTAACTGGTTTTGAGCACAGATAGAAATGCTACAGAAAGTTGTTGTTACAACCATGAGCTTACATTATTCAAACATGCACCCGCAAAATTTCGCACTGATATAATGGGATTGTTTAGATTTGGCGTCCATTTCAGTTAATTATACGCGTAGTGAAGAAAAAATAAGAATAAATAAAACTAAATCTGGATGCCGTTTATTGGAACCTTTCTTCATCCACATACTATATTAAGTTATAGGTTTAACGAATTCAAAAGAGGTCGAACATCGGTATTTGATGAAGATCTTCAAAGACGCCCAGTAGATGTGGTCACCGAGGAAATCCTAGAAAAAACGTCCACGACATAATTCTCTCAAATCTAGAACGAAAGTACGTGAAGTCGCAGAGGCCATAGGTGTGTCTTCAGGAACGGTATTTGGTAATATACATTAAAGACTGGAGATGAAAACGTTATCGGCCCGATGGATACCTCGATTGTTCACTGTGAACAGAAAAGGGACGCAAATTTCCATTTTAAATCAATGTTTGTAACAATTCAAAAGCTAAAATTCCAAAGGAAATTTTAAGCAAAGTTGAGACCTGGATTCAGAATTATAACCCGAAAACCAAGCAACAAATAAAAAATGGGCCACTTCCGTGAAATTTACTCCAAAGATGGCCCCTTCTGCCAGAAAATTTATTGTAACGGTTTATTGGGAATAGAAGGGCGTCACTCTTATAAACATCTTATAAAAAGGAAAGGCTATCCGCGCACATGGACAATATACAGTGAGATATTAAGCCGCTTCGGCAAGAAATTGGAGACACAGTCACTTTTAGAGAAGAGTACTTTTTCACAACGAATGCGCACCAGCACATTCGTCTGGGATTGTCGCAGTCAAACGGCATGAATTTCTCTATATATTGTTATCGCCCCCTCATTTTTTCCTGACTCAACTCCAGTAAATGGCTAGCGGGAAAGAAATTAGGTTAAAATGACAGTCATCGTTGTGAGCCAGAGTCGTGTTTTGGAGACCTCCTCGACTATTCTTATTTTTGAAGAAGTTTATCCCTAAAAGAGGACTATGTTAAAATAGATAATTCGTTTTAAAAAATTGCATTTTATTCCGAACACGGGCAATTATTGAACCGCCTTCGTTTATTGGTTTATCCTTAAAATACCGTCGAGTCCCTCTACTTGCCCTTTTTATTTATTCACAACACACCCACAATATTTTTTTTACAAAATTATCTAGTTAAAAGAACTTTTATATTTAGATGATATTGTTATTTATATATATAAATATTTAATTAAAAAGGCATATATTGGCAAAATAAAGCTGTATCAAGGGGTTCAGCCAACTGAAATATTGGTAAAATAAAGGTGTATCAAGGGGTTCAGCCAACTGAAATATTGGTAAAATAAAGCTGTATCAAGGGGTTCAGCCAACTGAAATATTGGTAAAATAAAGGTGTATCAAGGGGTTCAGCCAACTGAAATATTGGTAAAATAAAGGTGTATCAAGGCGTTCAGTCAACTGAAAAATTGGTAAAATAAATGATTTTTAAAATCCAATATATGACTTTTTAATTAAATATTTATTTATGGATTTCTCTATTTTCAAAAAATATATATATGTATATAAATTTTGATTGTTTTATTTTAGAAATTGTTGTGGCTAGTTGTTATAGTTGTAATTTTAAAATGTCTTTTGTGGTAATTTGACATAAAGTGCACCAGTAGAAATAAAATGTATTCACAAGACAAAAATTAAAATACCATGTTAAAAGACGCGACACACACATACACACTCGGCCGTGCGGCCACGCGTCGCGCGAGCTCCGTGTTTTTCGCCTCTGGCGAGCGATGAAATGCACCTAAGCATGCCGAGTTCGGCATCGCCAGGGACCTCGGGATCTGCTGGAAAAGAGCCTGGAAGGCCCAGCATCCCATCTCCAACTGGTGGACAGAAATTACAAAAAGATGAGATTCAGAAGACAATCTCAAGAGAAAATTCTGAAAATCGTGAAAATGCAAATCCGCCGGCAGGCGTTAAAGATGTAAATCTGGCCGCCGCGCGTGACGTCACGCTCAGCCTGCCGGCCAGTACGTCATTCAATGGCGCTGCCCGTGTCCTGGGGAACTGGGCGGACTGCATTGAAGATTTGGGCTCTGAAGCGGACGACGCTTTTACCGTCGTCAAGGGTAAGAAGAGGCGCCGCGAATCGACGAATTCGCCTACAGCGGCTGCACCATCCTCCAACATTGGAGGTGCAAGGACAAGTCGCCGACCGCAATCTTCGGCAGGATCCGTGCCGCGGGCACAAGAAATAAGAACGACCAGGGCCCACATCTCAGAGGCCCGGGCGCGGCAGGCATCCTCCTCTGAGGAGCACTGTGTATACCTGGAGCACGGCCCCGAGTTACAGCCCTTCCATTACCTGAGAGCGCTCGACAGGATGCTTGGAGGAACCGCCGGAGTCATCCAAGTCTCCAAGGTGAACGGACACCAACTCCTGGGACTGGCGAACAGAGGCCTGGCCGAGCGCCTCATAAACGAGGGCCTCGAGGTTGAGGGCACACTCCTCAGGGCCTTTCCTTTCCGCAAAAGAGCGGAAAGGATAACAGTGGGCAACCTCCCCTTCTTCGTGGAGGACTCCGCCATCATCAGTGCCCTAAAACCTTATGGGCGCGTAACATCAATTGCGCCCAAACTGATGAAGGCCGGCCCATACACCTACAACGACGGCCGCCGTGAGGCGTTCATTGTCCTCCACGATGGAGTGACTACCGAGAGGCTCCCCACCCGCCTCGATATTCCGATCAAAGGCGAGGCCTGGCCCGCCTACCTATCATCGGGCATCAAGTGCTCCAGATGCCACGGACAAGGGCACCGGAGGGCCAACTGCCCCCTGCTTGCAGGGCGGGCCAACACCACCAGATCGGCCCCACCAGCTTCCCCTGCCGGCCTACAACCAACAACCACCCCTGCACCGCCTCAGCGGCCTACGCCCCAGCATTCAGCACCGGCGCCTCCCTTGGAGATCTCCGGTGCCTCGCCCGCGGCCCGAGCTGCAATCCACCCAGCAGGCGCACCCCGACCATCACCAACAGCGCCCTCGGCCTCACCTACGGAGGAGACGCCTCCTGCCCCTCCACCTGTGACCCCTGATCCGTCATCGCAGGCTCCTAGAGATCCCGCATCCCAGGAGATCCTCGGGCCTGCAAACATCACTCAAGACATCGAGATGACTGCCGTGGAGGAGTCCATCCCTCCCTCCGCGTCATCAAATAAGAAGTGCACGAGAATTGACCTCGCAGCCTTCATAAAGAGAAGTCCCAGCGTGTCCTTCGCTGGAACTGACGCCCTTGGCCTTGGGCGGGAGGAGGTTCTGGACCTCCTCTCCTCAAGGACCAAGGCACATAAGCGCGGTCGCCATCTGACCCCTCCGCAGAGCAATGCTCTTGCCGGCCTGGTAAATCAAATCCTCAACCTAAGGCCCGGAGGAGATAGTAATAGTACTATTTATAAGGTCCTGCGACAGGTCTTGTCGGAGCTGAGGTCCGGTACAGCCGCAGTGCCTCCAGCACCCACACTGCCTGCGCCTCGGCCTGCTGAGCCAGCACCACCCCCTCCCCAAAAGAGGGAGTCGACGCCGGCCATGGCCACACCTCCGCCTCCCCCATCTGCCCAAATGGAGGTTGATCCAATCGATAAACGTTGCAAGGAATTGCAACTTTTGACCTTTGAATTGATGAAGGAATTCAATCCGAAGCCCTTACCCCAATTTTACTCTTTCGAGCTTGACCTCGTGGAAGCGGTGTTATACCCTGAGGATAGGGAGGACTTCCTCGGGAGATTTTCGCCGGGGGACAAGAAAGTTCTCGCCCAAATCCTGGATAAGCTTTCCACTCGGGACTTGGACTCCCTTACTCTCAGGGGACTATCTGAGCTTAGGGCCGCCTTGCCGTCCTGACCTCCTGTTGAAATCATTTGGGCTCGGAGAAGCGGCGGAGGACCCGCTCTTCGCCTGGTCCAGGACCCTCCAGCGCCGAGGTCTCCTACCTTCGTCCCCTTTGTAAATTTGACCATATATGTATATTTTTAATTCTATATATATTTATTTTCCTCTTCTCTTTCTCTCTCATGTGAGATGTAAAATTGTCTAGATGACAATAAATAATTTTTAATTGTCAAAATTGTCACATACACACAGAATATATATTGATATATTTAATAATTATTTTACCATAGGTTTATAGGTATACTAGACAAATTACCCGGCGTCGCCTAGGTTCTTCCCGAGTTAATTGCTAAGATGACAGAAGCAATTCATTCTTATAAGCATCATTATTATAACCCTAAACTATGCAAATCTATCCGTTATGTCTAAATTGCATATTCTAGGGTCGCAACTGTTACAGCGATTCTAATAATGCTTTTACCTATTAAGCTTTCATCCAGATGTATGTTGTGCCTATAAAACACGCCCACAAACCAACATACATAGTTATCTATTATGATGCATTAGCGCGCCATCTGTTATGAAAATTTGAAACTATTAGACGCGTAAGAATCATACACGTCTATAATAGTTTCGAATTTTCATATTTATTTATATAGATATGATATAGCAACGATAAATAAATTTACTAATAACATGATGTATCAGCGCGCTATTTGTTATTGGAAATTTGAACTATTTATGATGTGTACGCTTCTTTTAAAAATAAAACCAACTTAAACTGCCCTGAAAATAAAGGAAGGGCTAGTAGAGTTCACCAGTGATGAGCCATTTATCACTGCAGTAAAGGCAGTATATAGATAATTTTATGAAAAAAACAATAGAAAAAATAAAAGATAAGTGGGTCAGGTGTTGATATTAAAAATAAAGAAGGCATTTCCTGACCACGGGCACATGTGCTTTTTAGATGGCAGAGCGCATGTGCCCGTGGTCAGGAAATTCCTACTTTATTTAGATAATTTTATGTTAAAAAGTAAAAACGTCATATATTCTCAATAAATATATCATTGAACCTCGTATCAGAATATAATTTAGCCGATTGACTCTCCTGGAGAGAAACGCTCTTATTTATCCGAGTGAATTTTGTGTGTATTAAGAATGTAAAATAAATTGTTGTCTTTTAAAATATTCTTCATTTCTACTTTTTATTAGTTTTACCTGTAATATATATATATATTTTTTAAAGATTGAGCAATCCAAAATAATATCTATAAATAAATAAAAGGCATATATTGGATCTTAATTTATTATTCAAGCAATATTTATAGGGAAAAAAACGCCTCTCGTTATCAGGGGTTTTCTTTGATACCAAATCTCAAGGTCAAAATTTGAAGTTTTATGGAGTCAATCTTCAGTTTCTATGTTTTCCCATAAGCAACTTTGTGTTTCCTGCTCGCTTGTCAGTTCTTCAAAAAATATTTCTGCTATTTAACCTAATGGCAGCACAAAGAAAGAAAACACTTGATAAAGAGAGGCGTTTTGCCCCTAGAAATATTAGTTGAATAATAAATTTAGATCCCCAATATATGCCTTATATATATATCACTTCGTTTAGATTGTACTTTATTGAAATGTCCCTTGGAATATATATTTAGTTATTATTATTGTGTATACGAGGTGTGTTCAAAAAGTATCGCGACTTTTGAATTTTCGCGGGTTACGTATATTCGAATTTCGATCTTTTTGTGGCTTTATGTTGGTACTCATGTCTCTCACTTATGCCGACAAGCTCGGCCATTTTGAATGTTCACTTAATTGTTGACAGCCGCTTTGCTTGCAGGTGTTTTGGATCGTCTTTGATTTTTACCTATTAAAAAAAATGGATCAAAGAACCTGTATCAAATTTTGTGTGAAAAACGAAATTAAGTGCGCGAATGCATTCCGAATGTTGACTGTGGCATACGGAGAAGCTACCTTGGACCGAAGCAACGTTTATCGGTGGTACAAAATGTTCTCAGAAGGCCGAGAAGATGTGAACGACGAAGAGCGTGCCGGACGCCCGAGCACTTCAACAACAGACGAAAAAATTAATGAAGTGGAGAAAATGATATTGGCCAATCGTCGAATTACCGTTAGAGAAGTTGCTTAGGACCTAAACATATCGATTGGCTCGTGCCATTCGATTTTCATCAATGATTTGGGCATGAGACGGGTCGCCGCGAAATTCGTACCAAAATTGCTCAATTGCGACCAAAAATAGCATCGCATGAACATTGCTAATGAGATGTTGGACTCTGTCCGCGACGACCCAAATTTGCTCCAGAGGGTCATAACTGGTGACGAAGCGTGGGTTTATGGTTATGACGTGGAAACCAAAGCTCAATCATCTCAATGGAAGCTGCCGTACGAACCAAGACCGAAAAAAGCGCGCCAAGTTCGGTCGAATGTGAAAGTTTTGCTGACAGTTTTCTTCGATTGCAGGGGCGTGGTGCATCATGAGTTCTTGCCACAGGGTAGAACGGTCAATAAGGAATATTACCTGCAAGTTATGCGCAATTTTCGCGAAGCAATCCGTCAGAAACACCCGGATTTGTGGAAGAACAAAAATTGGCTTTTGCACCACGATAACGCCCCTGCTCAGACATCGTTGCCGTTGGCGTTCAGCCAGCTGAAATATTGGTAAAATAAATTAATTTTTTGATCCAATATATGCCTTTTTAATTAAAAAATATATATATGTTTGTCGGCTATGCACGCCCCCAATATGTAACTAATCTTTATGAAATAAAAGGATTTAAAAGCGCGAATATTTCTTTTATACATAAAACGAACTTCTACTGTCCTTACTGCGATGAAAAAATATATTGGGAGGGCTTGGCTCATCAGTGGTGAACCCTCCCAGCGGTTTCGCCAATTTAATCCACCAGACCGCTTCTCAGAGCTCTAATACTGTATTGGATCATTCTGCTTTTATATGCTACACTGAAGGATGGAATCTTAGAAATGGTTTTCAAGTAAACTATGGACATAAGCTTATAGGACAGTAGAATTACATTCAAATATTTGCTTCGAGCAATGCTCTTCAGCAAACTATAAAGACAAGGCAAGTTAGGATTAAATTAACACAAAGCAATAACGCGCCATCTATACATATGGAATAAAAGGATTTAATCGCAGTAAGGACAGTAGAAGTTTGTTTTATGTATAAAAGAAACATTCGTGTTTTTAAATTCTTTTATTTCATATGTATAGATGGCGCGTTATTGCTTTGTGTTAATTTATTCCTAATGGCCTTGTCTTTATAGTTTGCTGAAGAGCATTGCTCGAAGCAAATATTTGAATGTAATTCTACTGTCCTATAAGCTTATGTCCATAGTTTACTTGAAAACCATTTCTAAGATTCCATCCTTCAGTGTAGCATATAAAAGCAGAATGATCCAATACAGTATTAGAGCTCTGAGAAGCGGTCTGGTGGATTAAATTGGCGAAACCGCTGGGAGGGTTCACCACTGATGACCCAAGCCCTCCCAATATATTTTTTCATCGCAGTAAGGACAGTAGAAGTTCGTTTTATGTATAAAAGAAACATTCATGCTTTTAAATCCTTTTATTTATATGTATAGATGGCGCGTTATTGCTTTGTGTTAATGTAACTAATCTCGCTGAAATTTGAACAGGACAGAGAGTTAAATCTGGAAGAGTTTTTTGTCGCACTTTTAACCAAGAAAAATTATAATTAACCAAGTACTTAGCAACAATATTTTTTCTTAGTCAGAAATGATGATGACAATTTTGCTGTATCATGCTTAATTGACAAAAACAAAATTCTTTAGGGGAATAATCAATAAAGCAGACCACGGGCGAAGCCAGATAATAATTTTTAGTTGCAGGAACAAAATTCTACCAGCGAAACATTCACTCGAGCAGAAGACGCACGAAGCCAGGTCATCTCTATATATAAAATATCGTTTCTCGGCCTTTTGGCTAAGATCATGTAGTATATCTCTAGATATTTGTATTTATATAAATCTTTTTAAAAATCCATTCAGTAGAGAGAGTGGATATGTTTGCTCGAAAAATATATTTTATACATTATATAAATTTATAATGTAACGAATATTATTATCATTATTATCATAATATTCTGTGTGTTCTTGAATATTATTATCAATAATATTCGTTAGGCAAACTTTCACTCGGATAAAGCCCGGGCGAAGCGGGGTAAACATCCGCTAGTAAGATTATATAAGGTTAAATACAGATAAAATATAAATGTGAATAAATAAGATTTTATAATGATAAATATATAAATAAATAGATATAAATATATAAAAAAATAATTGATAAATATACATATATATATATATATATATATATATATATATATATATATATATATACAAGTCGTCATTGGTGGCACCCACCGCGGGAAAGACTCCGCCACCGATGGACTGCGAGAGTTCTTTCCCACAGAGTGGGCAGGTCGATGAAGTAGCTGGCGTTACCCACCTCAAGACCAAGATGGTACTTGTAGATGGTAGCCTTCGCTACACTGGTTAGCTTCATTGCCTCGGGATGGAGGCCGACACCGAAGCGCCAGGCCTGTAGATCCAGGGGCACTTCGCGTTATCCACACGTAGCCAATAGCTATTTAAAAAATAATACATTAATAAAATAATTTATTTTATATATACCAAATAGGAGTTTGTTTTTAAAGACTTTTTTGAGCATTTGTGTTTTAAATCCATTGGAATCAATACCTCTCTCTCTTGAGATATATAAAAATCAAATATTAAACTGAATTAACTCTTTAATATTTCACTACCAACGTTATTGATACACGAATTGTTCCAAATGGTGATGTAACATCTCGCGGCGCCAAATACGTTCATTAGTTTTGGAGTTGGTATTCTCGACGGAGCAGCGGCAGAAACATTCTTGGAAACAATGTAAAACCCCCGTGCGGAGCCAATTCCGTTAATAATGTAAATCTATTCCGAAGCAACTTTCTTAATGGGTTCACTTCCAAAGGATTTAAAATAGAAAGTTGTGAAAGTTGAGTTGTGTGCCACCAGGGGGGCACGTGGGGGATGCTGGGAGCGCCGCCGCCGCATTTAGCCAGGCGCCGGTCGATCGGCATGACTCTGCTCCAGGAGATCTTGCCCGGTACGTGACCTCTGACCTTTGTCCGGGGAATAATCAGCATGACAACCCCTCTAGTAGCTGCCTGACCCCCTCCCACACCTGCACCTAGCGCCCAAATCATCTTCACAACCGATTTCTTACTCGTTCCCATATGTCTAACCTCACCCAAAACATATTATGCAAAATACTGCGTAAATAACAATATAAACTTTGATTACATTTTAAAATTTCTATTAATGTCTTCATATAGCGGGATAAATAAATATTGAGTAAAGATGGTTTATAATTATTGTATATATGAATAAAAAATATTATCAATAAGTAGTCTTTTTTTTTTAGTCCCCTTCACAATATTTTAGAAAACAATGTTGAAACATTTAAAAATCCAATTCCTATTTTAATGGATGTTTTATTGAAAATGTTCGTTTTGCAGCGAGCGCTGCCACACCGTTGTAAATAAACCTGCAGCCTGGTAATGGGGACTTAGGGAAGCTGAAGGTTGCCAAATCCCGTAAACAAAGCTCAAGGTCCAGACGACGGCTCTACCGCCAATTGGCGCACGTTCAGAGATGCTGCAAGTTAAGTCAGCGGCCTCTAGGCTAAACTTTCTTTCTACGCACAGGCATAGCAAGATTATGTATAGATCCTTCTTTGTATCATCTTGGATCATTGTTGATATTCCATTAACATTTTGGTTCTGTTTATTAAGTATTGACAACATTTGTCTTTAAAATACTCCGATTTTTTAAAAAGTGGTTTTATTTAATGTTACAAAATTTAAATAGATATGTACTTCACTCGTTACATCATTCTCTCGCTTTCTCATTGAAACGCATAGGTTCAATGGGAGCTCTTTAAAATTGTTATCAACATCTAAATAATATATATATATTATTTTTTTATAAAGACAGATTTCTACAGCCACCAAACGGAAGATGAAAATATTGTCGCGGAGAGCAAGTTTGGGGATAATTAATTTATTATAAAGGGTTTTTATAGGGAGATGGATAAAGTAGAACTTACCCCAAGTTAAGGTTAATCCTAATGAGGGACCTCAGCTCCCCCCGCCGGCCAGATTCCACAGAACCCCTCACACCCGGTGTCCAGCGATGATTGACAAACGTCCCATGGGGCCTCTCGTGATTGGAGCCGCTGGGCTTCTTGACAATATATTGGGAGGGCTTAGCTCATCAGTAGTGAACCCTACTAGAGGCTTCGCCAATTTGATTTAACAGTTCGCTATACCATTATGAGTATATATCTAATTTTTGTTATCTGAATTTCTTTCTCATGCGCGCAGGTATAGTGAGTGTCCTTGTAACAAAGTTTAAAGATTGAATTGGTCTCATTTGTTACGTTCATTTCTCTAAAGACGGGGGCAGATGATTTTTAATAAATAACCTTTTAAAATATTAAGAAACACACAACATGTAAAACAATATATATCATATATTTTACGAATCGCTTTCATTTATTTAAAGCGCGCGAGTCTAGTGAATTCTTTTGAAACAATGTTTCAAGGTTTAATGGATAGAACTCAATTGCTGACTTAATTGCCACCGCAAGCTCGCCATTGTCTCTCTATTGAAACATTGTAACAAGAGGTAGAATTGTTATACTTCTTATTTTAATTCCTTTTTGAAGCGCGGGGAGTTTAATTGGAACACCTTTTACACTCTCTATTGTAATCATGTAACAATAGAAAGATGACTCTATCTCAATTATTGCCAGAATTTCTTTTAAGCGCGCGGGTATTTAGTGAGATTGAAACAATGTAACAAGAAGACCTTGAATAAACAATTATATATTTTATTCGTCACTGTACTTCTTTAAGTCAACACGTCTGCAAAGGCGCAATTGAATAAGCCTTTTCTGTGCCTGGAGATGTGGGCTGGCACTTTTAAAAACCTTCTCATTATCTGAAGAAGGACTGCCCGACCTTGTGGGAGCCAATCAAGCTCCTTCGGTGATAAATATTATTTATTATTATTATCATCGCTCTCTTCCCCATATGAATAATTTGAAATTAATTGATTATATATTTGTAGGTTACCTTCAAACGTCATTGGCCGATGGCACTAAATATTTTCACAAATCCAATTTTTAAATTACTTTAAAATGCGGGAGTTAATTATTTTTTATTGAAACAATTTAGCAAAGGAAGATGTGTGCGTATTATTTCATTCGTAGCCTTAATTTTTAAAAGCAATATACACACGCAGGTATAATGACTTCTCTTTATTGAAATAACTTATCAATATAGCTCACTTGCTACTTTAGCTTTATGAAGTGGATTACGTCACTGTCTTATTGGAACATTTTCTTCATGACTAATTATCAAACGGACCTTCAAGACAAACCTTGTCCAGGTTGTTCTCATTGAGGCGAACCTCTAGTATCGACCGGCAGGCAGAGGTAGGCCCGGTCATGGAGACGGTTCTTGGTGAGCGACCTCATCCAGACGCTGTCGTCTATCACGCAGGCCAACCTGCTCGATCGTCTCTATCGTCGTCCTCCAAAAAGCCAAAGCCATAGAATAAAACGCTAAAGCACGTCTTTCATGGCGCGTTGGTTTCCCCAGGATTGCGGTCGCGCTTCGCTGCCTTTGATGCTTATACCTGAGGTTCTGTTCTTTCCTTGTTAACTTTATTATTGTAGTTATCGTTATGGTATCGTTAGGTGGTTTTGTGTCTAATCGCTTCCGCTCTTGTTAGTACCGCAAGACTTCTTTAGCGAGTATGTGTGTTCTATTGCTTACCACTCTCAACATGTTAGTCTTTCCTCGGCTGTCGGAGCAGTTCCTCTGCTGTCGAAAGTTTTAAACCACTTTCTATTTTACCTGTTCACGTGGGATCCCCTTTCTGAAACCTCTATATTTAGGCTTCTTTAGGTCGCAATTGGGCTGGCCCACGGGTTCTGTTGATCCACTGAAGGTGTATGGTTGCGAGGTTATTTCATTGTCGATGGAAATTACGCGAGAAGCGAAAACTGGTTTTTCTGTCCTCTAGGTTTGCATTTATACAGGTTAGGTATTGCGAACGGCGGCGTTGACATGTTGAACGTGACGCCCGGTTTGCAGACATTGTCGTCGAACTTCCACGAAACTCCGCTCTTTGCAATTTGATCAAAGCTGTAATCCCTGAGAGTCTGTTCCCGACACAGTTATCGATGCAATTTGCCACGTTGTCGCATTGAAACTCTGGCACAATGCACTACGATTGTCGGAAACTGTGTCCGTGGTGTCCGCTTCTATTTCCTTCACCTGATCACACTCACCTCGATTGATTTATTAATCGCTCTCATGGCTCTGATTTCCCATATCGCATCACTTTTTTAAGACTACACATTTGAGCATTTATCGTCGCTAATTTTCACATTACTCCCTGAGTAAGCATAAACACTTTTTAGGAAATTAAAGTAAGCTCAGCTATATGCTCCCATTACTGACACCAAAATATCATAATCTGTATTTTATAATTGAGAGATAACAGAGATATTGAAAATTAATTATAATTTGATTCGGTCATACATAAGTTCCTTTGATATCAGGGTTTTTAATATAGAGCCAAAAAATCATGAAATGTAAAATATAGGTTCTGAAGGTTAAAGATTAGGTTAAAGTCGTTTCACGGTATTTTTTCATTTTATGAGCCAAACTTGTACTGAGGTGTTGATAGGAAATTACGACGCAACAACGCGAGGAGAATGATCATAGTTAAATCTAGTCAACAGAAATTATAGAGCTAGTGAAGTTTCTATTTGCGTCTCTAAAATTCGAAAGTAAAACAACTTGGGTTAAAGTGAAAACATTTGAAATGCGAGAAGCAGCTTCCCTCTTTAATTTGACCGTTAAGCAATCTCGCACAAGGAGCTCTACAAATATAAAGGATGATTGCTTTACTTTATGCCGCATATTATGATAAACCTCATCTAACCTATACTATGGAAAATTTTTCTGAAGGGCGTAAAAGGCTTTCCTATGCTGGCTTACAAATCCTCGAGTTTGAAACATGATATATGCATCATGTTTAAAAGTATTTAATAATTCATATGTGCTTTCTTGAGATAGTGCATATAATTTAAGGACACTTAAAATATTAAATTATCGTTTCTCAAGGCGCTACTAAGCCTTAGTTCGTTTTACACCATTCTTCTACAAATTGATGTCATTATGTTGTAACATTAGTTTATCTGTCATTACCAATACCTCTCTATTCATATAAATGGCTTCATTTGATGTGTAAATGGGAATATATGCACACCCTTAAAATAACAAGAAGCCATCTGAATTAGTAACCCATGCAGGACATTTAGGTAGCAGCAATTGGATTTGGTGGCTATTACCATTATTTTAGCTTGATTCCTAGAGAGATCTAGGCCATTTAACATTTAAGTGATATTCCGATCACACACAAAATGTCAAATTTGTACATTTTCACTTTTATGATAATACTAATGGTTGGTGAAATGTTTGTAATTCTTTTGGGAAAGTGTGACTTTTTTAGGAATATTTTTGAATTAATACAATTCCAAAAATTGCTTTCTCTTTCTAGTAGAAATTTCGTCTGTTTTAATTAATTTTAATATTTGAAAGGTAACGATGAATGCAGTTTGCACGCTATATTACGCTTGTTTACAAAATTTCCGGGCGCGATTAACACCTTTTAACTAAAACTATAATTTCTGAGTATTGCGCATTAAATTAATTATTTGATATTTTCGAGACTTGCTCTCTCTCTAAATATCCTAACATATATTTATCGCGATAAATTTTTAAAACAGATTGAAAATAAAACTTTTTTTTTAAATCGCAGTACACATATGTCATTATAATCTTAGCTGTACTTTTCAACTAAAAGAATATAATACCGGCACGCTATTGTTTAGATACTTGGAAGTTACTATTGATTATCATGGAATTTTATGTTTTCCAGAGGGTTTTAAATATATTCTTTCGGACATGCTATTTTTATTTTCAAGAATAATTTATCTTTGTTAAAAAAAATTGAAGACACGGCCTATTGTTTTTGAAACTGAAAGGCGGACTTTTGGGTTAATAAAAAAAGATAAATTTTTACTTTAAAGTTTTTTTTTTAAAACCTATTTTATTGTTTATATATTTAATGTGTTTGAATAATACATTTAATCATGACACGCAAAATCGTGAAGCGTTCTCTCTCTCTCTCTCTCTCATTATACTCCTTTATTCTAGCTTGCCATAGAATTGTGCATTTTTCTGAAAAAATACCAAACGATTGCGGCGATTGTGGCTATAAGGTTGACAGCTAGGCTAGACAACCTAAGCAAAACTTTCTTTTTAACAGGACTCAACATTCAATTCAGACGCTATGCCTTTCCAAATATAAACCCAGTAAATCGAGGCCTCATGGACGGTTTGACCAGACGCAGGCTTCACGTCACTCGTGGCCGTCAGTAACTCTCATATGGCCGTACTCCCCTTAACCCATTTCTCTCCTTACGATTGTGAAGTCCCCTTGACGTGTCTTTCATCACTCTACTCTACGACTGCTAATCTAACAGCTATTAGCTCAACAAATCAACCTCATCACACGCGCATATTAAAAAAAAATATAGCAAATATAATATTGTTGCACCAAGTTGCGGCTTGGCAGACTCTTCAGCCTTGATTCTCTCCTGTGCTGGGTCTTGCATCTTACCAGAGCGTGTTTCAACCATCCTACAACTTTATAAAAGGGAATAACGAGATAAGTCTTCTTTAAGTAGCCTCCAGAATCCTCTATTTATTTTCTCACATCAAAGAGAGTAGTGAAGTCACACGTGTACCTAAATACAAATGATGATAATCTAAATAATCTGTTTTAAATAAATATCATAGAATATAAAAATAAATAAATATATAATTTAAATTTCAAATATATTAAAAATAATATAAGAAATACGCCATTAATCATGATGTAACAATATAAACCTTAGAGACTAAAAGGCATATATTGGATCAAATATTTCCCCCCAAAATTTCGGTTGTTTGTGAACGTCAACTTTTGTTAAGGTATAACAATAAAAAATACAGCAAATACGTTGTTATACCTTGCCAAAGTCAACCAGAATATCAATAATTGAATTCATTTTGATATAAAAAATACAACACATTTATTATCTAAATATTTGATCATGGAATGTTTTAGTTTCAAAACAATTCTATTCCACTAGATGGCGCTAGCTCTGCCATCTAAAAAGCACATGTGCTCGTGGCCAGGATGTGTGTGTGTGTGTTGTGTGTGCTCCCCTTCTTTGATTTTAACATAGTATAATATTAAATAAAAACTCTGATAATGTTCATAAACAGTTATTGATAATGAGATTTGTGTATGTAAAAATATTTATAAATAAAAAGGAATTATAAAAAATTATATTTATTTACTCACTATACTCTGGAGTATAGCATTCACATTATAACATTTATGAGATGTTTATACGTTTAAGAATATTCTTCAAACTCTCTCTCTGGAATCAATTTTATTTTAAAGTTATTCAGCTAATAAGTCTTTCTTTTCAACAAAAATATCCACTGCTATTTTAATAACATGGAAGATTTTAATTTCTTTCACAATCAGGAAACTTTAAAAAACTTGCCTGAATAAATTATTCCTTTACTTGTTCATGTGTGGCTAATCAATTTATTTCTCTTCTTCAGAGCACATAATTATTCTTATCTAATGCATTAAAAAATTGATTGATTGAATAAAAAAATTGAGATTAAATTTACTGTTTTTAACCATATGTGCCCCAAATCCGTAGTAGTTACAGGATATCTCTAATATTACTGGGAATTTTATTTTAAAAATATAAACAAATTCAAAAGAAGAAGATTTTTCAAAATATTTTCAACACATTATATGCAAACATATTGGCTATAAGATGCATAACTCGAATTGGCTCATGTACTCGTTGGAATGCATGGATAACTCACGTCACATGTATTAAACATGGATATCTTGATTTAAATTTGAAAATGTCTTGAGCATATACGAAGCCGATACAGTGGAAATCAACTTTGGTGGTGCTTATCTCCATGGTTAAACCAATTCCTGAAGTTCACTCCTCTCTAATTTTGTGATGGTAGTTATAGGCCTGGAAAATAAGGTCCTCTATTGTCAGTTCTGAACATGATATGTTCCGGAGAAGCTTCCGCACTATTGCATTTCAAGCAGTTATTGAAGGTTTTTGTCCGTTTTGAAATTTTAAGGTTTTTATATGGCCACTTCTTAGTCTAGCTAAAGCTGTTTGTTAATTTCTATTGAGTTTTTGATATTCTTCTAATTGTTTCAATGGTTTGTACCTTTACTTTTCGTAATGCTCTTGTTTAATGCAGCTACCATTAAATGCTTGTATTTTAACGATAGATAGACTTTTGTGTTAAGCTAGAACTCAAAGCATTGGATCATTCGGATAACCAATCATTACAATAATAATTGTATGGAGTACACGCCCATTCAGCACATTATCGGTTTCTTCATTTATTCTAAAACCATCTTTATCTTCATTATGATTTCTATTATTTTGAGACTAGTCTGTTCCTCAATTTGAGATATACATTTTTTCTTCAGATGGCTTCATTCTGTTACAAGCCTTTTAAAATATTTTTCAAGGAAATTATTTAAAAAGAAGTAACAAATTTTTATATAGAGGCATCCTCTATCTAATAAAAATAGCAGCAAAATAAAAAGACACATTTATTTTTAAGAAGCTATATTTGTTATTATAATCTCGCTACTGTGACATAATCTTTTAAAAAATTCTGGCCAGTCTCTCATTGGAGGAGTGCTAAGTTTCTTCAATTTTGTATGCTTATAAATGTGAGTAGCAATTCTTA
The DNA here is from genome assembly GCA_030710605.1 of Cordylochernes scorpioides. Classification (NCBI taxonomy): domain Eukaryota; kingdom Metazoa; phylum Arthropoda; class Arachnida; order Pseudoscorpiones; family Chernetidae; genus Cordylochernes; species Cordylochernes scorpioides. Next base: position 147,808,410 of record CP092886.1, read on the forward strand.
TTTCATTATGTTTTCATCAATCTTATTGATAACATTGCAGACGACACATGTAACTATATTCACATCAGTTTTTATATCTTCATTATATATGGAGCTTCTAATTTTCTTTAAAAAATCTGTTTATTTTTTTGCATGCTCAAATTTTTGTCGGCAAACTTGTTAATAATATATATATTTAATATTATTTTTAAGCATTTAAATATGGATATCCTAATATTATTATATAACACTATAAAAATACATAGAATAAACATTTACTTTCTTACATTTGGAAAATTGATTCCCATACAGTATTCACTCTTTGGCCCACAATATCTCTGACAATACGTTTTCAACACCCGCTGTCAGAAAAGGAAAAGTTTGTCATTATTTGTCAAGTGAAGATAGTTTGGATTCTACTGAAAAGTTTGTTTTGAACAAAAACCTTATTTTCAGTCAAATTATTATCAATCTCAGATCGAAAATAGTCTATTTATTGTTTGTATTTTAATCCACATGGATTGCCCCAAATTCCTCAAAATAATATTTATATTAGTTGATATAAACATAACAATGTATTAATTAAGATTATTCCTTGCTGGCTTGGTTTATTTTTATTTTCTATTATTATTTTAAAAAATTAATTTATTTTTTATTTTATTTTTATTAAAAAGAAACCAAACCTTTGCTTCCTTATTGATTTTGTCAAAAAATAACATTGTACGTTATTTATAATTGAAGACCATTTTCAGAACTCATTGATCTAATTAAACAGAAATATATATATATATATATATATATATATATATATATATATTATATATATATATATAAATTTTAAGAAAGTAATAATTTTATATTTAAAAAAGTTAATTTTTCAAATAATTGTGCAAAAAGGTGCAATTAATTTAAACTAAGACATTTAAATGCTGTTTTAGACATTTTGCAGGAAGCAATTTCATAAATTGATGTAAGAAAAAAAGGCGCTGCGCCCAAAAATTCGTCCTTTATTTATAACAAACAAATATGTGACGTTCAATAATAGTAAAGTGTTTTTCCAATTCTTTACCAATAAATTGATTTTAATTTTTGTTTACTCTTTTATCTCTATATTTTGCTGACGTACTCTATTCTAACATCTTATTTCACAAAATGATAATTAAGCACAAAATACCCCTTTTAATTTCTTTTATTTGAGAAATCTGTATCTATTTAGACCGAAATTTTCTCTTAAACTACTTTATTTTTAATAAGAAAAAAAAAATCACGCTGAATAGTTGTAATTTTCACATATAGATGGCGCGCAATTTCCTCAATTTTTATTTGACTTTTTCATATTGTATTAATATTTATTAGGAAATATAATAAGAGAATATACTGTATATATATATATTAAAATGTAAAAAAAGGCATATCCTGACCACGTTCACATCTAAAAGGTTCATGTGAACGTGGTTAGGATATGCCTTTTTTGATTTCAATATCAAATACCTGACCTTTTTTTATTTAATTTATTATTTTTATTTCCGCACACACACATATATATATACCTAAAAAATTCATTTATAACAGGAGAATCGTCTGTATAAGACGGAATGTCTTAATAAAGGCTTGTGTGTGTGTGATATATACCTAAAAATATATATTGGATCAAAATATCATTTATTTTACCTCTGTGGTTGAAATGTAAGTGTAACTTCCAACTGTTGATGGAAAGTCGAAGCCTTTCTATATAGAGGTAAAATAAATTATATTTTGATCCAATATATGCCTTTTTAATCAAAGATTTATTTATGGATTGCTCTATTTTCAAATACCTAAAAAGGTAAGAAAAATAGAAAAACGGTCAGGTGTTGATATATGCGGATGTGAGCGGTCAGGATATTTCTTTTTATTTTAGATTATAACATGAAGTTGCGGGAGGATGACTCTTTTGGTACATATGCACTCGTTGACACACAAAACTTAAGGAAGTTGTACCTTTTTCAGTATGTACATAAAGATTCAGGCAATAACATTGAAAGATATTTGATACACAGTGACCTTTATTAAAGACACACAAGATAACCAAGTGTGAACAAAATTGTCTCTGTCTTCTTCTTCTTAAAAAAAAGCAGACAACCAGCGATATCAAAGATTTTCACTACCTCCTTAAGTTTTGTCTATGAGAGAGTAGTGTTTGTGTGTGTATGTGATGTGTGTATATATAATAATATTTGTAAATGTGTATATAATAATAATGTGTGAATAATAAAAATAAATTAATAATATATATATATATATATATATATAGATTATAATATGATGCACTAGCGCGCCATCTGTTATCAAAATTCGAAACTATTTTAAAGGCGTAAGATTCTTTTTGATATTAAACAATTTCTACTGCCCTTACTGCAATGGAAAAATTAATATATAGATTATAATTATTTTATATAGAAAAACTGAGGCAATGGGATCTAATGGAGATGGTTTAAACGACTTGAGGAAAAAGCAACAACAACATTATTTTATTTATTACTTTTTTACAGATATATATATATAATAAAAACATGAACACAAAGATATATATATAGAAAGAAAAAGTAAAAATGTTAATATAAATTGAGCTATTGCAATTTTAAGGAGAATTATTTTACATTTTCCAATATGAAGGCGAACATCTCTCTATATGTAAATTTTATTGATATATCAATACAATAAAACTGCTCTCTGTCTCTTTCCCCGGCCTGAACTAGAGGAATAAAGGCTGCCAACATTTGGCCTTGCATTCCTCAACTAGGTCTTTCTATATCCTATAATTGCGATGATATTATAAAAGAAAATATCCAAACCTTTAGCAAAACGTTTATTTCATTTGAAACACGACGATATTTCGAAATTTTTCGTTTTCTTTCGAGCCACAACGAATTATATAAGCGCGGACGATATATTAGTATGGTTTAACATGATATACATGATAAGAGAAATTTTACATATTTACAAAGTTTTTGAAATTTGTAAATATGTAAATTTTCATTCAATATATATATATATTATTTGACAAAGGAACAATAAAATTCAGGTAAAGAGTTTCTTTCAATTTTGGTTTTTGCAAGCTTTCGAGCATATTTTCTACTCTTGCAAAAATTAAAAGAAACACTTTACCTGAATTTTATTGTTCCTTTTTCAAATAATTTCTAGGTAAATATTGCTCACATATATAAATATATTAAAAATAAAAATGGCATATCCTGACCAGGAGCACATGTGCTTTACAGAAGGCAGAGCGCCATCTGGTGGAACAGAAATCAACTAAACATTGATTTAGCCTGTTCCCTGATATTTGGCCAACCCAATTTCTTGGTAAATCTAGAAAAGCGATCCACGAGCGCTTTTGGCGCTCGTCAACGTGGAGTAGGCTGTACCTCTGCGACCAAAAAGATTTTTATTTTTAATATGAACACCTGACCTTTTTATTTTTATTTTTTACTATATTTTTTCATATATATATATATATATATGAAAAAACAATAGAAAAAAAAAAAAGATAAGTGGGTCAGGTGTTGATATTAAAAATAAAGAAGGCATCTCCTGACCACGAGCACATGTGCTTTTTAGATGGCAGAGCGCCATCTAGTGGAGCAAAAATAAACTAAACGTTTATTTAGATTGCTCCGTGATATTTGGCCAACCCAATTTCTTGATAAATCAAGAAAAGCCATCCACTAACGCGTTTCGCGCTGTTGGCGCTCGTCAGCGTGGAGAAGGCTGTAACCACTGCGACCAAAAATATTTTTGGTCCCAATGGCTTCCTGAAAAATCAAGAAATGGGTATTTAAGGCCAAATTTGCGTAAAGACGCTTAACACATGAAAAAACAATAGAAAAAATAAAAGATAAGTTTTCTATTGTTTTTTCATATGTTAAGCGTCTTTACGCAAATTTGGCCTTAAATACCCATTTCTTGATTTTTCGGGAAGCCATTGGGACCAAAAATATTTTTGGTCGCAGTGGTTACAGCCTTCTCCACGCTGACAAGCGCCAACAGCGCGAAACGCGTTCGTGGATGGCTTTTCTTGATTTATCAAGAAATTGGGTTGGCCAAATATCACGGATCAATCTAAATAAACGTTAATTTTATTTTTGCTTCACTAGATGGCGCTCTGCCATCTAAAAAGCACATGTGCTCGTGGTCAGGAGATGCCTTCTTTATTTATAATATATATATATATTAACCATACTTATATAAATATCGTCTGCACTTATATAATTCGTTGTGGCTCGAAAAAAAAAACTAAAGTTCGAAAGACCGTCGTGTTTCAATAAACGTTTTGCGATATATATGTTCTGATATTTATCTCCTTCAAATAACAATTTATTGTCGGTATTTATTTTTATATACAAGTCAAAATAAATATATATATAATAATAAATAAATAAATATATATTATATCTAAAGAATATATTTTCGAAAAACCAAGTTGTTCATATTAAGGACAGTTTGTGGTATATATTTAACGATCTATTATTCACAACTTCTAAGAATTGAGATATGTGAACAAAAACAAACTATCTAGCTTTTAAGCATGAAGAATCCTCTGTGATAGCATCATGTCGCCATTTGACGGTTGGACGAGGTCCAGGCGTCGACCGATCGATGTTGTGTACAACAGGCGCGCCCTTTGTTTGCCTGATGACACCGATAGTCATCTCGAACCAATTGGTCGGCTTTAACCAATGTCTAGCATTTGTCTCATATCAATCAAACGACTGTATTGATCATTTAATTGTTTCAGCGTGTATATCAGCGTTTATATTTATGATGTATGAGCGCGCCATCTGTTATCAAAATTCGAAACTATTATAAACGCGTATGATTCTTTTTAAAATAAAACAATTTCTACTGTCCGTACTGCGATGTTAAAATTAATGGGAGGGCCTGGCTCATCAGTGGTGAACCTTCCCATTAATTTTTACATCGCAGTAAGGGCAGTAGAAATTGTTTTATTCTAAAAAGAATCATACGCGTCTATAATAGTTTCGAATTTTGATATCAGCGTTTACCACAAATGCGCTCTATCTAGTTTTTTTTTATCATATTGTAGCAAAATATTTATTATTTTATTAACAGAGTATCATTTTTTTATGTTTATACAGTATTTTGCTACTCTATCTTTTTGTTTACCATTCATAGTTTGCTCTTGCCTTAAAAAAATTGCTGTGTCATCCTGAAGTTTGTCTTTCCTAATTTTCCACGTGGCAATATGAATATATTGGTCTTTTATATATATTTGAAGATAGTTTGTTTAAATATTTTTATATTATTTTTTATTTAAAAACATAAGATATATATATTTATAAAACTTAATATAGCATAATAGAAATATAAGTCGGAAAATATATATATTATAAGTATTATATTAATAAAATTGTTAAAAAGCTCTCCTATATTTTAGAGAACATTAAATTTTTCTCTCTTTTTTAATGTAGCAGTTAGTTTAAATGACACCATTTCTGTGTTCCATTGGCAGGTACGCCAAATTAGTGCTTAATTTAAAAAAAAGGAAAAAAGAGATTTAGAAAAGTAAATTTAATTTAGAGCAACACATATAATTATTAATATTGTCACAGAATAATTTGTGATGGTCTACTCGGTTAAATAATCACCAATCACATGATGACACGTCAGCATTTTATTTGTAAAGAGTTTGTTTGGATATCTCTCAGTTGTATTCTGAGATCTGACAAATTTTGTAAATACTTTTCTTAATTAAAAAAAGAACATTAAGCATCCAGGGAAAAGTTTATTTTTAAAATATTTTTTATTTATCTTCTTTAATCCTTTATTTTCGGTGTTTCTTTTCAGATACAAGTCAAAAACACAATATATATATTAAAATTAAGAAAAAGGCATCTCCTTATCGTGCAACTGAAAGTTGGTGATGGCTGGCGCCATCTATCGGAATAAATATCAACTATTTTCGTTGATTTTTAATTATTCCAGAATTGGCCAAATACCCATTCTTGATTAATCAAGAAAAGCTAACCACGGACGCGTTTCGGGCTGTTGGCCCTCATCAGCGTGGTGCAAGCTGTACCTCAACGACCAAAAAAATGGTCATTAAGGCATCCTGAAAAATCATGAAACGGGTAGTTAAGGCCAGAATTGCGTGAGGACGCTACACAATGTGAAAAAATAGTACAAATTTAACATTGTACTGGGATAAGGTGCATAAATTAAGAAAAAGGCATCTCCTTATCGTGCAACTGAAAGTTGCTGATGGCTGGCGCCATCTATCGGAATAAATATCAACTATTTTCGTTGATTTTTAATTATTCCAGAATTGGCCAAATACCCATTCTTGATTAATCAAGAAAAGCTAACCACGGACGCGTTTCGGGCTGTTGGCCCTCATCAGCGTGGTGCAAGCTGTACCTCAACGACCAAAAAAATGGTCATTAAGGCATCCTGAAAAATCATGAAACGGGTAGTTAAGGCCAGAATTGCGTGAGGACGCTACACAATGTGAAAAAATAGTACAAATTTAACATTGTACTGGGATAAGGTGCATAAATTAAGAAAAAGGCATCTCCTTTTCTTAATTTATGCACCTTATCCCAGTACAATGTTAAATTTGTACTATTTTTTCACATTGTGTAGCGTCCTCACGCAATTCTGGCCTTAACTACCCGTTTCATGATTTTTCAGGATGCCTTAATGACCATTTTTTTGGTCGTTGAGGTACAGCTTGCACCACGCTGATGAGGGCCAACAGCCCGAAACGCGTCCGTGGTTAGCTTTTCTTGATTAATCAAGAATGGGTATTTGGCCAATTCTGGAATAATTAAAAATCAACGAAAATAGTTGATATTCATTCCGATAGATGGCGCCAGCCATCAGCAACTTTCAGTTGCACGATAAGGAGATGCCTTTTTCTTAATTTATGCACCTTATCCCAGTACAATGTTAAATTTGTACTATTTTTTCACATTGTGTAGCGTCCTCACGCAATTCTGGCCTTAACTACCCGTTTCATGATTTTTCAGGATGCCTTAATGACCATTTTTTTTGGTCGTTGAGGTACAGCTTGCACCACGCTGATGAGGGCCAACAGCCCGAAACGCGTCCGTGGTTAGCTTTTCTTGATTAATCAAGAATGGGTATTTGGCCAATTCTGGAATAATTAAAAATCAACGAAAATAGTTGATATTTATTCCGATAGATGGCGCCAGCCATCAGCAACTTTCAGTTGCACGATAAGGAGATGCCTTTTTCTTAATTTATGCACCTTATCCCAGTACAATGTTAAATTTGTACTATTTTTTCATATATTAAAATAAAGGCATATCTTGGATCAATAGAATTTATTAAAATATTTCCGATATTTCGATGAATAAATAAAAAATATTTTAAAATAAACTTTTCCCTGGATGCTTAATGTTCCTTTTTTAGTATTGATTCAAGGGATTATTTTATCGAAATACTTTCCTTGTTAAAATAAATTTGTTTTATGGTTACTCGTTCTGGTTTGACTTATAATCATAATATGGACCAATCAAATATTGACATGACCCCAGGACGGTGCAACAATATGATGCATTAGCGCGCCATCTGTTATAAGAAATTGTAACTATATTTGATGCATATGATTATTTTTGAAATTAAATAATATTCTACTGCCCTTACTGCAATCATAAAATAATTGGAGGGCCTGGCTCATCAGGGGTGAACCTTCCAAGCGGTTTTATTACAGCGTAATATTACAGCAGTATGGTAGATTTAACTGGCGAAACTGTTCTCTCTCTCTCTCTCTCTGAGAGGTTTCGTCAAAGAAACAATATCAAAATTAAACGCCAAACAGCTCCAAACTTAAGAAACCTTCTCCGTCATTCTATCACTAAACGTAATCCAAGACAGGAAACCCAATCCAACTTCATATACCGTATCCCACATGCGTAAATCATGTATATCTTTCTACAATGGCGAAACTGGAGTAAAAACCCTGAAAGACAGAATTAAAAATCACAAGGTATCCCTTCAAAATATATAGCCTTTTATCACTACTAGTAGGTCATGCAATCAAACATATACTAGATTTTAAATTCAAAAGTTCACACAGCCACCTGCAGAATCAACACGTAGGGGTTATTTTTGGAGAGCTGGGAATCTATGCTAGACACACAAAAATAACATAAATAGGAAAATAGATATATCATGGTTCAACCTACAGATATTTAGAACGGAGATATAACCAAATTTATATATATAATATATACCATATTTTAAATAATTTATCTGAAGGAACAATGATGTCTATTAAATGGTATGGTCACACCATCCTGCTGTATTTGAAACTTCCTTACTCGTGTATTACGTGGATATTATGTTTAAAAAGTTTGAGTCCCAGAAGATGGGCCTCGTCGATATATTGGATATTATATTAAACAACATTAATCCAAGAAAGCCTTTATTATATAATGTATTCAAAACGGATTGCCCTATTTTCAACAATTATCTATATATGATGTTTTTATAAAAGGTCTATAATAGCTATATATACATGAAAAAAAAAACAATAGAAAAATAAATAAATAAAAAGATCAGGTGTTGATATTAAAAACAAAGTAGGCGTATCCTGACCAGGAGCACATGTGATTTTCAGAAAGCAGAGCGCCATCTGGTGGAACAGAATCAACTAAACATTGATTTGCCTGTTCCCTGATTTACCAAGAAATTGGGTTGGCCAAATACCAGGGAACAGGCTAAATCAATGTTTAGTTGATTTCTGTTCCACCAGATGGCTCTCTGCCTTCTGAAAAGCACATGTACCCCTGGTCAAGATATGCCTACTTTGTTTTTATTATATATATATATATATATATATTACTATATGAGTGCGAGATATACTGATTCCATACCTAAGTATTCATCCTGTTAAAATTAACCCCATATCAGTCAGGAATTGTGGAAATGTCTACATATAGGTTGCTTAATAAATATATAGAAGTGTATGGAGAACCAAGTATTCAAACCGTTGAAACAATGATACTCATTGAGATTATCTTTCATGAGAATAGACTATACATCAACCATTTAAATTCCGCGAGTAGATAAACTGGTTTTAAAGTTAGTGACCTGAAAAATAATGCAGGAAGAGAATATAAAGATAAAAAGTTTTCTCTATACTCATTTGGAATAACAACACTCTGAAACATTTTAAATCTTAAATGAGGGTCTGCTCTGTGGAAAAAGTGTAATGATAATTATATACAGAGATTGGAAAACTCACACAAAGAAAGTTTTAAGCGAGACATTATCGTAAAATATCCACTTTGCTTTATCACTTATTCGTGCTTAGAAAATTGCCTCAAGGTTTAAAACCTCCTGAATGACTTAACATACTCGCAACCTATTCGATAGTTGATATCCATGTGCATTCTTTCTCCCGGGCAGCTCTCATATTACATGTGTGTGCGAAGAAATATCATTATCATATGTAATACGTTTCGTTCACAGAGATACGTTCAACGTGAACGGCGTAGTTCCTAGATAGAAAATTGATAGGCAAGTAAACGAAGGCCTGGTATGTTTTCTGTATGTAAACAAAACGACCGAGTTTCTCATTAACTCTTTCAGTGTCAATATATATTATAGAATAAATGGAAATTTCATGGAAAATCCACCAACCTTTGTCTGACGAGATAGAAACGAACCCCATCTCATACAAGATCGGTGCAAAGAGATTAATCGATTTTTACAGAGTCGCTTACCAAAGAAATTAAACAAGACCTAATATAATTTTCAATATTTCTCCTTTCATTGCCTATATTTTATTTTGTATTTCGCTTTCTTAGAATGCACATACTGTAAACAAATATCGCTTCAAAATTTTAAAGCTACTGTTATTTGATTGAGCGATTTTAGCATATAACGAAATATATCATTAGAGGCTCAAAAATGCATGTATCATATGTAAATATTCGTGTTTTTCTTCTTGATCACTTCGGTCTTATCATGTATGAGACTAAATGTCTGAATAGGGTTTTCCTATATGTATAACGTGCAATAATATACATTATTATCATTAAAATTTAAATAGCTTTTCTTTTTTTTCGTTTTCTTTGCAGATTCAGTGACGAGTTTATGTACACTGCGTGACATTGAAAATGGAACACCAAGAAATAGTGGCCAGAAAGTGATGAAACTCGGCAGACAGAGAGAGACAGGGTCGAACAATAAGTAATCTTTATTTCAAAATGATAGTCATAATACAGAGCGAGAACGGCGTCGGCTTAGTAGCAAGTAGGACCACCGCGGACGGCGATGCACGCAGCAACACGTCTAGGTAGAGAGTCAATCAAAGTACGGATGGAGTCCTGAGGGATGGCTCTCCATTCCTTCTCAACCATTTGCCACAGTTCGTCTTCTGAACGCGGCTGTGGCAAGGCATGCAAACGGCGTCCAATGATGTCCCAGACGTGCTCGATTGGTGAGAGATCAGGAGAGTACGGTGGCCAGGGAAGCATCTGTACATCTTGCAGAGCTTGTTGGCTAATGCGAGCAGTGTGCGGTCGGGCGTTATCCTGCTGATAAAGGGCATTGGGTACCCCCTTAAGGTAGGGGAGTGTCACCGGTCGCAGCACATCATCAACGTATCGTTGGGCCGTCATAGTGCCCTGAATACGAAGTAAAGGTGACCTGGAATCATACGCGATTGCGCCCCAAACCATAATTCCACGTTGTCGCACGGTGGGGCGTTCCACAATTGCTGCCGGATTGGACCTTTCTCCACGTCGACGCCACACGCGTACACGGCGATTATCACTGGACAAGCAGAAACGCGCTTCATCTGAGAACACGACCCTGTGCCATTCCGTCATCCACGTCGATCTAGCCCGGCACCATTCCAAACGTTGGCGCCTATTCGGTGGGGTCAATGGCAGTCTTCTTAGCGGACGGCATGAGTGCAAGCCATTAGCAACCAATCGACGGGAAATGGTTTTGGTCGAGATGGAATGATCTAGGGTGTCTTGCACATGTTGCAGGATGGCGGTACAAGTGACTTGTGGGGCCGCCACTGCTTGTCGAAGGATACGCCGATCCACACGTTCTGACGTCACTCTGGTTGCACCGACATTCCTATAAATTGCCACATTTCCTTGTTCCAACCATCTTCTCCACAGTCGGTGCACCGTGGACGCACCAAGGTGTGTATCAGCTGCGATTTGACGTATGGACCAACCTGCCCTTTTCAGTCCGATCACCATGCCCCTCGTAAAAGCGTCTGTCTGCTTGAACTGCTCCGTTTACGATGACCTGGCATTCTCTGTTATTACACGTGTCTTTTGACACAAGAACAAAATTTCTACAATGATATCCCTTGAAGAAATAACGACACGAATACTGTCCTTTCTGCAAGTTCCTTCCCTTATATCTTACTCCATGTGCGCACGAGAGCTGCGCATTTTACATCATTTGCATAACTCGGTTAGGCGCGTCTACCCTGAAATTTGCATAATTTTCTGGCCACTATTTCTTGGTGTTCCATTTTCAATGTCACGCAGTGTAGAAGACTTTATGTCTGAATAAAGGCTTTTGTCTGCTATGAAAGGCGGAAGAGTGGAATAAACGGTCGATTTTCCTCATTCAAGAACACTGAGATCGAATCCACTATTGGGGGACTTTTTTTCTGAAGAACAAATTGCTAAAAATAGCTCTCGATTCTTGAAAAGTTCAATCCACCAGCGAGTGCAAGTAGCCAAAAGAGGCTTTGGTACCCTTGTTAGTGCAAAAATGAAACTGCTTTTCATATGTGTAGACATGTGGTGAAGTTGCAGAAAAACCGTCACTAACTACCCACCATGATTATCATGGCCTGTACTGCGTGTGTGTAGTAGGGATAATAATAATAAAATATAAGCGAGAGGATCAACGGTGATAAATTTCACATGTAATCAATCTAATATCTGTGGGCAATCAATAATCGAATTATTGACAAGAATAGCTTTCAGGATTACAGAATTTTATTGACAAATAACCTTTTCGGGATCGAGTCTATCTGGCGTGAGAGAATACATTACTAATCTTACAAAATCCATATTATATCAATGTAATAAAATTGTCTAAACATTTGACCTCTATTCATAAAATCATAGATAAATTATATTTGGGTTTATATGCTGGAACAGAAACTAGCCCCATGTTTGGTATATATATTCCCCTGGTTTGGCAGCTGTAAATTGTTAGACTAATTTGATTGCTTAGAATATAGCCAGACCGTAAAATATTCCTGATTAATGTTGTATGTGCGTTACCAGAACGAGTTTATATCATTAGGTGATATTACCATGACTGTAAAGAGACGCGTTGCCCAAGTGAAAATTATTTTTTCACTATATTTAAACATAATCACGTTTTATTATTAAAATCTAAGAACTTAAAGTGAACTCGGTGCAATGTCATTTAGCCATGACTTTCCAAACTACACGTTTTATTGTCCGTCACTAGAGGAGGAGAGAGAAATTCTTCGTCGAAAGATTAGTTATGAAAATAATTTGCCATATGTTCTAATGGTAAAAGTAGTGAAAAGTAAACCCAATGAATTATCCTTTCACAAATTCTAGAAAACAGCACAGGTAATAGAAGCAACACAGATGATGGATTCAACTTGAAGAAAAGTCCATGTTTATCTCCACTTTCTGTAGATCACTGCTATGTTTACTTCTGTTTACAATCATGTCATGTGTCACAATGTGTCATATCCATTGTCAATTGGATATGCAGCCATATTTCTTATATACATACATTACATATGCATCCTATGGGAAGAATTAGAAATAATAAAATTGGCTTAGATAGATAACTAACATATTTGCTGGTTATCCTTTAGAAAAATAACTCATCCTCAGAACTCTGAATGAATACCACGAGAAAATCAAATTCACAACAGAAATAGAAACATAATGCAGATTACCATTTTAGACTCACTGATATTTAAAACGGAAGAACATTATCATACAACAGTGTATTACGAACTTTCCTTCAATTCCCACTACCTTCATTTTGACTCTTATAGCCCAAAAAATAAGTCATAAAATAACAATTATAAAGACTTTGTTTAAGAAGATCTATATCCCCTTCTCGCTCCCCTTACTGAATATTTTAGAAAGAAATCTCCAGAAATGGTATAAAAGAGGATGCCCCCTGAACTTCATTTATAAACTTTTTCGAACCGAACCAGAAGAAAATGGTTTCGATAAGTATATTAGTATGTCTCATCCCTTACACCTCAGTTAACCAAACTCTGTCTTATAAACGAAATAAATATGGCATTAGAAACTTTTTCCATAATCTTCCGTCCATATCTAAAGTCATTAGACACCACATTATAGAATTGAAGAACATGAGAGGAACGTAAAGAAGAATGATACTAAATCCCTTATAGCCAGGCTCCACATGGAAACAGGTTCTAAGTTCAATTTAGAAGTAGAATTCCATTACAAAACTATAGCGTCACAACAGAAAGGTTATACTTAGGAATATTTTATATCATTTAAATTCCATAGCCTAAATAGAAATATTAAACTTCCCCACAACTTGTAAGTAAAATAAATCAATTGCAGTTTAATAAGAATGGGTTTTTAGCTATGCAATAATTGAATCTCGTCTCTAGTCACGCATTTTAAGGCATGTAAATATATTGTTTAAATTTTACTAGTTTTCTTTTTATAATTAGCACGTAGAAGAGTTCTAAATATTCGAAACCTTACCATCTTTTTTAATGTTGTAATAAAGAAACCTTGCTGTAGAGTTGTGAAATATTTCATAGAGAAGTATATGTATGAAGTTCTCCATCACTATGTGAGAATTTATGCGGCTTCAATAGGATATGATTTCATCCTATGGATGACAATGCTCGACCACATAGAGAACACTTAGTAGATAAATTACTTTTTGATCAAGGTATTCAATGAATGGTGTGTGTGTTGTTGCGTGTTGTGTTGTGTGTTGTTGCGTGTGTGTTTTGTGTTGTGTGTTGTGTTGCGTGTTGTTGCGTGTGTGTTGTGTGTTGTTGCGTGTTGTTGCGTGTGTGTTGTGTGTTGTTGCGTGTGTGTTGTGTGTTTTGTGTTGTGTTGTGTGTTGTTGCGTGTGTGTTGTGTGTTTTGTGTTGTGGGTGTGTGTTGTGTTGCGTGTTGTTGCGAGTGTGTTGGGTTGTGTGTGTGTGGCCAACATATACCACCAATCTCAATCCAATTGAATATGATGAGATGATTTAGGCACTCAAGGAACTGAAGCCACTCTTCAATTCGGAAACCATTTTGGACCTCATAAATTTATCATTTGTTTCAGGCCTTGAATCGACAACGTCATATATCATAGCCATGAAGGAGAATTTCCATATTGAGATTTATCTTTGTATTTCTAAAACACCTCCTCCAATTATTTATCATATTTTAATGTTCATACTAAATTATATGCTTAATATTATTATTATTTCGAGATTGTATGATACCTAATATATTTCTAAATCTTTCCCTGTGATTAGAAATAAATTGGTTATTTGATAAAAAATAAAAATATTGCATTTTTGGTTTCTTGCTCTACTTTTGTAGGAGGTGTAATATAAAGCTTAAATACCTTTATATTATTTTATCAATGTCAAAAATTTGAATGTTCGATATGTTCATTTATATATTTATCCATATAATTATTGGATACCTTCACCAAGGATTTAAAATGGCTACTATATATTAGCCAAACAGGTCCTTACAATAGACTCTGAATATTCAGAGACTGGAAAACACATCCAGAATTCCCAATAGACCTAATTAAGATGAGCGATTTTTAATTATCAGGAATATATTTACTATTAAACAATTTAATTGACGATATATAATTGCGAAATTCCCAACAGAGTCCTAAATGTTGCGATGGTATGTGTGACAATGTATTTTCTGAAAAGTGAATTAACGAAACCTTCAGAAACTTTAGTTCTAGTAAACCAAGTTCTCTCGTTTTCCCTTTCCCATTGTAGAAATATTGCGAAGCTAAATATAAATTAAATTACGAAAGAACTTTAAAATATGAAATAATTTCTATGTGTTTATATTATTTTAAATTTATTCTCTATTATCCTACTCAAATAACAATTTTCTATATATTTCAGATATGTGAAGTAAAGAAATAATTGTGAAATGTTTATATGTAGAAGGATAAACAACAACAACAACAAAAAGGCTTTTATTAGGGCCCATTGCTCTGTATGGATTGGCCATACAACAACAAAATATTCTCCCTTTCCCCATGTGCACGTAAGCCTTTGTTTGAAAAGGGATTTATTTACACATCTGTTCTAAAACTTTTCTCACTACCTCTTTTGTGTGTGAATCTATTTACAATTGATTTGTAGAAATTATAGAGTTCTATTGCTATATTTTTCTTTTCTGAAATAGTTCTCAATGTCTTCAGTGGGTTGCTAAATCTACAGAAGGTGTTTTTAAGAGTTTTTCTCTTTCTTCACCTAAATATTTGCATTCTATGATACAGTATAATATATAGTAAATTGTATAATATTTACTCCAGAAAACATAACATTTAAAGCCGTAATTATAATTTATAAATTTTATATTACAATCACTATTTACAATTGATCTGTAGAAATTATAGAGTTTTATTGCTATATTTTTCTTTTCTGAAATAGTTCTCAGCGTCTGCAGTGGGTTTCTAAATCTCCAGAAGGTGGTTTTAATAGTTTTTCTTCTTTCTTCACCTAAATATTTGCATTCAAGGATATAGTGGGAGATTTCATATCATATTTCCACAAATCCTGCAGTGAATGTTTTCCTTTTTGACGATGAGAATGTAGAAGGATAAATATAAATTTACACATGAAGCAAAGGTTTGGAGTCCTGATAAGGATATTGACAGGACGCAGTCACGCAACGGTGAATCCTGAACCTAATTAGATGGTCATGGAAGTGTGTAGGTAAACTTGGAGCTCATATTTCAATCTATTCTTCAATTAGATTGTGGTTAAAAAAACACAGAATATAATAATATTCTTAGATTTTCATTCGTGTTAAACACAAATACCAAATATAATACTTCCCAGGGATGAGAATTCCCATCCCTGGACACTTTATTTTTCCATTTATCATTACTCTTCACAATTCATCTTTTTATACTTCATTCCTAAGGTTAGAAATAATCGTTATTTCTTCTTAAAATAAATTTCGATTTTCGTTCAAAAGAAACATTTGTGGTATAATTGTCAAATTTAGTTTTACAATAAATACCAAATATTAAACAGTATTACGACTTTAATCAAATTGGCGAACGAGAGAGCGTCACGTAAATAAAGATAGAAAAGAAAACTAATATATTTAAAAATAGGAAAATAATTAAATATAAACAATTTTATTATTTATTGTGTTTAGAATGTTTATTTTATTCATAGGATACCCCGTTTATAGAAATGGTGAAATATTTTAGCGCCTCATTAAAAAAGTTCTTTTTGAAGATAATGATATCCATAGAATATGACACTTTTAATATAGAAGAGGCGCATCTTGGAATTTAGAGTAATATTCTAAAATAAAACATTATGCTTCTTAAATTCAAAATGTGCCTTTTTTCAAAATTATAAACTATTAACTATCATATGTTTCTTTTTTGAAAATTAATATTTTTCAAATAGAGAAACACATGATCATAATTTATAATTTTGAAAAAAGAATGGTGCGCTTATATATTTTTAATCAATTAATGCGGAATTTTATATTAAAAACTTTTCTATTGACCTTGATGTAATCATAAAAAATACTACCCCATAGATGTAGGCAGTCTTCTATATATAACACAATAGTTCACGATTTTATTAAATTTAACTTGAAGTCTCGAGATATCATTCAACCAGCACGTATCATCCACCATGCATGTATATTTTCAAATATTTGGTTTTTAACACACAAAGAATGTAATATATTTTTTCTCTCCCTTTCAATATCATAAATATTTAAAATATGTAAAAATTAATTTGTATATAAAAATAGTATTTATCATTAATTTATAATCGTGATACTCCAGTTGAAGGACTGACAAGTCTGAAATCTTTAAAATAAAAAGGTGTTCAAGAAACCTAGCTCTGGAAGCTTTATTTATTTTATAATAAAGAATTTTACAAGGAGAGCATGGCTCATCCGTGATGAATCCTCCAAGCGGTTTCGCCAGTTTAACTCACAGAAGGGGATTCGCCACTGATGAACCATTTCCTGTCAAGTGATACATAGAAATATATTTTTATTTTTTAAAAAGTAGCGCAAGAACTTTATCATAATTATTATTTGAGGACACCACGAATATCTTTAAAATATTTCTATATAATGTACATATCTAAAATTAAATAAATAAAATTATTTATATATATGATAAAATAATATAAATTTTATATATTTAACATATTTATATCAATGAATTAATTATTTCAAATCAGCCATTTTTGTTTGTGAATCTGAATAAAGATAAATACTTACAAAATTTGTTAATAGATGGCGGGATGGGCGAACCAGTACTTATTAGTATATTTCGTTTCAAAATATTCTCTTCCGCTCGTTCTCTTAATGAATTAGAAATCACTATATCAATTTGAATAATACAAACTGTACTGATATTCAGACATAGCATCAACACATGCATAAATATACATAATTATTCAACAGCAAAATTATAAATATCTGAATATGCTCAAATACTACTGATATATGATATAGTTTTATATTGTTTTTTAATATAAACTCTTTTTAGCCCAACTAAGAATTCTTTTCGTATTCTACAGAGAAAATTATATAACAAACTTAAAATCAGAAGATATATATTGTACACTATGTAGAAGCATAACCAAGGCAGAACTAGAACACTACATGTTGGAATGTTTGTTTCTTGACTTAGAAAGAGACTTGTTTCTCCCAGAAATTGCTCAGACACGCTACTCATTATTTTATTTAAGACCCAACCTGTCAGATAATAGGTAATTCACATTAAATCTATATAAATTTTACATGAAGGCCTTGAAAATCAAAGACATGTCTAATTAACTGGATCGTTTTTGAATTTCTTTTTTTTTACTTAAATAATACCCCTACTCATATAATGGAGAATCTGTGTGAGACCAGAGAGTCTCAATAAAGGCTTTGTGCGTGTGTGTATATTGTCTTTCAATATACACAGTGTTAGAATACCAAACAACTTGATGTATGAAGGTATTTAAAACACAAGTTCATTTTCTACTAAAGTGAACAGTAGGGTTGTTGGAATACGACTCACAGCCAAGCTATGGTTGAGATGTCCCGTGGGACACCGATATCTACTGTATAAAGATTCAATCCTGTACCATTTATAAAAAATAAAATTACTTGATGATGATAATAATAATTCTAAGTGTTTTATTTTAGCGAATTTTAGTTATTATAGATTTCATTTGAAATATACGTTTTGGTGTAAAAAGTAAAAATATATATTTCATATTTTAAAATTTCACTCACACACAGTAATATTTAACCCCCCCCTCTCATTCGCACCTTCCTAACTTTTAAGCGTCTTTACTCAAAATTTCCAATATAAATTCTTTGAAATCAACAATGTTAAAGGGTTTAGTTACATGTATATTGAGTGACTTATCATTATTGTGACCCACAAATTAATATATTTTAAAATTATAATTTCATATTTCACGCAAGCGATTTTTGCATTTTAAAAAAATAATATAAAAGTATAAATTAAAAAAATAATAATAAAAATACTTTTATAATTGAAATATTTTAAATTAAATTATATGCATATTGGATTTTAGAAACAGTACTTTACGATATTTCGACAAGCAGTGCCGTTGTCTTTTTCATGATAACTCTCTTATTGTGGCAAGATTGTTGTAGATAAATAGTATATATATGTGATATCTTGGGACCTCTGGGACCAGTGTTACCTGATGCTAGACGAACCTCGATGTCAACTCTACCGTGCAGTCGTGGTGGAAGGCGACACAGCTGGGCCAAAGGTGAAATAAACAAACAGAGATTCTACTAAGAAGCGTCTGAACGTCAAGAAGGAATGGGACGAGGAGATTTCTGGCAGGAAAGGGTTTAGTTACCTCTATCGGAGAGTCCAGCGGACTGGGGCTGAAACAAAGACTAACTAAGGACTGACTAACTGAGGCTCGGGGCCCCCTTTTATAGCTAAGCTGGGTCCGAACAGGTCACTGCCCTTTTCTGACGTAAACAGGGGTGGAAAGTTATATTATCCAAGAGTGCCACGACCTCGTAAAATTTGGACTGGACTTGCTAGGCCTACTCTCCGATTCTCACCTAAGCCTGATTAGTTTTAACCTTAATTTTCTCCTGTTAATCTCCATTCCTTCTATCTGTACAGTTGCTATACTTTATTAGATTCTTACGCGGTACAGATTGATGTTAGTAGAGGCTTTCTATTTGCAGTAAATAACAAGTTATATACAATTACGTGGTGGAACATGTGGTAGTAGATATCTGGACTATTTAAAACAATTCCATGGTCTTAAATCATCACATATACATATAGTGCCTATAACTCACATACTATATCAATCAAGGCTAATGTGGAAATTCCGCATTGATTGCACTTTTCTCAATCTTTTCTTTTAAAATCTTCATTTTGAGGGGAATTGGAGTTGAATACTGATCGTGGGTAACATTGACGGATGAATAATAATATTGTTTATATAATTCTACAGTTATAAAAGCTTATTTCCATAGTTTGCTTGAATAACATTTATGAGATCTCACCTTCAGTGCTGCATATATAAATAGAATCGTCCAATACAGTATTAGAACTCTTAAAAGCGGTCTGGTAAATTAAATTGGTGAAACCGCTGTTAAGGTTCAGTACTGATGAGCCATGCTTTAATACTTTCATTTCTTTTATATAGATGGCGCGCTATTGCCTTCTAATGAATAACAAGATGTTAATTTGTATCATATCTTAATGCGACAGATCTGATGGTTGTGTAGAACTAATGTACAACAATAGCTATGTTTTTATTAAGGATATTTTATAGTTAATGCGGCCAAATGATTTGAAATTTAAGTATGATTGTGTGTTCTATTTCATTAGTGAATTTAAAAAATGGTATTAAAGTGTTTAAGAAGTTTGTAACGTTGGAAATGCTATTGATTTCAGTAATACACACACACACACACTCACCATAGATCATAGATATATCGTTTCCATAATATTATATTGAGATCTGTTTACTTCATAGCTCTATTGTTAAATTGGCTTATAATTATGTGTTTGCAAGTGCCGAAGAAATAGGGTTACACCATCGGCAATTATTTTTTCTATCTGTTTATAATATTTGTTTTTGTAGTTAAAATAGTGAAAGAAAGAGATAGGTTGGGTTCTATTAAGACTTCCTTAGGAATGGGGAAATCTATTGTAGGATGATTATTTGTGAAATTTGAAAGTTCTATGAGAGCTTCTTTATGTGGGATCGACGTATATAAGAATTCAACGTCTACTGAAATCATGCGAGAGAATCTGTTTTTACCTATGTTTCTTGTATTATTTCTACCGCTGAAGTTGGATTCTAGATAGTGTGCGGCAATTCCTTTTGTAATGGTAATATTATGGATGAAAGATATCGGTTTTTATTATAGAATCGATAGAAGGTGGTGGTCGAAACTGTCGATAACCAGGAGCAGGATTCCAAACCCGCATTGAAGCAGATTAACATTGCTTTAACGACTTGATTTTCTTGAACATATCCAAGCTAATCATTGAATTCAAATAAACAAATGAAACCTTGTAAGTACAAAAGTGAGTTCTTTCTACGTATGTAGATATATATATGGTAATTTAAAACAACAACCTCATATTGTGTAGATAACTTATAACAAGATTGTCATGTTGTATATAGAGACACATCTATAAATAATAATGCGCATGATTAATCTGTGTCTTTACATCACCCTATGTAATGTAATTTGTACAAAGTGGATAAATAAATAAAATCTGTAATAGATTTAAGAGTTGAGCTAAAGCAGAGATCGAGCATAGTATTACCAAAACAACAGTCTAAAGATGGAACTCATAAATCAGGTAGATTCACAATTCCCACGACAGGCCACCCACACTGTCACATGTGGTGGAATGCAGAGACCCCTCTCACACCTGGACAGGTAAAGGCGCCCTTTCTCAAACGCCCCTGTCACATAAGGTCACCCCGTCTTTAACCTATAAATCATCACCTTACAGGGACTTGACAGTTCAGACAGTTCAGTCAGTTGAGTTTAGTTCACCCTTAGCGTCAGCTCACGTCGGTCGTACCTTATGTCGATCTCAACTATCATGTAGACGAGTAAGAACTTCTATGTCTCCATCTTTCGCTCCTGGCTCAACTTTTATCTGTTTACGGAACTTTCTTAGTGCAACTGTGTCTTCGTTTTTTGTGTGGATATCCCCAGCTTTCCACTCTGCCTCGACCACGACTGCCTGTATTTTGTGAGAACTTTTAAAGGTCTTCCAAGGTGCAGAGAGGTACTGGAAAACTCTACATCCTGACTGTTCCTCTTGGTCAACACAGTACAACAAGAGCTACCAGGACTTCAACTTTTATTTCAGTAGTCGACAGGATCTCATCACAGATAAGTCGACAGCAACTCATCATCACATTTAAGCCGACAGGATGACCAAAACGAAGGATGACACAACTAAGAGGTAAGAAGACTGTTCAGATAGGAAGCGAGAAAGAGAAAAGATGAAGGAACAAGCCCGCCATACCAACGAAACAACCAAGCAATCTCTCCCCCCAACAAGAGACGATATTTACGGAAGAAACGCCGCCCCAACGGACTTCCGCATATCCGCTAACCGATCGCCAACGCCTGGAGCAAGCTGTCTGACCACCCCAACACAGCCGAACTTCCCACACGACATGGAAACCGAGCAGCGATGTACCCAAACCC
Source organism: Cordylochernes scorpioides (assembly GCA_030710605.1). Classification (NCBI taxonomy): domain Eukaryota; kingdom Metazoa; phylum Arthropoda; class Arachnida; order Pseudoscorpiones; family Chernetidae; genus Cordylochernes; species Cordylochernes scorpioides. The sequence continues at coordinate 147,830,366 of CP092886.1, forward strand.
TGTGACAAGTTCCACACCTTCGACCTGACATCGTCGAGACAATGCTCAAGGCAACAAGCCACAATCAACTTCACAGAAGCTACAAGCGTCTACAAGCTCTACATGGAGCGTCTTCAACGTCAGCAGGAATACAAGCCAAGACCAAGTTTCCTGACTGAACTTTCACACAACTGTAAGTTTTTAAAAAAACCTACCTTAACTTTATCATCAAGTTCAAAACTTGATTCCCTATAAATTTTGTATTTATATTTTCACTTTAAAGCATTTTAAAATCAATTTTTACCTTTTTTATACCATTTTTTTAAATCAATTTTTAAAACGTTCACATTTTTCATTGATCAAATTTACTTTAATTTTTAATCAGATTATAAATTTCAAGTTATTACTCTCAATTTTACATAAAAAAAAAAAAAATTCCGCCCATCACGGCATTTTTACTAATTTACTAATCTTACATGCCTTTCCTAAATTTACCTAAAATGGCATTATCCAAAGCTACGACTTGAAAAAAAAAAATCATTATTATTATTTTTTAAAAAATCTCATTCATCATAATTCTCAACTTATTTTTGTTTTACTTATTAGTTATCTTTATACCAAAAGACCAATATCTTTATCAATTCTTAAAAGTTGGTAATGTTCACCATTTCAAGTAAGCGCCCAATTCAAATTATTTGTAACTCTCACACATTGCCTTTTACAAGGAACATTTTCACACTACCATAATCAACGATCAAAAATATCAATTTTTAAATATAAATTAACATAGGTGAAACGCATTTTTTTTTAATTGTAAAAATCGGAAGATACAATATCTTCAAAAACGCCACTAGGGAAAACAACTATCTTTCCCAAAACAAGTAAAAATAAAGATTCACTCCACTTCACCGCCAGTAGCTAATTTAAGTCACAGCCTTCCAAAACGATTACAATCGTTAATATTCGAGGATAAATACACTCCCTCGTCTTTTCCTTTTATATGCATGATTGGTCATCAAACATTTCTTTCAACAAACATTTCAACACCCTCACATACCCCTATCTCCAATTGGCAACAATTTTTAGTGCGCGACTTAACACACAAATCCAATTTCGAGCTCCACTTAGCTCTATATCGTCGCCACAATAAAATAATTTCACATTAAGCATGCAAAAATCCACTAACAGTCAAATATTCTCTCGATGTGTTTCATACAACAACCACCCATGACTTTATTAAATTTGTTATTCGAGGTGAAACAGGTTAGATTTGTACCAAACGAAGACTTCACGTGACACCTTTTTATTCACATTTCTCACTTCGTGTCACAGTGCCACCACACAAAACTTTTTCACTTTTCAGGCCAAAGACGCCCTTCACGCCTGTGACACCACAATTCACCCCAAAGCGTGTACACGTCGAAAGTCACACTTTCACCACACATCTAAGCCTGAAATCATCGTATGACAATTTTTCTAAGTCTAAACTGATTTCGAGACACAACACTTACGAACATCGAGAAACTATATTTTCAAATAGGCAAGAAAATTGCCAAACTTCAACAAAAGAAGAGAGAGAAAGTCAGTTTCAAGCAAGACAGAAATAAACACCCCGCACGTGTGACCACCCCACAAATAGAATTTCCGTGAAAAAAAGGAAGTGGACACGCTTTTTGACGTCACTCCCCTGGTCACTGTTATCTTTTGAGAATATCTTCTCTCCCCCCTCAAGCAGTCATCTTGACCGCTAGCTTCATGACGCCATTTTGAACACATGTGTCACACTACTCATTTAGATTTCCTCGAGAATCTCACAAATCTCACCAACGAGTAATCACAACACAACATACTTTAAACATTTTACATGTTAATTGATAACACCAATTAAAACAATTTGGTTAAGTCTTATTTAGACTTTTTAACGCGAAAGAGAAATCATTCTCTACATACCAGCATTGAGGACAAACGAAAAGATCATTTCACGTATTCCCAGTTTCAGAGTCATAGAAACACCGATGTTACCAAAGGGATATAATCTAGTCACACACCACAACTGTAACTTTTCGTCAAAAGAGACAATTTTTGTTCAATTTTACACTACTTAAAATTTATCCAATCATTAATAACTTTCAATTATATTATAAATTTTGTATAAAATCTTGAATAATTATTTTTATTTTTACCTTTCAATTATATAAACAAATTTTTTAATCCAACATTTAAAAAAAAAAAAAACCCTTTAATCAAATTTACTTTTATTTTTCATGATATTATTTTAGTATTGTAAAACATCTAATTGTTTCAAAAATTATTTTTATTTTATTATTTATTATATATTTATATATTACAGGTTTAATTTTGTCCACTTACACTTTTTGTACCCGCAATCATATTTCTATATTTCTATTCACTATATTTTATTTGTTTAAATACCTTTATTATCTGACAAAGTTAATCATCCACTATCGGGCATCTACAACAATCGTTTTCAACAATCATTTTCTTTAACCAATTCCCTATATTTTTCATCACTATCTTTTCAGTCATTGCGTCACAACAACGTAGAAAAACGACAGCACTGCTTGACAATTTATTTTTTGATTTCGTAATTTTCTCTTTGAGAACACCGTTCCCCAGACTTACCAATCCAAACTTCTGGTCTGAACATGCTTCAAGAGTTTATTTCATTTCATCCGCAGAGAAAATCACCAACGCATTCACAAAGCGTTCACGTTTTTCAACTTTCAACTTTTTTTTTCAGCTCTAGCGGACCACATTCAACCTTTGATTTCGAGTCAAGTCAGATCACCTACTGTCGCTACAATTCTACTTATCGCATGGCTCTATTTCACTCCTTTCTCAATCATATTAATAAGCAACTTTTCTTCAACAACTTTTAACCCAATAATCCTAAAATTGTGACAAAACACTGTAACCCTTATATAGGATCGCAAGTGAAACATTGCCAAGGAAGACAGCTCAAGTCTATATCCTCGCTTTGCACCTGGATCTGAGTATTTGGTTTACATGAGCACTTCTAACAATTACATATTCTTCAACAACTTTTCAACCCAATAACACTACAATTGTGACAAAGCACTGTTACCCTATACAGGATCACAGGTGAAACATTGCCTAGGAAGACGCTCAAGTCCATATCCTCGCTTTGCACCTGGACCTAAGTATTTGATTGCATGTGTAAATCTCACAATTGCTTATTCTTTAACTACTAACCCTGTCCAACGCCCACCAATATTCTCTTAGAATGTGAATTTCTATGTCATCATTTTATTTTAATCATCTTTTTTGTTAATCAAACATAATGTCATTTTTATTTCACTTTTATATATCCAACAAATATCATCTTGTTATAGCCTTTTTAACCCTCACAGTTTAAATTAATTAAAAGAAATTTTAATTACTTACCTGTGTTAGAGAGGCTTTACCCGCCTAAACCCGGATAAACCCTTTCACTCCCGGGGCCCATCTATGGTAATTTAAAACAACAACCTCATATTGTGTAGATAACTTATAACAAGATTGTCATGTTGTATATAGAGACACATCTATAAATAATAATGCGCATGATTAATCTGTGTCTTTACATCACCCTATGTAATGTAATTTGTACAAAGTGGATAAATAAATAAAATCTGTAATAGATTTAAGAGTTGAGCTAAAGCAGAGATCGAGCATAGTATTACCAAAACAACAGTCTAAAGATGGAACTCATAAATCAGGTAGATTCACAATTCCCACGACAGGCCACCCACACTGTCACATGTGGTGGAATGCAGAGACCCCTCTCACACCTGGACAGGTAAAGGCGCCCTTTCTCAAACGCTCCTGTCACATAAGGTCACCCCGTCTTTAACCTATAAATCATCACCTTACAGGGACTTGACAGTTCAGACAGTTCAGTCAGTTGAGTTTAGTTCACCCTTAGCGTCAGCTCACGTCGGTCGTACCTTATGTCGATCTCAACTATCATGTAGACGAGTAAGAAACTTCTATGTCTCCATCTTTCGCTCTTGGCTCAACTTTTATCTGTTTACGGAACTTTCTTAGTGCAACTGTGTCTTCGTTTTTTGTGTGGATATCCCCAGCTTTCCACTCTGCCTCGACCACGACTGCCTGTATTTTGTGAGAACTTTTAAAGGTCTTCCAAGGTGCAGAGAGGTACTGGAAAACTCTACATCCTGACTGTTCCTCTTGGTCAACACAGTACAACAAGAGCTACCAGGACTTCAACTTTTATTTCAGTAGTCGACAGGATCTCATCACAGATAAGTCGACAACAACTCATCATCACATATATATATATTAGATATATATGAATTAAATATGGATTGCTCTATTTTCAAAACAATATATATATATGTATGGAAATTTTGCCGGGAGGATATTGATCTAAAGAGACAACGGTCGCCTCTTCCGTCAAAATAGACGTCAAAACCAGACGCCATCTATTGACCGTCGCTGCAAACTAGCGGCCTCGAGTCGGCGACACAGCCACAACAACAGCTTTGGCAAACTGAGAAGCGTCCACCTAGAGACCATGGTTTCGGGCTAATGGCCCTCGTCATCCTAGGGTGGACTTTATTCCATGAGATCCACACGTCTGGTTTTGACGTCTATTTTGACGGGAGAGGCGACCTTTGTCCCTTTATATATATACACTGCGTGACATTGAAAATGGAACACCAAGAAATAGTGGCCAGAAAATTATGCAAATTTCAGGGTAGACGCGCCTAACCGAGTTATGCAAATGATGTAAAATGCGCAGCTCTCGTGCGCACATGGAGTAAGATATAAGGGAAGGAACTTGCAGAAAGGACAGTATTCGTGTCGTTATTTCTTAAAGGAAAATCATTGTAGAAATTTTGTTCTTGTGTCAAAAGACACGTGTAATAACAGAGAATGCCAGGTCATAGTAAACGGAGGCAGTTCAAGCAGACAGACGCTTTTACGAGGGGCATGGTGATCGGACTGAAAAGGGCAGGTTGGTCCATACGTCAAATCGCAGCTGATACACACCTTGGTGCGTCCACGGTGCACCGACTGTGGAGAAGATGGTTGGAACAAGGAAATGTGGCAATTTATAGGAATGTCGGTGCAACCAGAGTGACGTCAGCACGTGTGGATCGGCGTATCCTTCGACAAGCAGTGGCGGCCCCACAAGCCACTTGTACCGCCATCCTGCAACATGTGCAAGACACCCTAGATCATTCCATCTCGACCAGAACCATTTCCCGTCGATTGGTTGCTAATGGCTTGCACTCATGCCGTCCGCTAAGAAGACTGCCATTGACCCCACCGAATAGGCGCCAACGTTTGGAATGGTGCCGGGCTAGATCGACGTGGATGACGGAATGGCACAGGGTCGTGTTCTCAGATGAGTCGCGTTTCTGCTTGTCCAGTGATAGTCGCCGTGTACGCGTGTGGCGTCGACGTGGAGAAAGGTCCAATCCGGCAGCAATTGTGGAACGCCCCACCGTGCGACAACGTGGAATCATGGTTTGGGGCGCAATCGCGTATGATTCCAGGTCACCTTTACTTCGTATTCAGGGCACTATGACGGCCCAACGATACGTTGATGATATGCTGCGACCGGTGACACTCCCCTACCTTCAGGGGGTACCCAATGCCCTTTATCAGCAGGATAACGCCCGACCGCACACTGCTCGCATTAGCCAACAAGCTCTGCAAGATGTACAGATGCTTCCCTGGCCACCGTACTCTCCTGATCTCTCACCAATCGAGCACGTCAGGGACATCATTGGACGCCGTTTGCATGCCTTGCCACAGCCGCGTTCAGAAGACGAACTGTGGCAAATGGTTGAGAGGGAATGGAGAGCCATCCCTCAGGACGCTATCCGTACTCTGATTGACTCTCTACCTAGACGTGTTGCTGCGTGCATCGCCGTCCGCGGTGGTCCTACTTGCTACTAAGCCGACGCCGTTCTCGCTCTGTATTATGACTATCATTTTGAAATAAAGATCACTTATTGTTCGTCCCTGTCTCTCTCTGTCTGCCGAGTTTCATCACTTTCTGGCCACTATTTCTTGGTGTTCCATTTTCAATGTCACGCAGTGTATATGTAAAGATCCATTGTTAGACTTTAAAATTATCTCTCTCTTTGTATGTATATAATTTATGTATGTATTTCTATAAAAATATAATATAATTATGAAAAAGACAGCAGACATTTAAACTTATTTCCTATATAACGTACATTAATTTATTATAAAGCACATTGACTTAATTATTTGAACAATATTTTTAACGTGAATTAGTTGAATTAACACAATAATATAATTTATCGAAGATAAACCTTTAATTATTTCTTCGTTGCACGCTTTGGGAGCGATCCTCTTTATCAAGAAAAATAAAAAAATGGATCTGTCAGATGAGATTTAGTCTTACATTATCTTATATGATAAATGTAGAATATTTTGTTTGATATATAAAAAGGGAACCCAGAAAACGTATAACGTAGAAAGTATTAAAAGTTTAGTGGCGATGTATTTTATTATTGTTTGGGGGTCGGTGGAAGGATGATCTAAACCGTTGGTTTTCGACCGCTACGACCCGGGATCGAATCCCGCATTGGGCACTTTTTTTTCTGATTTAAAAATAAAAATGCTCCAATGATCCCCCGATTATTGCAAAAGTCCAACCCCACTAGCGAGTGCGAGTAACCAAACGGGGCTCTGGCACATTTGTAAGTGCAAAGTCGAAATGCTTTTCACATATGTAGACATGTGGTGCACTTAGAGTAAAAGCAGTCGCCAACTTTTACACACCATTATTATCATGGCCTGTACCACGTGTAGTAGAGATAGGCAAAAATTGATATTGTGATAATTTAAGATCGTATTAATTGTGATCAAATTATTCCCTTGGTTGTTATTAAGTGAGCATATACAGACAATCCATCCCGGGTGTGGATTAAGAGAATTAGTATTCAATTTATGGCCGTCATCCAGCAATATTCAATTTGAATAATAAAAAATAAAAACTTGGGCAACGGAAATTGTGCACCCATTGAAGTCACAACATCCAAATTTCCTATTTGACTAATTAGAGCAATATCTCTAAGAGACGGAAACGTAGTGGACCGTCCAAAATGAGAACATCTGAATATGAACAAAAATATATTTATCCCGTGACATGTGTCAAATAAACCAGAGCTGCGTTTATTTACAAATCTATTTTGGTTGCCCACATCCTGCCATACCTGCTCTTGCGCAGCTTTTTGGCCCAACTTTCTTCAGATCATGTGACCCATTTTAGCACTAACTGCGTCATCTCCAAGGAGTCTTCGAAGCCAGCGCCCACAGCAGTCGCTTTTGAAGAATATTCTCGTTATATGGCCTGAACTTAAAATGGAAAATGAAAAAGAGATTCTACAAAGCCAATCAGAAGTTGAAGAAATTGAACCTCCAGATCTTCAAAGCTGTTCTTCAGTAGCTGTGGCTCAAAGTACAAGCCCCTGTACCATGCCAAGATACCAAGACAAGGGAACTTGCACTCGAAGAGGGAGAAAGAGAAAGTATTATCCCAGGCGTCGTAGATATATGAATACTTCAAGATTCGAGCCTTCGTTATCTTCAAAGGTATGTAATCTTCCAGAACACAAAATCCAGAAAATCTACACTCCTGAACCTCTCACACATAATGTCCACATAAACCTGTCTTATTTACCTACTGCTTTGAATGGCTTTTTGGACACTAGTAAATCTCTTATTGATCACCTCCCACAGGACATAGGTGTTGACTACTATAATGAGCTTCTCGACTTTGAAGATTTGATGAAAGATATCATAGATGCTCATCGCTCCATGTCTTTAAAAGTTGTCGAGTACGAAGTGTATATTACCAAAATGGATCACGTATTTGCAAGAATCAAAGAAACCCTAAAATCTGTGGTTCCTGTTCCTAGTGATGAAAATTGAATTTATTTTTTAGTGATAAACACAAATTTCATAAAGTGCCTCATTTTGTTGCACCTCTATACTATCAAAAGTCTATTTATGCATTCAAATCATATACATACTCGAAAAACAAGATTATTTACAAACTCAATTAAAAGTCAAATAGAGTTCACATTTTTTTCTAAAAAAAAGGTTTTATTCCTTATTTTAATTCGAGCGTTGTTATTGACTAATGTGAAAAGTTTATTTTTAAATAAAATACTCAAAGCGTTTTACACACTTTATTTGTAGCCATTACTATCGAGAAATTTCAAAAATTGTGAAAAAAAGTATAAAATATTGAAAATACAACTATGTGCTACCTAATAATAATAATTTCCAAACATGAAAATTTCGCCTTTTTTATTGCGCATAAAATTACATAACCAAGTTTCAAGTACAAACTACTTTCAGCTAAAGAGAGACTCATCTTAGAAAAGTAAAATGTTGTTCCTTATACAAACATTCTACGATTACTGATGATAATATTTTCATAACGTATTATAAATTCACATCCCTTTCAACATGAATATGGGTACATTATCAAGTTTCAGGTATAAGCCACTCTCTCATCTACAGCTCATCGTATAAAAAAAAGACAACTGAGTTTCGGATGCCTATTTCCTATGTGACGTAATAATAATGCTTTCCAAACGTATAGAAAACTCATCTCTTTTGATAAGCACATGTCAACATCAACAAGCTCCATCGACAGCTTCATCGTTCCTTCGCCGCTGATTACTCATCACCGATGACAATTACAACTACTGGCTACGGGGAGACCACAACGCTGAACTGAATTACCTTCACGGCATTCTTCTAGCGTTCATTTGGATTATAATTCTTACTCAAGGTAAAATATTTTATGATAATCGGATATTGAAATTTTAATATTTTGTGTTATTAGTTTCATCTATATTTTAAATATTATAAAATCATTGTTCTCATGCTTTCTTTTTCATTTACTTGAAAGACATTTTTTCTAGCGTTTAATGATGGTATGATCTCTGTCCTTATTCATTTGAATCATCTTGATACATACCTCATGTAACATTTTTGATTATGATCCTCGTATATTGTAATTTTGATATTTTGCGAGTGTTATTATTTTGATATATATTTGAAATATTATAACCTTTATTCATTATTTCATTCTCAATTACCTGTGTATGACATTCTTTTAGCGTTTAATGATGGTATGAGATCAGTCATTATTCATTTGAATCATCTTGATACATACCTCATGTAACATTTTTCATTATGATCCTCGTATATTTCAATTTTGATATTTTGCGAGCGTTATTATTTTGTTCTTATTTTAAATATTATAACCTTTGTTCAAGCTTTCTTTATCAATTACCTGTAGGACATTATTCTGGCGTTTAATGATGGTATGATCTCTGTTGTTATTCATTTGGATCATCTTAATACATACCTCGTGTAACATCTTTCATTATGATCATCATGTATTGCAATTTTAATATTTTGAGAGTGTTATTTTGATTATTATAACCTTTGTTCATGCTTTCTTTCTCATATACTTGAATGACATTTTTCTAGCGTTTAATGATGGTATGATCTCTATTGTTATTCATTTGGATCATCTTAATACATACCTCGGGTAATAATTTTCATTATGATTATCATATATTGCAATTTTGATAATTTGTGAGTGTTATTTTGATTATTATAACCTTTGTTCATATGCTTTCTTTCTCATTTACTTGAATGAAAATTTTCTAGCGTTTAATGATGGTATGATCTCTGTCGTTATTCATCTTAATGCATACTTCTGGTAAAATATTTCATTATGATCATCATATATTGAAATTTTGATATTTTGTGTTATTAGGTTGTTCCATATTTTAAATAATATAACCTTTTTTCATAAGAATTTTCCCATTTACTTGAATCACATTCTTCTAGCATTTAATGATGATATGATCTCTGTCGTTATTCATTTGGATCATCTCAATACATACCTCAGGTAACAATTTTCATTATGTTCATCATATATTGCAATTTTGATATTTTAAGTTATCAATATAATCTATATTTTGATTATTATAACCTTTATTCATTATTTCATTCTAAATTACCTGCGTATGTCATTATTCTGGCGTTTAATGATGGCATGATCTGTCGTTATTCATTTGGAACATTTTAATACATACCTCGGGTAGGATCTTTCATCATGATTATCAAATATTGCAATTTTGATAATTTGTGAGTGTTATTTTGATTATTATAACCTTTGTTCATGCTTTCTTTCTCATATATTTGAATGACATTTTTCTAGCGTTCAATGATGGTATGATCTCTGTTGTTATTCATTTGGATCATCTTAATACATACCTCGGGTAACATTTTTCATTATGATCCTCGTACATTGCAATTTTGATATTTTGAGAGTGTTATTTTGATTAGTAAAACCTTTGTTCATATGCTTTCTTTCTCATTTACTTGAATGAAATTTTTCTAGCGTTTAATGATGGTATGATCTCTGTCGTTATTAATCTTAATGCATACTTCTGGAAAAATTTTCATTATGATCATCATATATTGAAATTTTGATATTTTGTGTTATTAGTTTGTTCCATATTTTAAATAATATAACCTTTTTTCATATGATTTTTTTCCCATTTACTTGAATCACATTCTTCTAGCATTTAATGATGATATGATCTCTGTCGTTATTCATTTGGATCATCTCAATACATACCTCAGGTAACAATTTTCATTATGTTCATCATATATTGCAATTTTGATATTTTGTAAGTGTTATTTTGATATACTGTATATTTTGATTATTATAACCTTTGTTCATGATTTCTTTCTCATTTACTTGAATGACATTCTTTCAGCGTTTAATGATGGTATGATCTCTGTCGTTATTCATTTGGAATATCTTAATACATACTTCTGGTAACAATTTCATTATGATCATAATATATTGCAATTTTGATATTTAATGTTATCAATTTGATCTATATTTTGCTGGCGTTTAATGATGGCATGATCTGTCGTTATTCATTTGGAACATTTTAATACCTACTTCGGGTGACAATTTTCAACTATGATCCTCGTATATGGCGATTTTGATATTTTGTGAGTGTTATTATTTTGTTCTATATTTTAAATATTATAACTTTTGTTCAAGCTTTCTTTCTTAATTACCTGTATGACATTATTATAGCGTTTAATTTGTCGTTATTCATCTATATTTTAAATATTCTAACCTCTAATGCATTATTTCTTTCTCATTTAATTGTTGACATTCTTCTAGTGTTTAATGATGGTATGATCTCTGTCGTTTTTCTTTTGGATCATTTTGTTACATACCTCGGGTAACATTTTTCAATTATAATCATTGTATATATTGCAACTTTGATATTTTGAGTATTATTTTGATATATTTAAAATATTATAACATTTTTTATATTGCCATTTTTCTCTTTAATTTATTATAAATTATGTTATATCGTTCATTTTTAATTTTAAAGAACATTTTTTATATTTAGTTTTTTTTTTCAAATTTATTTATATTATATTATTTTTATACACAATAAGCGCATTTGAAATTTTAGAAGCAATACTTTAACATGATAAATATTCAATTGTGACAAGGTTGTTGGAGTTATAAATACATAGTAACGATGAGAGAGAATCTACAATGATTTTAGGAGCTAGGGAGGCTCCACCACCTTGATAAGGTCCTCCTCCAGACGAGGAGGGGGTCTTCTTGGACTCCCCGCATCTCCAGGCCCAGGAAGTGCTTGTAGATGCGGGTCTTGGCAGATGCCATGATGGCCAAGGCGATGAGAGAAGACAGAGAAAATGCAAACATACCTTTTTTTTTGCTTATCTCTAGTACACGTGGTACAGACCATGATAATCATGGTGGGTAGAAGTAGGCGACTGCTTTTACTGTAAGTACACCACATGTTTACACATGTGAAAAACAGTTCGACTTTGCACTTACAAATGTGCAAGAGCCCCGTTTGGTTACTTGCACTCGCTGGTGGGGTTGGACTTTTGCAAGAATCGGGGGCCACCGGAGCATTTTTTCTAAATCAGAAAAAAGTGCCCAATGCGGGAATCGAACCCGGATCGTAACGGTCCAAAACAAACGGTTTAGACCACCCTCCCACCGACCCCCAACATACCTATTGATTTATATGAATGATTGTCTATAAGGAAATTTTCATATGTATTATTTTAGCTAAAAGAAGATTTAACGGCATCTTCTATTTCTTAAAGAGATTTTGAGAAACGACTAAATAAACTCAATTGTAGGTATGTTTGGATTATGAAGAAATGAACTCTATATAGATTTCTCGCTTGTCAATTTTCCTATTGACACTATTGTGTGATACTCTGTCAAACTCCACTACTCTAGGAACAATCTTAAATGTTTTACTTCAATGTCTTTATATACAGGGTGTACCAGGTAAATTGGGACTAACTTTGACAGTCCATAAAACAAAAACTACTTGAGATTAAAAACTTGTTTTTTTTTTCATTACGTAGCCATATTCATGTAAAATGCAACAGTACATGTGTGCGCAGTGTAGTGATGAATAGTAACCGAGAATTTGAAAATCGAGCTGCCATCATCGTTGCTCTGCGCGCCGGAAGGAGCCCCAAAGAGATAGTGGATTTTCTTAAGTTGCCCAAAACCACTATTTATCGTGTCAAGAAGCAGTTTGATGAGGCCGACAGTAACAAAGAGGGGATAGCTACAAGGAAAAAGCACTCGCGTCGATCGGACAGGGCAAGAGGCGAAGAATTTGTCAAAAATGTCAAGGAGAAGATTGATGGAAACCCTGGGAAGAGCATGAGGGCCATAGCCAAGGAAATGGACGTTGGCTCTATGACAATTGTCAGAACTATCCATGAGGACCTTGGTCTCAAGTCTTATGCCCTTCGGAAAGGTCAGTTGCTGACTGAGAATATGAAGAATAACAGAAAAGGAAAGGCTGCTGCCCTCCTCAACAACCTGAAACACGACTCTTTTGGCATGCTAAGGTTCTTCTCTGACGAAAAGAACTTTGACGTGGACCAAAAGGTAAATCCCAGGAATGATCGCTGGATCTGTAAAGACCCCTCAGAGATACCTGTCGTGATGCACACGAAATTTCCTGCCTCCGTAATGGTCCTTGGCGTTATCAGCAGTGAAGGTGATGTCATGCCTCCCCATTTCTTTGAGAAGGGCCTTAGGATGAACGCTGACACCTACATCAATGTTCTGGAGACCGTTGTGAAGCCTTGGATGGACATGGTGGCCGCAGGAAGGAAGTATGTCTTCCAACAGGACTCAGCTCCAGCCCATAAGGCAAAAAAGACACAATCGTGGCTGACACTTAACGTCCCTAGTCACTGGGGTCCTGATATTTGGCCCCCTAATTCTCCAGATTGCAATCCCCTCGACTACTATGTATGGGGCGTTGTTGAGAGAGATGTCAACAAAGCTCCTCATACCACCATCCAGTCTGTCAAGAAAGCAGTTCACACGGTGATGACCCAAATGGACAAGGTCATCGTCGCCAAGGCCTGTGCTTCATTCCGCACTCGCCTCGAGACTGTTGTAGCTAATAATGGAAACTTCATTGAATAAATAAAAACTATATCCTTTTATCTACTACTGTGTCAAATTTCATTCGGATATTTTAATTTTTACTTGCAAAAAATTTCAGTTAAAATACCATTGTTGAAATTCCCAATTTACCTGGTACACCCTGTACTACTAGACGGGTGACCCGGGCTTCGCCCCGGGATTGACCCGTGTGCATATCTACCCGAGTGATAAATATTTAGATAAGATTTTTTTCATAATTGTTTGTTATTAGCATTATCTATTTGTTTGCATCAGCATAATTTAATCTAATCTTTGATAGAGGGCGCTGTTCGTGAGCTAAGTAGAATAATTTGAATATATAGTTTTAATAATTGATTTATATATTTTTTAAAAAGTCTATCGTCTTCCCCGTATTTTTTTACCTATGAATGGAAATTTTAGTTTGAATTAGTGAACTACTGCGAATTTGTATACCGGACATACAAACAAACAAACATACAAACAAGCAAACATTGGTTTTTATTTTCTATCAAAATTGTTATTTTGGGTAAAATATATAATCACTTTGAAAATAGATTGACAACTTTATAATATATCTTTTTATCTCTTAAAAATTTATATTTTTATAAAATATTTAATATGACTCTTTTTTTATTAATATTTTTCACTTCCCTTTATCTCTCTCTATATATATGTATATAAATTACTATTTTTAACGTTGTAATTGTTATACTCGTAGATATAACGCGTTCCTAATATATATATCACATATCAGTGAACAATGATGAAAATATAAATTTTCAACGTTGTTTTCAAAAATAATGAAAAATGAAGGCATTCGTTTATAAATTTATATTTTTGAAAATAGAGCAATCCTTAAATCTTTAATTGAAAAGTCATATTTTGGATCAAAATATCGTTTATTTTACCAATATTTCAGTTGGCTGAACGCCAACCTTTATCAAGGTATTATAACATATTAATACCTTTAAAAAAGTTGGCGTTCAGCCAACTAAAATATTGGTAAAATAAATGATCTTTTGATCCTATATATGCCTTCTCAATTATATATATATATTTTCACAATGAGAGAGAAAGACAACACAGAAGCCAACAGCGCGAAACGCGTTCGTGGATGGCTTTTCTTGATTTATCAAGAAATTGGGTTGGCCAAATATCACGGAGCAAGCTAAATAAACGTTTAGTTTATTTTTTCTCTACTAGATGGCTTTGCCATCTAAAAAGCACATGTGCTCGTGGTCAGGAGATGCCTTTTTTATTTTTAATATCAACACCTGACCCACTTATCTTTTATTTTTTCTATTGTTTTTTCAGAAGCTAATGTGTTTCTAGACATATATCTCTAATAATTTTCACTGGGCCCCCATTCAAGGCCAATTTTGCTTCTCGATTAAATTTGGCGTATAGCCACAAGAGATATTGGATAAATAAAAGTATTTTGATCCAAAATGAGAGTCCTTTAACATACGTGAAGTATAGAGCGCTCCGATTTAAAGATATTCATTTATTTAAATGCGCCCCTCTATGTTTATTTTTTTGGTCAAATTAATCTTCAGTCAATCTCGCCGACTTTTTGGCATTATACTTGATCTCATATTTTATCTTATTTTTTTCTAGAGCTCTTTTTTGTTTATTATTTTTGAATGGTTTATATCAATTTATAATTGTTGTGTTTATTTGTTTGGTGTTGTGTGTTGCAACATTTTATACTTAATAAAGCTTTATTTGCTTGTATATTTTGTTATTTCACAATTACGTACTTTTTAAACTATATTTCACTCAAAAAAATCAAAATGATTTTCAAAAAGATTAGATCCAAATACACTGCGTGACATTGAAAATGGAACACCAAGAAATAGTGGCCAGAAAGTGATGAAACTCGGCAGACAGAGAGAGACAGGGACGAACAATGGGTGATCTTTATTTCAAAATGTTAGTCATAATACAGAGCGAGAACGGCGTCGGCTTAGTAACAAGTAGGACCACCGCGGACGGCGATGCACGCAGCAACACGTCTAGGTAGAGAGTCAATCAGAGTACGGATGGCGTCCTGATGGATGGCTCTCCATTCCCTCTCAACCATTTGCCACAGTTCGTCTTCTGAACGTGGCTGTGGCAAGGCATGCAAACGGCGTCCAATGATGTCCCAGACGTGCTCGATTGGTGAGAGATCAGGAGAGTACGGTGGCCAGGGAAGCATCTGTACATCTTGCAGAGCTTGTTGGCTAATGCGAGCAGTGTGCGGTCGGGCGTTATCCTGCTAATAAAGGGCATTGGGTACCCCCTGAAGATAGGGGAGTGTCACCGGTCGCAGCACATCATCAACGTATCGTTGGGCCGTCATAGTGCCCTGAATACGAAGTAAAGGTGACCTGGAATCATACGCGATTGCGCCCCAAACCATGATTCCACGTTGTCGCACGGTGGGGCGTTCCACAATTGCTGCCGGATTGGACCTTTCTCCACGTCGACGCCACACGCGTACACGGCGACTATCACTGGACAAGCAGAAACGCGACTCATCTGAGAACACGACCCTGTGCCATTCCGTCATCCACGTCGATCTAGCCCGGCACCATTCCAAACGTTGGCGCCTATTCGGTGGGGTCAATGGCAGTCTTCTTAGCGGACGGCATGAGTGCAAGCCATTAGCAACCAATCGACGGGAAATGGTTCTGGTCGAGATGGAATGATCTAGGGTGTCTTGCACATGTTGCAGGATGGCGGTACAAGTGGCTTGTGGGGCCGCCACTGCATGTCGAAGGATACGTCGATCCACACGTGCTGACGTTACTCTGGTTGCACCGACATTCCTATAAATTGCCACATTTCCTTGTTCCAACCATCTTCTCCACAGTCGGTGCACCGTGGACGCACCAAGGTGTGTATCAGCTGCGATTTGACGTATGGACCAACCTGCCCTTTTCAGTCCGATCACCATGCCCCTCGTAAAAGCGTCTGTCTGCTTGAACTGCCTCCGTTTACGATGACCTGGCATTCTCTGTTATTACACGTGTCTTTTGACACAAGAACAAAATTTCTACAATGATTTTCCTTGAAGAAATAACGACACGAATACTGTCCTTTCTGCAAGTTCCTTCCCTTATATCTTACTCCATGTGCGCACGAGAGCTGCGCATTTTACATCATTTGCATAACTCGGTTAGGCGCGTCTACCCTGAAATTTGCATAATTTTCTGGCCACTATTTCTTGGTGTTCCATTTTCAATGTCACGCAGTGTATAAATGGAAGTGTGTTTAAACTGTACACATGAAATTTCAATAAACAAAAAAAAATATTCCATCGCGTTTGATTATCGTACTTGTTTGAGTATTTTTTTAATGTGCTCGTATTTATATTTAACTAGACGAATGGCCCGGGCAACGCCCGGGTTTTACCCGAGTGCGTATATATTTTAAAAATGTTTTAATTATAATACTATTCGTTACAATTATAAATTGGCGCCGTGGATGTCTCTCTTGTGAAACGTCCCGCCCCAAACTGTGTGTGTCTTGAAAATATAAAAATAAAAATGTGAACGGAAAAATATGTCCAGGGTAGCCTAGTGGTCATGGCATCTGCCCGGTAAGCGGAAGGTCGTGGGTTCGATTCCCATCCCTTGACACTTTTTTTATTTTATCCATTCTGACCAAAATCTATCCGTGAACTTCACACAGTGAACTTCACACAGAGAGAATAAGGCAATTATATAAGTAGATAATCCAAATTGTGCCTTATCACACACTATTTTTTTATTTGGCCTTATTACCTTGTGTTTATAATCTATGACGTAATACCGGCGGCGCGCGCCCGTTGGCTGCCGGCGAGCACGTGACCTCCCTGTGCGCGCGCATCCGTGACAGAACCGGCCGGCCCATGACGGTCGTGACTATATATATAATGGATAGATAATAATAATAATAATATAATAATAATAATAATTATTATTATTATTATTAGATAATGTTAATGATCATAATGATGATGCGCGCGCATCCGTGACAGAACCGGCCGGCCGGCCCATGACGGTCGTGACTATATATGTTGACTAGACGAATGGCTTGGGCAACGCCCGGGTTTTACCCGAGTGCATATATATTTTAAAAATGTTTTAATTAAAATACTATTTGTTACAATTATAAATTGGCGCCATGGATGTCTCTCTTGTGAAACGTCCC
The DNA here is from genome assembly GCA_030710605.1 of Cordylochernes scorpioides. Classification (NCBI taxonomy): domain Eukaryota; kingdom Metazoa; phylum Arthropoda; class Arachnida; order Pseudoscorpiones; family Chernetidae; genus Cordylochernes; species Cordylochernes scorpioides. The sequence goes on from CP092886.1 coordinate 147,848,100, forward strand.
GCCCCAAACTGTGTGTGTCTTAAAAATATAAAAATAAAAATGTGAACGGAAAAATATGTCCAGGGTAGCCTAGTGGTCATGGCATCTGCCCGGTAAGCGGAAGGTCGTGGGTTCGATTCCAATCCCTTGACACTTTTTTTATTTTATCCATTCTGACCAAAATCTATCCGTGAACTTCACACAGAGAGAATAAGGCAATTATATAAGTAGATAATCCAAATTGTGCCTTATCACACACTATTTTTTTATTTGGCCTTATTACCTTGTGTTTATAATCTATGACGTAAGTTTCAGCTTTACGCAGAAGTCTTGCAGCATGTTGTTCTGCTGTTTCATTGTCAACTAGCGGACCCGCCCGGCTTCGCCCGGGTTTTACCCGAGTAAAAGTTTGTCTAACGAATCTCTCGATAAAGTGAACATTTTTTTCCCGGTCCCTTGAAAAATACTCGATAAGTTGAATAAAATCAATATTAATTGGTTCCCTCGGTAATTGGAAGTTAAAGGAATAGTATCTTGCCTTGGAATTGTATCATTATTCTTGTATGGATGTACCCGGCTTCGCCCGGGTTTTACCCGAGTAAAGGTTTGTTTAACGAATCTCTCGATAAAGTGAACATTTTTTCCCGGTCCCTTGAAAAAATACTCGATAAGTAGAATAAAATCAATATTAATTGGTTCCCTCGGTAATTGGAAGTTAAAGGAATAGTATCTTGCCTTTGAATTGTATCATTATTCTTGTCTCAAATAAATTGCCGTGTCATCCTGAATTTTGTCTTTCCTAATTTTCTACATTACAAAATCATCGTATCATCATGATAATATTTAGAGCAGATTGTTGAATTATAACAGATAAATTAGAATAATTATCTTGATTATTTCTAGGCGAAAAGTTATTTCAAAAATTTTATTTGCTAGAAACCTTCCCAGTATTATACTAAATAACTTCCCAAAGTTTCATGGCGATCCAATGAGTGGTTTGGTCAGGCATAAAGGACAAACAAACAGACATACATTCATTTATATATATATAGATAGATAGATATTAACAGTAATTAAACGTAACAGTAAGAAAATGTTGATTTTAAAATATTTTAATTTTAAAATATTTTAATTTTTTCATATTTTAAATATGTAAATAGAGTCTCTTAAGAAAGACCACCTAAAAACATGAATCAACTTGTTTCTCCTGTTGGTGGTCTCTCATTGAAGATTCTAATTGCTATTAAAGAATCTCTAATAGACCTTTAATAAGAGACTGCCTCTTGGAGAGACGGTGTAGCTACGAAATGGATATTCCCGGCTTCGCCCGGATTTTACCCGAGTAAAGGTTTGTCTAACGAATCTCTCGATAAAGTGAACATTTTTTCCCGGTCCCTTGAAAAATACTCGATAAGTTGAATAAAATCATTATTAATTGGTTCCCTCCGTAATTGGAAGTTAAAGGAATAGTATCTTGCCTTGGAATTGTATCATTATTCTTGTCTCAAATAAATTGCCGTGTCATCCTGAATTTTGTCTTTCCTAATTTTCTACATTACAAAATCATCGTATCATCATGATAATATTTAGAGCAGATTGTTGAATTATAACAGATAAATTAGAATATTTATCTTGATTATATCTAGGCGAAAAGTTATTTCAAAAATTTTATTTGCTAGAAACCTTCCCAGTACTATACTAAATAACTTCCCAAAGTTTCATGGCGATCCAATGAGTGGTTTGGTCAGGCATAAAGGACAAACAGACATACATTCATTTTTATATATATAGATACGACTTCTAGAAGTTTCAGCTTTACGCAGAAGTCTTGCAGCACTTTGTTCTGCTGTTTCATTGTCAATACGACTTCTAGAAGTTTCAGCTTTACGCAGAAGTCTTGCAGCACGTTGTTCTGCTGTTTCATTGTCAATACGACTTCTAGAAGTTTCAGCTTTACGCAGAAGTCTTGCAGCATGTTGTTCTGCTGTTTCATTGTCAATACGACTTCTAGAAGTTTCAGCTTTACGCAGAAGTCTTGCAGCACTTTGTTCTGCTGTTTCATTGTCAATACGACTTCTAGAAGTTTCAGCTTTACGCAGAAGTCTTGCAGCACGTTGTTCTGCTGTTTCATTGTCAATACGACTTCTAGAAGTTTCAGCTTTACGCAGAAGTCTTGCAGCACGTTGTTCTGCTGTTTCATTATCTAGTTTTAGACTTTAGTTTCAGAATCTCGTTGGAGTCGTTCAGCGCGTTGATCAGCTGTTTCTTGTTGCCTTGCATTTTGCCTTTTTGCGGCAGCTGCGGCCTTTCTTTCCTCTTCAGAGTTATATTTCTTAGGAGGCATGTTTTTTTGCATACAATGATTATTTTAGTAAATAGGTAATATTAAGTAAAAGCAGAAGAATATGGGTAATTAGTAATCAAAGTAAACAATTAGTAATCAAGTTATCAAAATTATTTTTTTTTTGGATGAAATATATCTATGAAATTTATTGAAAATTAAAATATTCTGTTATTTTAAAATATATATTTATTTTTAAAATAAAGTTTTTAATTTTAAAATGTTTTTCTTTTTTTTTAAATATAATTTTCATTATGATAATGATCATAATGATGATGCGCGCGCATCCGTGACAGAACCGGCCGGCCGGCAGGCCCGCCGGCCGGCCCGCCCATGACGGTCGTGACTATATATATGGATAATAATAATAATATAATAATAATAATAATAATTATTATTATTATTATTATTATCATTAGATAATGATAATGATCATAATGATGATGCGCGCGCACCCGTGACAGAACCGGCCGGCCGGCCGGCCCATGACGGTCGTGACTATATATGTTGATATGTAATTACTATCATATTAATCATCACAAAAATATGTCATTTTCATTAGATATATGTTATTTAAAAAATGTAACGCATTACTTGTTTACATAATTTTAAAAAATAATTATTTGCGTATTTGCGTTAAAAAAACGATCACGATTAAAAAATAGAAATTTTCAGTTTATATTTTCAATTATAAATATAAAAGGCATATCCTGACCAGGAGCACATGTGCTTTTCATAAGGCAGAGCGCCATCTGGTGGAATAGAAATCAACTAAATATTGATTTAGCCTGTTCCCTGATATTTGGCCAACCCAATTTCTTGATAAATCAAGAAAAGCCATCCACGAACGCGTTTCGCGCTGCTGGCGCTCGTCAGCGTGAAGTAGGCTGTACCACTGCGACCAAAATTTATTTCTAATATCAACACCTGACCTTTTAATTTTTTTTCTATTGTTTTTTCACATGTTAAGCGTATTTACACAAGTTTGGCCTTAAATACCCATTTCTTGGTTTCTCAAGAAGCCTCTGGGACCAAAAATAATTTTGGTCGCAGTGCTACAGCCTACTCCACGCTAACGAGCGCCAACAGCGCGAAACGCGTTCGTGAATGGCTTTTCTTGATTTATCAAGAAATGGGTTGGCCAAATATCAGGGAACAGGCTAAATCAATGCTTAGTTTATTTCTGTTCCCCCAGATGGCGCTCTGCCTTCTGAAAAGCACATGTGCTCCTGGTCAGGATATGCCTTTTTATTTTTAATATCAACACCTGACCTTTTCATTTTTTCTTCACATTTTCAATTATATATATATTTTTATATTATTTAATAAAATTTGTGTATAGAGATTATATCTTGCGATAAAAAAAATGAATATAAAAATTCGAAAGATGTTAAGACCAATATGATTCTTTTTGAAAATAAACAATTTCTACTGAAAAATGAACATGTTTATATAGGTTTTTTAATGATAATATCGCCCTAACATTTTAGGACAGTAGAAATTTATACAAATATAGTAATTCAAATTCACCAAGCACTCTTCTTACGCAAACATTTCTTAAATAACCCAATTAGGCTTTAAAATAAGGCGCCACCTATATTTTATAGTTATAATGTTTTATTTTATTTAAAAGTTATGTCTATAAACCTAAAGGTTCTTTTATTTTCAATGGATATTTATATTGCTACTGGCCATACATATACATGAAATATATAAATATTTCGTTTCTTATATATATATTGGATCAAAATATCATTTATTTTACCAATATTTCAGTTGGCTGAACGCCAACCTTTATCAAGGTGTTATAAGGTTGGCGTTCAGCCAACTGAAATATTGGTAAAATAAATGATATTTTGATCCAATATATGCCTTTTTAATTAAAAATTATCTATGGATTGCTCTATTTTCAAAAATATATATGTATATATATTATAATTATTTTGTTTTGTTGTTGAAAAAGTTATAGAATTGAAGGCGCAGTCGTTAAAATTTGGAAAGATTATTATTTACCCATCAAGTAGTTTTTATTTTGAATTACTTGAAGCAAATTACACATGAAAATATTTTTCACGGTAATATAGAATTTATAAAATGAGTTCTATATTCGTGAATTAAAAAAAAGGTAATTAACTATACATAATATTTACAATAATATTCAAAGTGTTATGTTCTAAATCTATGGTAAAAAATGTAGAACAGTCAATGAATGAAAATAAAATATATGTTTTAAAAAATGAAATATTTGCATTTTAGATTATATAATATATAAGTGTATATATAGACATTTCAGCCACTTTAATATATTTATTGTAAATGATACAATAAATATTTTACCAAAGTTTTATTTCAGGAAGTATGCGGCAGATTTGAAGAAAGTAAAAAGAAAGAAATTTTTAAAAATTTTATCTTTTATTCGGGTCATTGCAGTTTCTTTCCAAGTGTAAAATAAATTTTCTAAATATTAAACTTAGGTATCATCTTTTTATATAAACTATTTTAGAAAATAATATATTAATATTATATGGAGATATTTCAAGATATATATATATTACGATAAAAAATTCTGTTGATTTTTGAATATTATTGAGATAAGATTTTATTTGCTTGTAGAGGAATTATTGGTCATTTGCTTGATCTTGGAATTCATGAGTGTGTGATATTGTTGTACAGTCGTGGTAATGATTAATTAAAATTAACTTTGAATAACAATTTTCTTTAATTGTGATAATGAAACATAATTAAGGAAAATATTGCCTGATTTAACGCGTAAGAATAAAAAAAAAGAAACCTTATTTACATAATTTACAAAAGGTTTGAGCCGGCCAAAGGGAAACAACAACAATAGGTTATATAAAGGGAAGTCGCGACATCTGGTGGTATATTTAACAGAATATATGAATCTGTGAAATATAAATTTAAATAAAATAATATTTTTATATAACATATATATATATTTAAAAATATTTCAGTGGCCTTATAGAACGAGAGTGGTGTACGCGTGCGCGCATGCTTTAGTGCAAAACACAAACATCCTCGATAAAGAGAGGCGAGTTGCCCCTCGAAATATTGGAATAATAAATTCATTAAAAAATCCAATATATGCATCTTTTTTAAATATAATTTTAATTATGGATTGCTCAATCTTCAAAATATATATATATATATAATGATATTGAAAATTACATTTCCCGACCGTTTACATGAGCATTTTAGATAGGTTTTTGGTCCACTAGATAGCTCTCTGCCATCTAAAATACTCATGTGAGCTCTCAGGATATGCCTCTCTTATATCTAATATCAACACTTGACCTTTTCCCCTAATATTTCTTACTTTTCACGTACACTTTAAGGGAAATGTTTCATTTTTGGCACATGAATATTATCCTCTCGCAAATTTATGTAGTATTATAGCCTGAAAATCGACCTTGCCACTTCACCAGCTTAAACGCCTTTTTAACCAATTCGACCGATTTCATAACTCCCCTCGTAGAATGTTATGAAGCCGCTCCTGTACTGATGAGGGCCAAAGCCCGAAACCATTTTATACATTTTTGTCTTAATTTGCCAAAACCTCAGTGTAGCGTATATGTTTAATAGGTAAAAATTTTAAATGATGCATTAGTGCGTCTTCTGTTATGAAAATTAGAAAATATTATAGACGCGTATGATTCTTTTAAAAATAAAACAATTTCTACTGCCCTTAATGCAATGGAAAAATTAAACTGGCGAAACCGCTGGGAGGGTTCACCACTGATGAGCCAGGCCCTCCATTAATTTTTTCCATTGCAGTAAGGGCAGTAGAAATTGTTTTATTTTTTTAAAGAATCATACGCGTCAATAATTGTTTTGAACAATTTAAAATGTTTGTACACTCAGAGTAACGTGTATGTTTGAGAGGTATCAAATAAAAGTGTTGTACACTCAGTGTAGCGTGTATGTTTGAGAGGTATCAAATAAAAGTGTTGTACACTCAGTGTAGCGTGTATGTTTGAGAGGTATCAAATAAAAGTGTTGTACACTCAGTGTAGCGTGTATGCTTGAGAGGTATCAAATAAAAGTGTTGTACACTCAGTGTAGCGTGTATGTTTGAGAGGTATCAAATAAAAGTGTTGTACACTCAGTGTAGCGTGTATGTTTGAGAGGTATCAAATAAAAGTGTTGTACACTCAGTGTAACGTGTATGTTTGAGAGGTATCAAATAAAAGTGTTGTACACTCAGTGTAGCGTGTATGTTTGAGAGGTATCAAATAAAAGTGTTGTACACTCAGTGTAGCGTGTATGTTTGAGAGGTATCAAATAAAAGTGTTGTACACTCAGTGTAGCGTGTATGTTTGAGAGGTATCAAATAAAAGTGTTGTACACTCAGTGTAGCGTGTATGTTTGAGAGGTATCAAATAAAAGTGTTGTACACTCAGTGTAGCGTGTATGTTTGAGAGGTATCAAATAAAAGTGTTGTACACTCAGTGTAACGTGTATGTTTGAGAGGTATCAAATAAAAGTGTTGTACACTCAGTGTAGCGTGTATGTTTGAGAGGTATCAAATAAAAGTGTTGTACACTCAGTGTAGCGTGTATGTTTGAGAGGTATCAAATAAAAGTGTTGTACACTCAGTGTAGCGTGTATGTTTGAGAGCTATCAAATAAAGTGTTGTACACTCAGTGTAGCGTGTATGTTTGAGAGGTATCAAATAAAAGTGTTGTACACTCAGTGTAGCGTGTATGTTTGAGAGGTATCAAATAAAAGTGTTGTACACTCAGTGTAGCGTGTATGTTTGAGAGGTATCAAATAAAAGTGTTGTACACTCAGTGTACCGTGTATGTTTGAGAGGTATCAAATAAAAGTGTTGTACACTCAGTGTAGCGTGTATGTTTGAGAGGTATCAAATAAAAGTGTTGTACACTCAGTGTAGCGTGTATGTTTGAGAGGTATCAAATAAAAGTGTTGTACACTCAGTGTAGCGTGTATGTTTGAGAGGTATCAAATAAAAGTGTTGTACACTCAGTGTAGCGTGTATGTTTGAGAGGTATCAAATAAAAGTGTTGTACACTCAGTGTAACGTGTATGTTTGAGAGGTATCAAATAAAAGTGTTGTACACTCAGTGTAGCGTGTATGTTCGAGAGGTAGCAAATAAAAGTGTTGTACACTCAGTGTAGCGTGTATGTTTGAGAGGTAGCAAATAAAAGTGTTGTACACTCAGTGTAGCGTGTATGTTTGACAGGTATCAAATAAAAGTGTTGTACACTCAGTGTAGAGTGTATGTTTGAGAGGTATCAAATAAAAGTGTTGTACACTCAGTGTAGCGTGTATGTTTGAGAGGTAGCAAATAAAAGTGTTGTACACTCAGTGTAGCGTGTATGTTTGAGAGGTAGCAAATAAAAGTGTTGTACACTCAGAGTCTATGTTTGAGAAGTTACAATTTAAAGTGTTTAAACTTGCCGAACTGGTAATGTGGCTCATTCGTTATCACCAACTCTACCAAACCACACATAGCCAGAAGAATGCATCGGTTTGATGTGTTTTAAAGAGAGAGATTCCATTTTTGGTACCTATATATATAATAACCGAATGATCTGGCTTCGCCCGGCGTTTTTTCGAATAAATATCTGCCCAAGGATTTTTTTATCAAAAGTTGATTATTATATTATATAATTATATCATTAATCTATATACATATATGAAAAATATATAAGAAAAAAATATATAAAACAAAAAAGGCCTATCATGACCGCACACATGAGCATTTTAGGTGTTAGAGCGCCATCTAGTGGAACAAAAATAAACAAAACGTTGATTTAAATCGTTCCATGATATTCGACCAACACATTTGCTTGATATCAATAAAATCTAACCACGAACGCGTTTCGAGCTGTTGGCCCTCATCAGCGTCATGCAGGCTGTACCCCAACGACCAAAAATTTGTTCTAAGGGGATTCCTGAGAAATCAAGAAATAGGTATTTAAGGCCAAATTTGCGTAATGACGCTGATCATGTGTGTTTTAATTAAAAAGGTAATGTGATCTCATCGAGCCATTCAGGCTAGAGTCAGAGAGATGTATACGTACAGATAGTTAGGGTGATGATGGCTTCTCATTATATCCTCTATCACCGTCTAAATCATTCTGATAGCTCTTAATCCTGGATTAACTTTATCGCTCTTCTCCATACTTCTGGATTATATACCCTCCACACATATATATAATATTTTATCAAAATAGTTTTTGAAAATCATATATACCTATATATTAAATATAAAAGAGGCATATCCTGACCAGACTCACATGAGCATTTTGCCTATATATATATATACAGAATTATATAATATATATATACAAATATGTATTTAATGCTTTATTTTGTGAGAAACGCCATATTTATTATTAAATATTAAAATTGGTGTTAATATATCAATGTAAATATATATATAGTTATAAAATAAACACACATTAATATGTTATAATACCTTGATAAAGGTTGGCGTTCAGCCAACGGAAATATTGGTAAAAAATAAATGATTTTTGATCCAATATATGCCTTTTTAAATCAAGATATATAGTTATTTTCTATATATTTGTATATAAAACAATCATTTAGAAATAAAATTTTAAATTCTCTGTAAAAGCTTATTATGATACATTAATGTTTCTTTGAAATACTCTTATTTCGTTCGTTTTCAAAGTAAAATCTGTTAGTTTAAAAGATAAATATCTTAAGTTAATTTTTAGAGAAGAATTATGCTTTCAAAAACCGAATATCGCAATAAATATAACATTTATATAGCTATTGCCATCTAATATAACAAATGAATTTTTTTTTCACTATTTATGAAATATAAGAATAAACCATTTTTAAATATAAATGGTCACCTTATTACTAAAATTTTCTTAAATTTAACATATATTCAATGTTTTATAATGTTTATTTGGAGAAAAGAACTTCACTTTTTTATATTCATGTTTCAAATAAAATTCGGTAAATTAATAAAATAGGTAAAGATCGTTATTAAATTAACGCGTAGGTTATAGCAATGTATTATAACCTAAATTATACATATATTCATTGTTTTATAATGTTTATTTGGAGAAAAAACTTCACTTTTTTATTCAATTAAAATTCGGTAAATTAATATAATAGGTAAACATCGTTATTAAATTAACGCGTAGGTTATAGCAATTTATTATAACCTAAATTCTATTTATATCCTCCGGTAAATATTGGTATATTAATTTATAAAAAATCGTTTATTACTCCCAATATATTTTTAAAAAATAATGGTATTGGTGGATTACTTTAAAAACTCCCTATAATGCTACATTTTGGGAACCATCAGAACTGTCTGTTTGTTTTATTGGAAGTAAATACGGGGGCTCTATGTTAACGGTTTCCTTTAAGAAGACAAATTGAGTTTATAACGAGCGAAATAAAATGTATTTATTTTTCTCTACGCACAGCGCTTAAATTTTGTTTCTATTTTATCAATATTTTTTTAGTTTGTTGTTTGTGTGATATATGTCTTTATATATATAAAGTATTTTTACACCCAAATACTAGGGAATTTCGGTATTTATTTACAATTCGTAATATAAATCTTGGCTACATATTCGAAATATTCATGTTTTTTCAAAAGAATAACTACCTTGTTGATTAATGTGAAATAAATATTTATTTATTGACATCTTTTCCCTCTTATTTTCGGGTTAAACAATATTTCAAATATATATATATATTATATCACATATTTAGCGAATACATTTTATACATGGATATACATCCACGTCGTTAGATATAATATGCTATTATAGTAACCAATTGATTGTTTTTTTAATTCAAAAAAGATAAGAAAAGATCAACTATGCGAAATTAACTCTGAGAGAAGAATTACAAAAACTATAACAAGACTCAGAACGAAATACTATTGCCACGTGGAAAAGTAGGGAAGACAAACTTCGGGGTGACACAGAAATTTATTTCAGGCAAGAACAAACTAAGAATGGTAAACAAAAGATAAGCCACACGAGGGAAATTTACATACTAGCAAAATATAACCATAAAAATAACCACTCTGTTAATAAAAATAATAAAATTAATAAATAATTTGTTACACTATAAAGGAATGACAATACATCCAGATGGCACTATTACCTATAGGGACATGCAACAACTCTCCTGGTGTGGAACTAACACCTACCCACATATTCTCATGCCCGTAATGACTGCAGCTTTGCAGAAAATTGACATGGATTCAGAGAAGCAGCTTTACACACCCAAGATAGTGAACATTGCGACTGCTGTGATAGAGATACATGGAGACATCTGAGGCTCTTCATTGGACACGACAACAACAACAATTGGTTGTTTACAAGAGTAAGGTCTGCAGAGTTAAATTTATGTGAGCGTATTTATGTAGTAAGAAAAATAAGAAACAAAAATAGTAATATTATATTATCAAAGAAAAATAACCTTGTATTTTTGGGTTCAAAATTAGTTTTATTTCCAATATTTTTACGCGGAATACATGCCCAGCATTATTGAGGTGTTTTTGGTTTAATTGTAGGTATTTTAGGTAAGCTAGAATCATTTCACAATATTTTAGGGGAAGAAAGAAATAATCTGTGTGTGGATAAATAGTTTAAAATCAATACATGCATAGACACATCTCTCAGATATTCTCCTAGCTCTACATAGCCCTACATATTTCATTTATCATTTTTCCCTTCTGTAAAATTATTATTAGTATTTTATTTCTTAATTCAAAACTATTTTAAAGGCGTAAGATTAATTTTGATATTAAACAATTTCTACTGCCCTTACTGCAATGGAAAAATTAATGAGAGGGCCTGGCTCATCAGTGGTGAACCCTCTCAGCGGTTTCGCCAGTTTAATCTACCAGGCCCTCTCATTAATTTTTCCATTGCAGTAAGGGCAGTAGAAATTGTTTAATATCAAAAAGAATCTTACGCCTTTAAAATAGTTTTGAATTATGATAACAGATGGCGCGCTAGTGCATCATTTTATTTCTTCATTAATTTATCAAATATTTGCCCCTATATAGATAATTATTATACTACACATATAACACAAAATATATACAGTTAAACCTGTCTATAGCGCCCCCTCTAAATAGCGCCTCCCTCTCTATAGAGCCCGATTTTAAATACGTAGTACGATGCGATTTACATTAAAAGTGACCTGTCTATAGCACCCCCTCTCTATAGCACCCTATTTTGGTGAGTCCCAAGAGGGGGCGCTAAAGACAGGTTTAACTGTATATATTTTTTATATTAGGTTTTTTTTTCATAAAGGTTTGGACTCAATTTTATCGCTCCAGCAGAAAGTGAATTGACTCTAATCTCATAACCAGATCCTCTAAAGCCAGGCCTGTCAAAATATTGTAAATATTACAATTTTTGAAATCCAAAGGGTATTTTTTTAAAACATTAATATATATGTATTGGATTTTGCTCCATATTTAGAACAATTTTGTTTTTGTTTTTGTTTGGCATTTTCACAAATTCAATTTTACAAGCAATAACTTGTCCTTTCTCGTGGAAATAAAATTTATGAATAAATTTCCGCAGAAAAAGGAAACGGATTCAGGGTAAACAACAATGTTTATTATTTTTTCATTTCCCTAATTTTAATAACTTGGAGTAATGGAGTTGGTAAATGAATTTCCACACCCACAGCAGAGAGAGAGAATTGTGTTCAATGTAGATTACTTGTTAAGGAGAATATACATACATCCAGGCCGATTTCTTACTTGCGGCCTAAACGAAGGCTGTGGGAATCCAACCTGTAACAGAATTCGGGAGATCTAACCGTGGCAAGGTTGAAATTTGATCGAGAGAAGTTTCAAAGAAGGCTGTTCCAACAAACGTAAAAATAGCGAAATCGCCCATTGTGTTTATTCTGTCCATTCTTAGGTCACATGTATAGAGTTCACTTTCTACCATTTCCATCTTATAAATTAATTCTATCAATCTTTAACGGATACGATAAAGAAATTTAAGCGGGTTGCCTTTATTATCTATCGGTAAAATCACGAAAAGCCGCTTTAGACATATAATGGGGAGTAAGTAAAATGTCAATTCGATAATTAGGGAAATATTTTTCGAAAGTAAGAAAAAACACATATAGAGATTTTTATTAAAGAAAACTAAAATGAGAATATTCATATTTAGTATCATATTAGCGCTGCCTACAACAGCAGACATTGCATGACCTTATTGACATTGGAAAACGCCATTTTGCAGGTTAGTTTTAATTGAGTTGTAAATTATTTACATCAAACTTTTTAAAAAATACTTTACGTTTCGCCGAAACGTTGGAAGTAAAGTATTTTTTTTTAAATATGCAAATAATTTACAAATAAGTTTATCGACATTGACATGGAAGCTTTTTTTTTTCAAAATTAAAAATGTTCAATTCCTGCCCTGCATTTCTAATATGATATCAATAGAAACTTGCCATCGCACACTGTCATACGACCGATACCATCTGTACTCATGAAAACACTAAGACATAACTTCTGTCTGTATAAGGGCAACATTTTTATCATTTTTAAGAAGTGTGCTGTGTTTCTGTGATCTTTTTATTGAGAGATTGCAGGAGTGTGAGACGCTTCTGTAACTTTCAGTTGCACGATAAGGATATGTTTTTTCTTAATTCATTCACCTTATCCCAGTTTCAATTACACAGTTAAACTATTATTATTATATATATATATATATATATATATATGTTATAATAAAAGTTCAGATTTTCTGCAGATTTTTGATTATCTTGAGGATTATGCTGTGGTAATGCAGCCGTTGTTAAAATCTTGAGAGTATGATAATAAAAATGTTTTTGATCAGTAATTGCTTTAATTGAGCTAAAAGAATATACAAAAAACATAATTTGATCAAAGTACTGCCTGGCCTAAAAATAAAAAAAGTGGAAAACTTATTTACATAATGTACAAAAGGTTTGAGCCGGCCATTGGGAACAACAACAATAAGTTTTTATAGGGGAAGCGTGACCTCTGGCGGTCGATTTAACAGAGTATTTGAATCTATGAAATAATCTTAAATAATATAATATTTTAATATAACATATATATATAATACTTATATATAATATATATATCACATATATATATATAATCACATATATCATAGAGAAAGACAATTTATAAATTTAGAATAATAAATGAACCGTACCTGCATCTTTGTGTGGAAAAAAATAAAGAAAATTAATAAGTGCTAAACATATCTTTTTGTATAACACAGGTCCAGGTACGCCTTCTTTATTTATTTCAGATGTAATGAATCACACCAATTAACTCACATTAATAAACTAGGTATTTAGCATTGTTGATTATATATATTGGTATTTAACAATATTGGTGTGTGTTATTTAAAAATGTTATGCCTTAACTTTAAAAATATATATGAACAAAAAATGGCTACTTTGCATATTCATTAGATCCTGAGGGTTTATTGAAATAACGCCGCCAGTTTATGGAGCAAAAACTTCCAGTTCCGGTCGGTGTTTGTCCTCTCCAAATATTGAGTCAGGAAAGTGAAGTGTGGGTAAATAGACTTAGGAAATAGCAATTATTTTCAAATTACTTTCTCTAAATTGTTTCTTTTCAATTTGTATAATTGAATGAAAGGCGCGCACATAAATAAGGATAAAAATAAAATTTTATAAATATGCAAAAAGAGAGAAATAAAAATACCAATTTCGTTATTATTTACTACTGAATATCAACATTTCTACTTCACCATTATCTAGGTCCTTCAACATTTCTTTTTTATTATATCATATTATTCTTATGATATATATAATAAACTTTATACTGATTAATGAAAGTTTTATGATAAACTGATATTGAATTGAAAAAATAGTGTCATTTAAAGATATATATATGTCATATATATTTGCTCATATTGAGTATAGTTGTATTTTAGACTGAAACTCTCTCCTTGCCTATTCACCATCTTAACACCTTTTTGATGATTTCGACCGATTTAATAACTCCTCTCGTGGAAATATTTTGAAATCGAACCCCCCTCTCCCTGTACTGATAAGGGCCATAGCCCGAAACCGTGGTAAACAGGTTGCTCAAACCTCAGTGTAGGGTATATGTTTAAGAGGAAACACAATTTAAAATGTTCATACACTCAGTGTAACGTATTGTTTAAGAGGAAACACAATTTAAAATGTTCATACACTCAGTGTAACGTATTGTTTAAGAGGAAACACAATTTAAAATGTTCATACACTCAGTGTAACGTATTGTTTAAGAGGAAACAATTTAAAATGTTCATACACTCAGTGTAACGTTTATGTTTAAGAGGAAACAATTCAAAATGTTCATACACTCAGTGTAACGTATTGTTTAAGAGGAAACAATTTAAAATGTTCATACATTCAGTGTAACGTTTATGTTTAAGAGGAAACAATTTAAAATGTTCATACACTCAGTGTAACGTTTATGTTTAAGAGGAAACAATTTAAAATGTTCATATAATCAGTGTAACGTTTATGTTTAAGAGGAAACAATTTAAAATGTTCATACACTCAGTGTAACGTTTATGTTTAAGAGGAAACAATTTAAAATGTTCATACACTCAGTGTAACGTTTATGTTTAAGAGGAAACAATTTAAAATGTTCATACACTCAGTGTAGGGAATATGTTTAAGAGGAAACAATTTAAAATGTTCATACACTCAGTGTAACGTTTATGTTTAAGAGGCAACAATTTAAAATGTTTGTATACTCAGTGTAGCGTTTATGTTTAAGAGGAAACAATTTAAAATGTTCATACATTCAGTGTAACGTTTATGTTTAAGAGGAAACAATTTAAAATGTTCATACACTCAGTGTAACGTTTATGTTTAAGAGGAAACAATTTAAAATGTTCATACAATCAGTGTAACGTTTATGTTTAAGAGGAAACAATTTAAAATGTTCATACACTCAGTGTAACGTTTATGTTTAAGAGGAAACAATTTAAAATGTTCATACACTCAGTGTAACGTTTATGTTTAAGAGGAAACAATTTAAAATGTTCATACACTCAGTGTAACGTTTATGTTTAAGAGGAAACAATTTAAAATGTTTATACACTCAGTGTAACGTTTATGTTTAAGGGGCAACAATTTAAAATGTTTGTATACTCAGTGTAGCGTTTATGTTTAAGAGGAAACAATTTAAAATGTTCATACAATCAGTGTAACGTTTATGTTTGAGGGGTAACAATTTAAAATGTTCATACACTCAGTGTAACGTTTATGATTAAGAGGAAACAATTTAAAATGTTCATACACTCAGTGTAGCGTTTATGTTTAAGAGGAAACAATTTAAAATGTTCATACACTCAGTGTAACGTTTATGTTTAAGGGGCAACAATTTAAAATGTTTGTATACTCAGTGTAGCGTTTATATTTAAGAGGAAACAATTTAAAATGTTCATACACTCAGTGTAACGTTTATGTTTAAGAGGAAACAATTTAAAATGTTCATACACTCAGTGTAGCGTTTATGTTTAAGAGGAAACAATTTAAAATGTTCATACACTCAGTGTAACGTTTATGTTTAAGGGCAACAATTTAAAATGTTTGTATACTCAGTGTAGCGTTTATGTTTAAGAGGAAACAATTTAAAATGTTCATACTCTCAGTGTAACGTTTATGTTTAAGAGGAAACAATTTAAAATGTTCATACACTCAGTGTAACGTTTATGTTTAAGAGGAAACAATTTAAAATGTTCATACAATCAGTGTAACGTTTATGTTTAAGAGGAAACAATTTAAAATGTTCATACACTCAGTGTAACGTTTATGTTTAAGAGGAAACAATTTAAAATGTTCATACACTCAGTGTGACGTTTATGTTTAAGAGGAAACAATTTAAAATGTTCATACACTCAGTGTAGCGTTTATGTTTAAGAGGAAACATTTAAAATGTTCATACAATCAGTGTAACGTTTATGTTTAAAGGGCAACAATTTAAAATGTTTGTATACTCAGTGTAGCGTGTATGTTCGAGAATTTACCATTTGAAGTGTTTATAGATTGAGTATTGTATATCTGAGAGGTAGCAATATAAGAGCGTGATTACTCTTACTAGAACGTATGGACATGTGAAATAACAATTTAAAGTGTGTGTACACTGAATAGAACAAATATGTATTAGAAATAACCGTATAAAGTGTGTGCTCACATACACATTCGTATTTGTGAAGGTACAAGTTAACCGTTCTTAAGGGGAGTATCTTCAGCAGAAAACGAATCATCATTTTAAACTAAAACAATAAGAATTGCAAAAATTAAGGTTTTCTAATTGCGTTTCAAAGAGTAAACGGCATTTATGGCGAATAGGTTGGGTTGTAAAGAAAGTTCGTTCGGTTTTTGTATCCCTTTGTTTCATAACGGGTTTTGTTGTTATACGGTAAAGTGTTTATATTCTTTAAATAGTACTTATTCTGCTCTACAAACCTGTATTATTTGTTATTTGAAAAACGTATTTTTTGTTCAATAAAATAAAATACAAATTACATACAAAACAATAAAATTGTCGAATAAAACCGAACGAACTTTCTTTACAATCCAATATTTTGGTAATAAGTTGATAGTCGAAACTATTTTAGCGAAACCTTTCTTTTCATAAAATTTTTAAATTCCTACTGTCCTCTCACTACGATGGAAACTATTAAAAAGGCGTGGCTCATCAGTGGTAAGCCCTTCCAGTCCACACAGGCCCGCCTATTAATTATTCCATTGCAGAAAGGGCAGTTGAGAGTAAAATTATAGTTCTTGTAATAAAAGACACTTCGGCCAGTGAATCTTTTTATTGTCTCGACGTTTCGACAAAAATCTTTTGTCCTCGTCAGGAGCGAACAAAAATTAAAACATTAGGCAAGGCGTTAGAAATTATTCTAAGGCTGCAAGGGCGTTCTCACGCGATATTCGAAATTTTGTACAACATCTAAAGCACGAGTCAAAAACAAATATTTAACTCACAAAAGACTATGATCTTTTAAATAAAGTATTTAAATATTTATAATGAGAAATTATAAAACAAAAAAATATATATATATAAAAAATCAAATAATATTTACAAAGATTTTACAATAGTATAAATAAATCTATTTCTATTATGTACAATTTATACCTACCATTTTAACTAATCTTTAAATTTAAAAACGAATTGTACTGTTGCGGAATATCTTCAAATATATTTATAGATCTTTTCCCCATTTCCCGTGATACCCATCCTTCTAAAAATAATCTTTCTTTTTTAAATTTTATATTCCTATGAAATATCTCAATATCATTCCAATCTGGCCTATGTCCTGAATATAATGCATGTTCCCCAATTTTGCTTAACGCCCTTCTCCCCATTAAACCCTGTTGGTGTTCTTTAATCCTGATCTCTAAATTACGGCCGGTTTCTCCTACATTGTTTTTGACTCGTGCTTTAGATGTTGTACAAAATTTCGAATATCGCGTGAGAACGCCCTTGCAGCCTTTGAATAATTTCTAACGCCTTGCCTAATGTTTAAATTTTTGTTCGCTCCTGACGAGGACAAAAGATTTTTGTCGAAACGTCGAGACAATAAAAAGATTCACTGGCCGAAGTGTCTTTTATTACAAGAAATATGAATGCCGGCCAGGCAGCCTCTATCTTCACGATAAAATTATAGTGTTAAAATAAATTTGTGGCACTGAAATAGTTTTAATTTCATATTCAGAGATAACACGATATCTCTTTATAATTAAGTTGATACATGAACAGATCAGGGAATTCCAAAAGTACGTAAACTAACTCTCAAAAATGATAAGGCACAATTTGGATTATAGATTGTAAATACAAGGTAATAAAACCAAATCTAAATTAAAAGTTTATTTATTTGGAGATCGTCTTATTAACTTGTGTTATATTTTTAAAAGCTCTCTATATATTATTTTCTATTTCTATGAAAAATAGACACTTAGGCCAGTTAGAGTTTTTTATTTTTCTCAACGTTTCGACAAAAATCTTTTGTCTTCGTCAGGAGAAGTAAATTATCCTTATATCTATAAAAATGAAATGCGAAATCGATGTTTGTTATCGCATCACGCAAAATCTACTGACTCAATCATTATGGAATTTCGCATGTAGGTAGCTGAAGATTTCGTTTAACATATAGGCTATTCAAAAAACTACAAAGGTTAATGTACTTTTTTTTTTAATTATTTAACTGAAATGGATTAGTTCCCGCCTTTTGCCGCTTGGCGGCGCACTGGTCGCGACGATAAATGAATTTGATTGGTTAATAATTTTACACGTTGTTTGTTTTTAATTTGTAATTTTGTTGTTTTGTAATTTTACACGATGAATGTCTTTAAAAGGTAAGATTATTTATATATTTTTAAACTCTTTGGAGATAATATTAATCGATCGTTATCAAATTTATACGTCCCCGGAACCTGGGTTAATTAAAACTGTATTGTGAAATATCGCGCGTAGTTAGCTGAGGTTTTGGTTTAGCATTTAGGCTAAAAGTGCAAAAATTGTATTTCGAATAACCTTTTTTTTTCCTTTTTAGAAGTTAAGATTTTATTTATTTATTTAGTAATATTTTTTCAAATTAAATTAATTGAAAATATTATTTATTTCGCAGCTTATTCATATCTTTTTTTCTTCGTTTAATTTTAGTTAGTGTAAATATAACGATCTACATTTTAAAAGATAAGGTTTACTATTTGATTCTCATAAGGAATATTCCTATTTTAAGACAAATTGAGACAGTATTCTATTTTTTCTTATATTTAGAGTAAGTATAAATTTTATTGAAGTTGTAAAAAGTATATTTATTGAAAAAAGTATGTTTTTCTATATAACTTGCTACGTATATTTTACTATATGTTTGTTCCATGTAATATGTTTGTGCTCTAATAGCATTTATATTGTAAGCAGCAGCTATGCATTTTCAGTAACTGCTTTTTTAAGGGTAGGCTCAAATTTTTTTTGCTGTCATTTGTTTAGTTAGGGTTTATATTTATCTGCTTCACAATAAATAACTGCTCATATATATCTATAGGGTAATACCATATTTTTGAATAAATGTATTTAGATATATAGATGCAAATATTTTTTTAAAAATACAATTTTGCACTTTTAGCCTAAATGCTAAACCAAAACCTCAGCTAACTACGCGCGATATTTCACAATACAGTTTTAATTAACCCAGGTTCCGGGGACGTATAAATTTGATAACGATCGATTAATATTATCTCCAAAGAGTTTAAATATATATAAATAATCTTACCTTTTAAAGACATTCATCGTGTAAAATTACAAAACAATTTTTAGAGTAAGTATACATTTTATTAAAGTTGTAAAAAGTATATTTATTGAAAAAAAGTATGTTTTTCTATATAACTTGCTACGTATATTTTACTATATGTTTGTTCCATGTAATATGTTTATGCTCTAATAGCATTTATATTGTAAGCAGCAGCTATGCATTTTCAGTAACTGCTTTTTTAAGGGTAGGCTCAAATTCTTTTTGCTGTCATTTGTTTAGTTAGGGTTTATATTTATCTGCTTCACAATAAATAACTGCTCATATATATCTATAGGGTAATACCATATTTTTGAATAAATGTATTTAGATATATAGATGCAAATATACTCATATTTAAATAAAGAAATATACAATCAGCAATCGATTGGTGCATAATTTTACATGATGTTTGTTTCTAGACTAAATTTATTCAAATCGAGATAGCTTTTTTTCATGCTTTTAAAAGTAAAGATAATATATTTAACGTTTCATAATACTTTTCAAATTAAAGTCTTTGGAAATAATATTGCTTTTTTCCCATCCTGCAGGTCAACATTACACTGCAACATGCTATCATAACTCTGGCTTTTGGCATTGATATTTATGTATTGTGAAATTACTGTTTGCTACCTTAAGCTCTGGAGAGATTATAATGTAGATCCAACATGTGGAAATCACACCATAGTAAAATAGAACGCATGTAGCTGGTAGCAAAATATGTGCCCTGTGTGAAGCTAGCGTTCAAAATTTGATTTTTTAAAAATGATATTTCAATTGTTGGCCTTATTTTCACATGTTATTGACCCATAACGCGGGTCCATATAGGGTTAATTAATAACTCATTTGACATTTTACTTTTATTTAAGGTCTTGGCATTATATATATTCTCCTTTTTAGGCAAAAATATAATTGAGGTATATTTTGAAATATAGATGAGAATCACAAGGAAGCAAGACCTAATCCAAATAAATAAATTATATATGTGGTTTCAGTAACAGCATTGTTACCATCTTCAGACAAAAGTACTGAATACATTCAGTAATTTTGTCTTAATAAGGTAACAATGCTGTTACTGAAACATCACACATAATTCGTTTATTTTTATTTGGTCTTGCTTTTTTGGTATTTTTAAAATTGCCCTTGACTATTAGAAAATTATGCAAATTTCCTTTTTATTTTATATACCCTTTTAAAAATTATATTCTTTTGTTAAAATATCCAATTTCCCACACTTTTCTAAAACTGCAACAATAACTAATACAAAATTCTTTCAAGTCCAGGTATTTCAATATTGCAGAAATATATTACATTTATAAAAGTTGCTTAACTATTTAGATATGTAAATGCCGGATTAGGTGCCCTTTAAAATGTTTGCTATGGCTGTTTCTTATTGGACAGCCGAGAGTGAAGTGGACAAAGTGAAATTTTCAGGTTGTGCCGACCATTTTTCCTTTATTCACACTAATCATAAGATTTTTTTTTTTAATTTTTAAGAATAAAAGCCCAGTTTGGTTACTTGCACTCACTGGAGGGGTTGGACTTTTTCAAGAATCAGGAGCCATTGGGGCAATTTTTTTTTTTCAGAACAAAGTGTCTGAATCTGCATTCGATGATCCCGGGTCATGGTTTTTAAAAATTAACAGTTTAGACCACTCCTCCAAACAGCACTCTATTCATTAGATGTGTTTGTGAAATGGATCCTATATTTCAGATTTTTTTAGAAGCATTTTCGATATTGCTGTTTGCAATTTATCTCCATTTTGCTGAAAGAAAATTCATTACATTGAGTTTACACACAGTTGGGGCCTCTATTCATTCATGAGTAAACCTCGCTCGAACACTACCCAGGCGAAGCCGGGTCCAGTTGGGTAAAACCCGGGCGTTGCCCGGGCCATTCGGCTAGTAAATATATAATTACAAAATGAAATTAGAAATATTTTCCGAATAGAAAAATTATAGCGTGGTTCATCATCCTTCAGGTAAACTTTCTTTTAAAACAGACGTAAAGTTTTGCTTATAAATAAGAATACACATTTTTATGAAGTTGTGAAACATATCTGGGACAATAATGAAAAATGTTCGGCAGCGAAGGAAAACAATTCAATAATTATCACCTTTTCCGACACAAAGAGACAAAACAATACTTAGTATCTCAACAATCCAAACATTCTTTTGTTAGTAAAAGTTGACGCAACTCCAATTTTGGAAAGTTTGGAAGTACATTTATACACCCAGTATTTAATATCGGATATTCATTTGGGTACAGGATATTTACTTATTCCAGGTTAGATACATTAATGTTGACAAGTTCATCTAATGTATTTTATGGATGCTATTGGCTTATAATGATTCTTTAAAATGTATTGTATTTGACATGCGCACAAAGTTTTCATTTTGAAACACTATGTGTTTAGAGAGACTTCTACTGATATAAATTGTTATATTTAAAGAGGGAATTTATTTATTTCAACACACAAAACGCGATATCCTATTGCTAGGGATAATTTCGTCGATTTACATTCTTTAAAACGAAAACAGTTATAAACATATTATACAAGAAAAAGTAATCAAAATAAAAAGAGAAACAATAATATATATTAGGAACCTGAACCTTTCAGGTTAGAAAGATAATCATAAATATATCTACAAAAATAGTTAAACCTATGATAATACTCTCTGCTATTTACAAATTGATATAGATCTACAACATTATTTATTGTCTGTTGTCTAGCGGTGAAGAAGAGGGAACTTATAAAAGAATGCGTTTTTTAATGTAATTGTTGGTATATTCAAACTTTAAGTGAAGAATTACATATGATTACTATTCTCCAACACGTTTACTATGTATTCTAGCCTTAGATCTATCCTATCACTTCACCAGCTAAAATAACTTGTTGGTGGATTAGATTGATGATATGAAATCGTTGCGACCATTGAACGGTGAAGGCCATAGCTCGAATCCATCGTATACAGGTTGACCTATTCATTATCACAGGATTGAGAATTTCGACTAATTACTAAAAAATGCATAAGACGCCGACACTATTTTTATTTTCTAAATTAACGAACCTTTCGGGCAAGCCCTTCTTCAGCAAACTAGCTTGTTTTTAGTTAGTCCAAGAAGGACTTGGCTGAAAGATATTTTATCTAACAAATAAAAATAGTTGCGGCGTCTTATGCTTTTTTCTAATT
>CP092886.1:147871033-147885474 GCA_030710605.1 Cordylochernes scorpioides
AATATTCACACTACACTTCAACAGAAATCCGTAGTATATATGAATAATGGAATTGGTTTGTAAAAAAAAGCAGAAGGTTGTTCTTTTAAAAATAAAGTGCTAAAATACTTCTTAAATATACGTAGATAATTTGATTAACAATAAATAAAACATGTGATAAATTAAAATAGTAATTCGATAAACGTATTAAAAAAAGGACGCAAACGTTTATTTCAAAGAAAGATTAGGACTTGAAGAAATATTTGACGCTTAAAGTAAGATAGGTGTTTATAGAAAGGGGCGCTTAAAAGGGTTCTCTCGTGTAAATAAAAATATAAAATAAGTAAAGTAAATAAAAAATAATAACTGGACTGTATAAAATAAAAGCAAATATATTTTTAGATTTCGCAAAGTTAAATACCTCAAAGATAAAACAACTAGCGTTTATTTTTTCCCCCGAACTGATAAACTTTTCTTTCGCTATAATAGGAAAAATATATCAGCAAGATACGCCCTTGGTTTTATTTTCTCACGTCAGACTGGAACAGGTTTTTTTCTCTCTCTCTCAAAGAACAACCAGTGTATTCCTATATAAGGTGTTTTTTTACCAAATCGGCGTATTTCGGCTAATCTGCTTAAACATGCGAAAAGGCAAAGAAATGTCTACGGGTTTGGAGTTTTATTTATGAGTAAAATTTATATGTGCCAATATATAATTTTAAAAATCGACGTTTGTTCTATATTCATTCCAATGAAAAGTTTCCCAAGAAACTTAACCCTGGAAGCTTCATTTATTTTATAATATTATAAATCAGGGAAGAACGTTCAAATAATGTAATATATTTCTCTCTCAGTATATAATAAGTATTTAAAATATGTATATAATAATGTGTATATAAAAATAGTTTTTATTATTAAGTTGTTAGCGTGATAATCCTTTTGAAGGACTGACAAGTCCGAAAGCTTGAAAATAAAAAGTTGCACAAGAAACTTAACCCTGGAAGCTTTATTTATTTTATAATATTCATTCCAATACACATGGCAGTCTTTACATACAATCATTGTACTATCACTCTCTTTCTCTCCATTGAATATTTATATTTAGAAATTGAGACAAAATGTAAGAATTGTCTAGCTTAGCGGTATTCAACCTCCCACATTTAACATTCTTACTATAATACTCATATAGGCCTAACTGGGCTTGTATTCCTTCTGTATTTCCTCTTATCTTATCCTCCTTATCTTCTCGCCTGCTTTCCAGCGTCATCCAGTCACGCATGCGTTCATTACCTTTTCTATCGCCAATTGTGTGCGCACAGGAGAGTGACCGACAGACTGTCGTGTTCTTATCTCAACTTTTCAAGATGGATATTTTTGTTCTGAAAATGTTAAGAAGAGAGTTAAAACAAATTTGGCATATTGGTTTGAGGAATTCCCGAGTTTTTCAGTCGCTTGTACTACGGACTAAGGTTTTCTAGTATGGTATAAAACAGAAGACATTTAAATACATTTTATTTGGACTTATCTATATTGAAAGCGTCAATTAGCAATTAATATATTTAGAGGTCAATCGCCTTGGTAAATAATATCCGATTTGAGATGTCTAATAAAGTTTTTAATTTTATTGTGTATGGTATAAACAAGATTATTTTATACTTGAAATATTGATGCAAATAATATTATAATTGAGTTAAATAAATTTAAAATATTTGCAGGGTTTCTTTATTAAGGTATCGGGGGGCAAGCTTTCGCGCGGTCGCGCTTCTTCAGGTCACTGGCTCCGCAAAGGCGTGCAACAGATACAATAGAGATTCAGAGAAATACATTTAAAAAATCAAAAATAAAAATAGTTTCCAGTTGTAGAGGGTACAGTTTCAATGGGGGTTGGCTTCATCTGCGTTGAATATGCTGGAACTGTTGGGGTAGATCAATTCTTCTGTTTATGCTATTATTGTCTTTGGAGATTAAAGATTCTAGAATGAGTCTATTGTATTTGGAGAATATGCTATGGAAGTGACATGTGACATCTTGTAGGTTGAATTGATGACCCGTAGAATTTTCGTGCTGGAATATTAAGGATTTGTTATCTTGGTTTCTGATATTACGGCTATGTTCTTTAACTCTTATGTCTATTCATCTGCTGGTCTCTCCTATGTAAGAGGCGTTGCATTGTCGGCAGGAGATGGAGTATATGGCGTTCTGCTTGTTTCTCGACTCTGTATCATTATTGGATTTGGTTATGGGGTTTCTAATGATCTGGCCTATGGTTCGGGAATTTCTAAATAAGCATTTTATGCCATATTTCCTCAATTCATTGGATAATCTTTCATTAGCAGGTGAATATTGTAAATAACTATTTGCCCGGTATATTGTTTGTTTTTAGGGAGGGATTGGTTGTAGAAATGTTTATATATAAACTCTATTGGAAATACATTATTTCTTAGTTTTTGGATGATATTTCGTTTCTCAATTTTCTTGAAAATTGGTAGAGAACAATGTGTCCATATTCGTTTAGTTAACGTTTTCACTATAGTGAACCAACGAAGACGTGTCTGGAGACTTCCAAGACAGTCGTGGGATACCAATCTTATTGTCGCTGTCACACGACCGTGTGTTTCGGCCTGGGGGCCACTTGTTTTAATAGCCGGACCCCTTTGGTTGTCATCCACGGCACCCTTACAGCACGGCGGTAGGTCGATGAGATTCTATGCCCAGTTGTGTTGCCCTTCATATCACTGTATCCTGAGCTTACACTTCAGCAGAATAATGTTCTAACGCATGCAGAAATAGTATATTCTGCTTTTCTTCGTGCTTGCAAATAACTACCTTGGCCAATATGGTCGACAGTTGAAGAGCGATTATCGATTGAAAGCTAGCATTTTAAAATTACAAAAAAAAAAAACTTATTGTGAGAAAATAATTTGATATTTTAAAACGTTTTTCACAATTTTATCATGAATAGATCTCTCTCCAATTGAGTACGACATTTGAAGAGAATTTGGTACGATGTCCCGCGGAAGAACATCCACGAACTCTATCAATCAATGACAAGCCGAATAAGTGAACTAACCCCTTATGGATTGATTCACTTCTCTTGAACAAAACAAGCGGTTCTTCTGAGAATTTAATTGTTTATTTTTCTAAACATTCTATATACAGTTACGAGCGTCATTCCTCATCGGCCTCTGTCACCGTTTTCTTTTTTTTGGAATGGCGCCCTCCTATTGGTTGGCTACGGTCACGCCACCTTTGCCCCCCCCCCCCCATCATGCCTCCCCCACTCGCTCTTTCGTTTTTGTAACTATTGGTTTGGAGCGGGTCGCTCTTTAAATAAATGCATATATTAGTTAATAACTAAATGGAATCCTCTCTTTCCTTTTCCCAGTATGAGACGCCTACGGAAGCCAACAGTACATAGACAGATAAAACACATAGGCTATAGTTATTAACTAATATATGCATTTATTAAAGGCGCCAAATTTATAATTGTAACAAATAGTATTTGAATAAAAACATTCAATCGGGTAAAACACGGGCGTTGCCCGGGTGGGTCATTCGGCTAGTTTATATTATATCTACCGTATTTCGTCCCATTCGGATAACTCGTTCTTTTTGCCTTGTTTTTTAGAGAGTATTTTTCCCATTCATCCAGAATTGTTATAGAGTTTTTATTACTTTTATTTAGGTAAAGATCTAACACAGTCCATCCCACTCTGTTGATAACGGGGGTTGTAGGTCGGGGATTAATTATCAAATACTCGCAGCTATCAACCATATATGTGATGGACATTCCCCTATCCACCAACCGGGGGACCCGTTTGGTAGGATTTAGCTCTCACCCAGGTAGACAAAATGTTTGCATGATTGTACTGTCATCATATACGTAACAACCACATTCCAGACTGTGCCGGATATAAAGATGTGCTATGCGATCAATTACCTGGCACTTAGTGCCATCCTTCCGACTGTGAGAGATTTTGGCAGCCGAGTTAAGTGACCAAAATAACCTCCGAAGTTTACAAAGCCGCAGCTCTTCTTCACCTCCTTTCCGCCATCGTTAGCGCACAGAACACAACAATCTGTTGCCTCACTTATCACGTTCTCTAAAAAGGTATTTTTCATTTCCTTTAAAGTTAAAATATTAAATTAATTAAATATTATTTTGGCAACATATTTCCCCCTTATTTAGACATTAGTATAAACAATTAATTTTAGATTAATTTAAGAGAAATATATATATATTATAATTATTTATAAACTTAATATAATAATCTACGTATATAAATTTTTATTGAAAGGTTTTTATATATACAGTGGACCCTCGGTTTGTGAGCATAATCCGTTCCAGAGCCATGCTCGTACTCGAAAACGCTCGTAGTGCGAAACTAATTTCTTATTTTTAATAATTGAAACTCGGGCAATTCTTCTTGCTACGAACAATTGCAGTTTCCCACATTTTACATATTTCCCGAATCTGATCTGAAGGGAGGGATCCCAGTGAATTTTCATCCATCACGATTACGGGCAACCATCACGAGTTGCTCGTAATGCGAAATTTCACTCGTAATCCGAGGTAAAATTTATCAAAAAATTTTGCTCGTACTGCGAAAAGCTCGTACTCCAAGGTGCTCGTAAACCGAGGGTCCACTGTATGTGAATTTAAAATATAAAAACTTACATTTTTAAAGAATATATATATGACCTTCAGTATATAATGTATTTTATGAATAATATGGGAAGCGGTATCTCACTTGGAAGATTTAGTTGAAATATTTAACCTAAACATTCTTCAATGGGAGAACATAGTACCAGGCAAAGGTTAGCCCTTGGATTGCCTTTTTATCCGAGTTGATTGGCTTACCATCTTTTCATCATATTTTATTTGTGAAAAAACACAATTATAGAAACGATATGTACAAGATTAATAGATGTATTTACAAGATGCAAACACATTTATTCATTTCTTCCTAAAATTAATTAGAATTCACACATAACCTATGATTGGACCTGACATGCTTCACCAGACACAACACTTGGTTTTGTCTCGTGGATAAAATTACTCACCGCCGGAGAGGCGAAGGTCTGGAATTTTTCTCCCCCTCAAGTTAATTAGTTAGTGATTTTATTTTTCCAAAAAACCAAAAAGGTCATATAAATATTTTTAAAAACATAAACCATGTTCATAAAAGAGATTTTTTAAAAGGAGATTGAAGATTTTAACTTCTTAACTCCAGTTGAAATATATATTTTATTAGAACTTGTCTAAATAACAATAAATCAGTCTATAAAGTTTATAATAGGGATTGAAAAGAGGAGCTAATGTTATTATTTCATGGCTATAACCACCAAATAAATAAAACCACAGAAAGAGAGAGATAATGGTAAAATAGATGACCTTGGTTGCTAGAGTGGAGACTGTCCAGGGTAGCGGAGGAGTTCTGCCATGATATTTATTGACCTCAGTTAGTGTAATGGCCCTGCTGCTGAATTAAATATGGAGCAAATACATCGTTCGGACCTTTAAATATTAATTGTCACCAAGTCACAATTTTACTGGCTGTGCCTTATTGGAACTACTCGCGTTGATTTTCTTCGCTCTATCTTATCATGCCAATGTTTGTGTGCTATTTAGATTGAATATTAAATTTAATTGAGCATGCGCATCCCAAAAATCTCAAATTAAATATTCAATTATACATGCAGATACACAAAAACATTCTTTAGGCATTATTTATTATTCTTATAATTGCAGCCAAATGGCTATAGTAGTAAAAGCCCTATGTTATAAAGGCCACATCAGTAAGGTCCTTAGGCGGACCTTATTCACAAGTTATCGATATTTAGCGTGATGTGACGACATCGTTATGTCATCGGAGCTCCTACAACCGCTTTGATAAGGATCAACGCTATCTGATAGTTTATTTATTCTCCTAAAAATCTCTCTATGTGCGTTTAGAGCTAGTTTAAGGGCTAAAATTAGAATTGAAAACTCCAGAGTTGCAATCATGCTAGAAACATTTTTGGATATAGAGGGCGCATTGGGGAAGATATTTAGATCTTATTTCTTTAGATAAAAGGACAACTCAGTCAGATATGAATAACGGCTAGGCTATCTTTTTATATTATCAAGATCTTTAAATGTTCATGAAGTTTCTTAAGGATTTAACGTATTTTATAGAATAACGTTTGGTTTGATTGTTATAAAACTAACTGAATGAACTGACTTTACCCGGGTTCTGCCCGAGAGGATGCCTGCACAACGAATATTGTTTTAACTAATGTTTCCCTTTATATGAATAGGTCATATTTAATATTAAGAGTATATATAGGAGCCGTGATGACCCCAGCTAAAGAATTACCCCGGCTTCGCTCGAATTCTCCACGATTTAATGCTTGGAAAAAGAATATTGATTTGAATGGGTCTTCCATATAAATATTTATATATATAGACTCACTTTATGATTGAGAGATTATTTCTAAATATTTTTTTTAGATATTATTTTGCGCTCTCATGATATTTATCATTTAATATAAATATTTCTTGGTGTTGTAAAATAATTCCATATAATTTCATTTAGAAACAAAGTAAAATGAAAATATCTGCATGATGCCATTCGAA
This sequence comes from Cordylochernes scorpioides, assembly GCA_030710605.1. Taxonomy (NCBI): domain Eukaryota; kingdom Metazoa; phylum Arthropoda; class Arachnida; order Pseudoscorpiones; family Chernetidae; genus Cordylochernes; species Cordylochernes scorpioides. The sequence continues at coordinate 147,877,632 of CP092886.1, forward strand.
ACAAATTAATAAACAGTTATATTTTTTGTTCACCTCACAGAATGACAGAGGGACACACTGAAGATATATTTTATATAACACTAGCCGAATGACCCGGGCAACGCCCGGGTTTTACCCGATTAAATGTTTTTATTCAAATATTATTCGTTACAATTATAAATTGGCACCGTGGATGTCACTTTTGTGAAACGTCCCGCTCCAAACTTTGTGTCTGAGAAGCGATATTTTTATAGAAAGATGATCTGGCTTTTGTTTTCTGCTCGAATGAATGTTTTTCTGTTAGAATTTTGTTCCTGCGTACAAAATAATGAACTGGTTTCACCCGTGGTCTCTGCTTTTTGGAATTTTTCCCGATATAATTATGTATCTAATAATCAAAGATGATACAGCAATATCGTCATCATCATTTTCGGACTAAAAATATATAGTTTTAATAATTGATTTATATATTTTTTAAAATAGCCTATCGTCTTCCCCGTATTTTTTTTATCTATGTATGGAAATTTTGGTTTGAATTACTGAACTACTGCGAATTTGTATACCGGACATACAAACCAACAAACAAACAGACAAACATACAAACATTCATTTTTATATATATAGATAAGGCATTACGGGGGTATGATACTCATATGTTACAAAAGTTGCACTTCTCCTTCTAAATATCCAAGTATACAGGCTAGCATTTTGTCTAAATTTCCAAAACTGGTATTGTGGCTCATTCTTTATCACCGCCATTACGTTCTGTACTGGGTTGATAAACCAAATGCATTGTTTAATGCATATAATATATATTCATTTATTAAAATAGGGGCATATTTTGGATCAAAATATTTATTAAATTTCAATATTTCGACGAGGCTGTTCGCCTATCTTCTTCTCAGAAAAAAATCAAAAACCTTGCAAGCTTATTATCCGCGTGATGTTTATGACGCGCATCACGCGGATAATAAGCTTACAAGGTTTTTGAATTTTTTCCGAGAAGAAGATAGGCGAACAGCTTCGTCGAAATATTGAAATTTAATAAATATTTTGATCCAAAAATATGCTTCTATTTTAATTATCAAAAATGGATTGCTCTATATTCAACAAGATATTAATTTATATACACTATTTTTTTAATGAGCCAAATTCACTTGGGAAAATCCCCGGCGAATTTAAGAATATTGTTATAAATATAGATTGTGTTGGATAGTTGAGAATGGTGCAGAATCATTCGATCCATGACTACATATTTCCATCAAATATTTGTTTTTGGACTTTCGAATGTAAACCAGGATTACTGGTATTTTATGTTGACAACATCGGTCTATTAAAATTGATCAACAAAACCGATATTTATTGATCCTATTTCATATCAATTATGATCATGACGTTCCTGATCCGTTCTCATTTTGATCTCTACATAGAGATTGCTCCTAATGTATTTTAAGATTTATATAAATAATTTTAGGCTTAATAAAGGTTTATATGAATAATTTAATAATTATTTCATGCTTGTGAATGTTGTTATAAAAAATTCTAAAGAACCAAAATAAAAATTCCTGTAATAATTTAGCATCTTATAGCGAACACATCCCGAATTCCCCAAGGCAACAACAATTTAAATATTAACGTTGCTGAAATATTAATGGATATTACTATACCGATCACGTATAGGCGCTGTACAATATTGAGAGAGAAATTTTAATTATTCTCCGTTTAATAAGATTCTAGTTGAAATTTATTATTGGTTTTATTCGCAGAAGATTGATTAACTCTATTAGTTCGCGGATAAATAATTCCCGATACATAAAAATTGTACTTTATTATTAATATATAAAAAAGGTAATTAATACGCTTGTTAAACATTCAATCTTTGTAATTTTACATAACGATATGTGGAGATGTTAAGGAGGATCTTGTTATGCTTGTCTTCACATCCTTAGAACTCCTTTATTCTCTAACTAACTTGTCATTGAGATTTGTAATTATCTGAACCTTATATTTATCACTACCTGATGGAAAACGGAAAATGCGCATATATATATGTAATATACCTTATAATAATATTATAATATACTCTGTTTAATTAATTTATTTTTGATTGTTTGGATTTGGCAGCACTGTAATTATTGTTGTTGTTATGAATATATTCAAAAGTATATATATAGCATTAAAAATATATAATTGAAATTTGTTTCTTAATTTGGTAAAGCATATTTATATATTTAATCCAAGGAACATCACAATATATATATAATATATAAAAATGTTCTGAAAATAGAGCAATCCATAGATAAATCTTTAATTAAAAAGGCATATATTGGATCAAAATATCATTTATTTTACCAATATTTTAGTTGAATGAACGCCAACCTTTATCAAGGTGTTATATTAATGATATTTTGATCCAATTTATGCCTTTTTAATTAAATATAAAAATGTATATATATTTCAATTTGAATTGTATTTTCTAGAACAAAAAAACTTGATTAATTAAAAAAAGGTAATTACGTACGTAATGTGCTATGTTCCATTGTTGAATATTCCTGTAGAAGAGGGCCGTCAGCTTTAAAATCCGTATAAAAGTAGCTACAAGAATATCATCAACAAATGGGTTTCCAAATGAATATACGATATACAAGGGATTATAATTTTTAAACATTGAATCTTTACAAGGAATTCGTCGAGGTGATTCACGCAGATCTAAGTAGACTAAGAAGAAAGTGCAAAATTGAAATCTTCAATGTTTCAAGTATTCTCTGAAAGTTAATTAAGACTTTAGGTGATTAGAGAGAGAAAGAGAGAGAGAGAGAGAGAGAGTAGTAAATGTTCAGTTATATATAATAGTAGAATTTAGTCATAATTCTCTTATGGCGTCTGGGCCAAAAGATCATATAAACGATTTAACTTTATATAAGGGGAATAAAAAAGGTAACTTGGAAATGGACCCAGAAAAATGAGATAAGGTACACTCATGGACAAAACTTGAAATAGTACCTTTTAACATGCATATCGAGATTCAGACAATAACTCTGAAAGATATTTAATACACAGTGATCTTTATTTAAGATGCATGAGATAACCAAGTGTGAAAAAAAAATGCTTCTGTCTCTTTCAAAGACAAAAAAAGACAACCGCGACATCAAAGAAGTTTCACTTTCTAATGTTTTGTCTATAAATGTAATAAGCGCGAGGTTAATAACGAAATTTCAATAAATGAAAGAGATACAAAGTAATTTGGTATATTTACCTTCTTGTGTGTAGCGTTTAGCGCATTGAAATGAAGAGAAAATGTTCGCCATTAGATACACCGGCGTCTTGTCCATTTCCCCCAGTCGCAGAATAGAAGAAATCAAAGAAATACTTTGTTAAATCCAAAATTTAATGAATAAATAACACGCTATATTTCTTTCTCCCTGTATTTGAAATAAATTTATAAAAATAACTCATTTAGAAAAAAAATTCTTTCGAGTTGACGTTGAAATTAAATTAAAGTAGAAAAATCCATTAAAAAAACACAATTAGGGAGGTGGTCAAAGCAAAAAAAAAATCACTCCAGTTAGAATTGAATTACATTTTAAAAAGTTAGTTTTGTTTCGTGCAGAATAACTGTGTTGTATAATTAAAGCTTAAAATGTAAATGCCATTAATTTTATAGTGATTTATATACACTCATGAACAAAAAGAATTTGTATCTTTTAGAATGTATATCGGGATTCAGACAATAACTCTAAAAGATATTTGATACACAATGACCTTTTTTGAAGACCACGTTGCCTCTCTCTCCTTAAAAAAAAAAAAAGACCACCAGACAATGAAGGCTTTCCACTACCTTAAGTTTTATCCATGAGTGTATGTTCATATTTTTAAAATATAGACTAATATGACATAGTTAAATATTCTAGATTGTAATTTAATAAATACATTTGTTTACATTTAACCAATTTGAAGGAAATATGTATTTCTTTCGATATATACACATTGAATAAAATAAAAAACATATATATAATATACAACGAAAAATTTAATGTGTGTGTGTATAAACGATTTTTATATATTTCTTTTTTTCAAAGATTTCTGGAACATAAGATATTTTTAAAATTAAAAGTTTGTGAGAGGAGAAGTTTTATCATAATGATATGCCCTATGGGCTTTGAAACTTTACTCCCAAATACATCTTTTAATTAACTAATTTGCCCTTTTGAAATAAAATGAACTAATATTTAAATAAATAAAAGGTTTTCAAGAATCTTGAGTGAATTTAATAGTAAAAATTTATAAAAGGAGAAAAACTGCAAATTACAAATATTTTTAAGCAGAAAAATAACGAAAGGTTTTTGAGTCAACATCGACCGCGTGGGTGGCGCCATGCAGCGGCGACCTTAGGTCACAGCTGATATTTCACGGCCACATGCGTGACGTCACCATTGTCTGGTGGGAGCCGTCTCCTCGCCTGCCTATCTTTTTTTTTTTTTTGGAACATGCAGTCACTTTATTTACCATATCTGAACATAAGGTTTAAGCTTTCAGGTTAATTGATATAATTTACAAGTATTTACTTGTATTTCTATTTCTCAGATAAAAATAATGCTCTACTGCTTCTATATTGTATTAAGGGAAATATACAATAAACATGTATTGAAGTCCTCTCTGGCTCATTAGTTTCGCCGCAGCAGTTTCGCGGGTTTAATCTTCCAAACAGCTCGGTGTATTGAACTGTTCTGTTTATATAATTGATAATTTAGATGAATATTATCAATAAATTGTGAAATATTTGCGGAAGAGGTTCGATGTATGTGCATTGATGAATGTATGTTTTTTTGTGTTGGTATGTATGTGCTTCTATATTTCATTTGTTTGTATAATTTATTCTATTATTTTCATATATTTTTGAAAAAACCTTTATTTAACTGTTGACTGTGTCAATAAAAAGGTGTGAATTCTCAATTGTCTCTATATTTGGTTTGTATATTGTATAAATGTCTGTATATATGTGTTTATGTTATATTTTATATCGTATGAAAACTAAATATATTTGAATAACAATTGATAAACATCAAAACTACTCAGATGGCGAAGTTAAAATAGCTCTCTCTCCTTCTATGTGTGTGTGCAATATCTTAAAAATACATTTTAAAAAAGTAATTTGTTGATGTTTTGACATCGAGAGCAAACTTACCTAGCCAATCGCTGAATTAAACGCCAGTTATTCCACGTGACTGTGGAATAAAATAAAAATTCGGAACAATGTTCCATTTAATTGTTTCTTGGCGTTTATGTTTTGTCTGCGGTGGTCTGCAGTCCTTAGCTGGCGACTCCTACGGGAGAAACGCTGACAATAATGAATCATGACCTTCCTAGAAACCTTTCGCTCCTGCCGCCATGTCAACGCCAATCTCTGGCCGTCGGGAACATTTCCTTTTTCTCGGTCCTACTCCTGTAACTTCGGATCGTGCAAGTTTGTGCCATCGATATAATTCTTGCAACTTAGGATCGTGCAAGGTTGTTCCATTGGTATAATTCTTGCCACTTCGGATCGTGCAAAGTTGTTCCATTGATATAATTCTTGCAACTTCGGATCGTGCAAGGTTGTTGCATTGATATAATTCTTGCAACTTCGGATCGTGCAAGGTTGTTCCATTGATATAATTCTTGCAACTTCGGATCGTGCAAAGTTGTTCCATTGATATAATTCTTGCAACTTCGGATCGTGCAAGTTTGTGCCATCGATATAATTCTTGCAACTTCGGATCGTGCAAGGTAGTTCCATTGATATAATTCTTGCAACTTCGGATCGTGCAAGGTTGTTCCATTGATATAATTCTTGCAACTTCGGATCGTGCAAGGTTGTTCCATTTATATAATTTTTGCAACTTCGGATCGTGCAAGGTTGTTCCATTGATATAATTCTTGCAACTTCGGATCGTGCAAGGTTGTTCCATCAATCTAATTCTTGCAACTTCGAATCGTATAAAGTTGTTTCATCGATATAATTCTTGCAACTTCGGATCGAGCAAGTTTGTGCCATCGATATAATTCTTGCAACTTCGGATCGTGCAAAGTTGTTCCATTGATATAATTCTTGCAACTTCGGATCGTGCAAGGTTGTTCCATTGATATAATTCTTGCAACTTCGGATCGTGCAAGGTTGTTCCATTGATATAATTCTTGCAACTTCGGATCGTGCAAGGTTGTTCCATTGATATAATTCTTGCAACTTCGGATCGTGCAAAGTTGTTCCATCGATATAATACTTGCAACTTCGGATCGTGTAAAGTTGTTCCATCGATATAATTCTTGCATCTTCGGATCGTGGCAAGATTGTTCCATCGTTATAATTCTTGCAACTTCGGATCGTGTAAATTTATTCCATCAATATAATTATTTCATCTTCGGATCGTGTAAGGTTGTTCCGTCGATCTAACTATTGAAGCTTCGGATCGTGTAAGGTTGTTCCATCGACCTAATTCCTACATATTTCTATCGCGTAGTGTATCTTAGAGGCGAGGAGTATATTATTTAATCATTCTGACTGCTAAGTTTTCCTCCATGAGGAACTTCCTTCAAGGTAAACACATTTATACACGGTATAAGTTCACTATATTAAAGATGAAACTTTTAAAAATGTAAATTGAAAAGGAAAAATATTGACTGAGACTTTGAATAAAAAATAAGCATAAAAATAAGAATAATAAAATCAGGAGCTGCGTCTATATTTGGAAATCAATTTTCAGGTCGGCTTACCCTCGAGCAAGAGGACAAGTTTGAAAAATATATTCCAAGGAACCAATCGTGGTTGGATCAATCCGGTGACGTGGCCCCGACGTGACCAAACTGGAGAATGGAGGGGGAGTTGGGCAAGAAATTCTTTATTTCTCCACATTCAGATCCTATTCCAATCTGGAGAATATTGAAATGGCAGCCTTTCCTTCGAGAGATTATTATCTCTGACAACCCCCTTTCAGGAAATTTCGTGCGGAAACGCCATAAATTGTTAATGATATCTCAAACGTACGGTGTGTAAAATAAATGTTAAATTTGATAAAGTTATGAAGATATAGAGAGAATTATAAATAGAAATCACACGTGAGAATCGATTCATTACATCAATACAAGTAAATATAGCGCGAGCGCAATATATAATTTTACACATTAAAACTATAAAACAATTTCAGAACAATTATTTCAAACCTTCCGGTTTTTATCCATAATCACTCAGTTATTTTACATGGCGCTTGTGCGCCTTTTATATATGCACATATAAATGTATTTTACATATGCATTGGTGATTCTGCCATTAAGGCCTCATAAACCAAACGATTTACGATGTTGAGCCATTATGTGTAAAATAAAATAAGACCAAGTGCAGACTAAAGTCGTAAAATGGCTCAATGTTTGCATAAAATCGATTTTTAAACTCGAAAAAAAGTGTTAAGCCGAACCAGAACTGCCACAAAAATACAGTTTCAAAAGATAAATTGCCAATTCTCATCATCATTAACTAAATATTCGTTTATATTTAACATTTCCTTTTCAACAAATAGAAATATCAATCATCGTATGTTCTTTTCTAGCCGACATTCTATCAAATTATTTCATAACCATTTATTAACAGGATTGCAAGTTATAAAGAAAGAGATGCGCAATAAAATAATTTAAACATAAGATATTATTGAGAATAAACTTATCTATCATTCGGGACTTGAAAATATTCTTTAAATCAATATACAGAAATTATTCCCAATCTCAAATACATATATATATATTAAGAAAAAGGCATCTCCTTATCGTGCAACTGAAAGTTGCTGATGGCTTGCGCCATCTATCGGAATAAATATCAACTATTCTCGTTGATTTT
>CP092886.1:147885574-147980595 GCA_030710605.1 Cordylochernes scorpioides
CAAAGATAATTTAAAGAAGGAACTGGCGTTCCTATCGCCTTGGCTCCTATGTGAAGAGAATTTGAAATTAAAGAGAAATAACAATGTGAAATTAGAATTGTTTTATTGGTCGAAAATAAAAGCCAGTTAAGCTCCATTTAAATCTTAGCTATAAATTAAGCTCAGTTACTTGGCCGTTTTAATTAATATTTCTTTTATTTAAATCTCTATTTTAATTGTTCTCGGGGGATTGTCATAGTAATGGTAATTAGGATGTTGACTAGATGTAGATATCTTCTGTGCATACAAAATATTCAAATGCACAAGTCTTCAAAATTGAAAATTCAAAAATAAATAATTTTATTAGAAAATAACTTTGAAGTACAAATTTTAAATATATTCAGTTTCATAAATCATTCTCCATGAGAAAATAATTTTAATTAGTTTTTATATAAAGGTAAATTTATTTTGTAAATTATTCCTTACTCTAAGCTCCAACGATAAACTGCATTTGTGCTCGTTCATTAAAATAAAAATCAAGATTTTCTACATTTGAAATCGCTTAATAGAACAGCTGGAAAAATATTCAGACAAAAGATGAATAATAGGAAAAAATTACTTGGTAATATTCGAAATGGCTGGCTATAGGAAGTATAGAGAAGACTTGTCACAGTCAGAGATGTCAAGATATAATTTGATAGGTCGGTAGAGTGCAGTTCATGGCGGAGGTTTCAAAGAACTGAATCATCATCAAGAATCCTGGTTCAAAGTCGTTTTAAAGTAAAAACAGCAACAACGACCAAAGTGTTACTTTCTGTGAACTGAAAGAGTAGTGTGCGACCCCAAGTCGGTTTATATCAGGCTGAGAAAAACTGATTTTATAAATAAATATGAACTAATTTTGTCGTGAAAATTTGATGACAATGTGTCCATTTTTTTCTCCTTGTTAATATCCTATGACTATTCTTTACGGCCTAAAATATTGTAAATATGTATGGACAACTGAAGAAACATACATTTATGTCAGCGTAAGTGTCCCTAGAGGGACATAGCGCGCTTTAAAAATTGAAATTAAATAAAAATTTAAAAAATTACCATCATCAAGAATTCTGGTTCAAGGTCGTTTTAGAGTAAAAACAGCGATAACGACCAAGGCATTGCTTTCTGTGAACTAAAACAGTAGTATGAGACCCCAAGACGGTTGATATCAGGCTAAGAAAAAAACTGATTTTATAAATAAATTGGAAATATATATAAATCTATACATCTTGTAGGATCATTAATCACCACAGACACGGTTAGCCACTAAAGTTGTTTTAGTTTCAAAGAGTCTCTCGACTTATTTAGGCATACAATTTTAGTCAAATGGTATTCTAGCAAAAAAAGAAATATAACATATTGTTTACAATAAAATATAAAATAATTGAATGAAGAATAATTAATATTTACATTTACAAAATGTAACTTTTATAACACACAAAGTTTAACACAGCGCCATCTAGGTGTGGCAATTGGAATTATTTAACCCTACAATATCAACCAATTTTTTATTCAGTTCCCGACATTTCAGTGACTCGCTGTCACACCCTCAGGGGAATGAGGAGAGTGACAGCGATTTGCGAGTGACATTGGTTGATGTAACCATATATTTTTCCAAGCAAACTTCCAACCAACAAATGATCTTCAAAACCATAAATAAATTTACCATTGTGACCTGATATATATATGTTATTAAAAAAGAGATTACTGTTGATTTTGATTATCTTGAGAATTATGCTATGGTAACGCAGTCGTGGTTAAAATCTTGAAAGTATAATAATAAAAATAGTCTTGATCAGTAATTGCTTTAATTGAACTGAAATTGTACTGCCTGGCTTAAGGCGTAAGAAAAAAAAATGAAAAACTTATTTACATAATGTACAAAAGTTTTGAGCCGGCCAACGGGAAACAACAACAATGAGTTTTTATAGGGGAAGTCCCGACATGTGGTGGTAGATATAAACAGAATATTTGAATCTAAGAAATATAATTTTAAATAGGAATAATATTTTAATATAACATATATATATAGACAGCTACAGAAATTAGTCTCGCAATATGTCTGGTTGCTCGTCAAATAAACGAGCGACACTTCACTTAATTAAAACTGAAACACTGACAGGAATTCTGTACCGTGACGACATCATTTAGCGTTACGTGAGACCAACGTCATGGAAATTGGTAATTATTACTTACTTATGGATGATAATGTACGCCCTCATAGAATTGCTAGGGTCGACACATATGGTCAAGGACCGCCTGAAAGGAATAATTTGCTCGTTAATCAGACTTAAAATTTCATTGATCATATTTTGGACATCTAAGAAGGACACTTCAACGTTGTCTCCTAAAATTAACGTATGTTAAAGCGAAGATGTTATTTTGACAACATAGTTACCAATCGCGTTGAAGACTACATCATTTCACTTGTGCTAGGTATGCAGCCTGGGAGTTTAAGTTGTCAAGCATGTGCATAAATAAAAAAGATTAATATATCCCTATTAATGTATTCCCGCCCCCGTTTTATATCGTCTCAATGAAGAATACCGTTTGCCATATTGATTTTCCTCAAATATATATTTTCCTAATAATGAAAAAATATATATTTGAACTATTTTTATTATCATATTGAGATTCTTCAACTTATAATATACTTTAAAGTTTGAGGTTTACAACTATTTGGTGTTATAATTTTGGAACCGAAAAATATATATTATATATGTTGAAAATCGAGCAATTCATTGAAAAATGAGGGCATATTTTGGAAATTTATTAAAAAAACAAAATTCGATATTTCGACAAGGCTGTTCGCCTATCTTCTAGGAAATCAAACTCCTTGTAAGCTAATGCCCGTGATGCACGAGAAGTGTTGTTTTATATATACGCTTTTCGGGCATCACGCGGATGATTAACTTACAAGGAGTTTGATTTCCTAGAAGAAGATAGGCGAACATCCATGTCGAAATGTCGAATTTTGTTTTCTAATAAATATATTTGATCCCTGAAAAATATGCCCTCATTTGAATATATTATATTTAAAAAAATATTTTTTCAAGAGAGTTCCTAAATTTGAAAGACAACATATTTTCCAAACGAACTATTGGTTTCAAGATATTAAAGTTTAAAAGAGCAATATCAGTTGTTTAACTACTTTTAAGCGAATGGAGAACTAATTTATCTTTAGATATCTTCAGAACCACTTTATTCGGCCAAGTGGGAAATGAAAAAAAATTCCAAAACATTAGTTTTCGACTCGCCCGATTTCTCGGTTGAAAACCAACATAATGGGATTCTTCAGCCATAGATCAGAGTGTTCAGGGTCTAGGAAATGTTCTTGTCATACTTATGTAGCGCCTTCTCTCTCATCTTTATATGTGTTCTATAGTACTTTTATAGATATTTAATATGGTAATTAACGTTTTGTATTATTTCTCTATCTATTAAAGTTTGAAAGAGAGAATGAATATATTGTAACGTAGTATTTATTAATTTTATTTATGTAACATAGTATTTCTTAATTTTATTATTTTTTATTTAACAGAGTGGTCATTTTTATGTTTTATATCTTGCGACTCTGTAAATTTCCCTCGTGGCTTATCTTTTGCTTACTTTTGATAGTTTGTCCTCCCCTGAAATAAATTTTGTTTCCTCCTGAAGTTTTTGTCTTCCCTAATTTTCCACGTGGAAATATCTTCACCTCATCAATAATTTTTGTTCATGCATGTAAATACATATCCTACGTGCGGATAGAGGAAAAAAAGGTCCTCCAATTCAGTGATTTAAAATTTCTTATACACAAGATATAAGATTAAATAAGGCATATTCACACTACTTCAACAGAAATCCGTAGTATATATGAATAATGGAATTGGTTTGTAAAAAAAAAAGCAGAAGGTTGTTCTTTTAAAAATAAAGTGCTAAAATACTTCTTAAATATACGTAGATAATTTGTTTAACAATAAATAAAACATGTGATAAATTAAAATAGTAATTCGATAAACGTATAAAAAGAACGCAAACGTTTATTTCAAAGAAGGATTCGGACTTATAGAAGTATTTGACGCTTAAAGAAAGATAGGTGTTTATAGAAAGGGGCGCTTAAAAGAGTTCTATTGTGTAAATAAATATACGAAATAAGTAAAGTAAATAAAAAATAAGATCTGTGAGCGGTATAAAATAAAAACAAATATATTTTTAGATTTCGCAAAGTTAAATACCTCAAAGATAAAAACAACTAGCGTTTATCGAACTGATAAACCTTTCTTTCGCTATAATAGGAAAAATATATCAACAAGATCCGCCCTTGGTTTTATTTTCTCACGTCAGACTGGAACAGGTTTTTTTCTCTCTCTCTCTCAAAGAACAACCAGGGTATTCCTAAATAAGGTTTTTTACCAAATCGGCGTATTTCGGCTAATCTGCTTAAACATGTGAAAAGGCAAAGAAATGTCTACGGGTTTGGAGTTTTATTTATGAGTAAAATTTATATGTGCCGATATATAATTTTAAAAATCGACGTTTGTTCTATATTCATTCCTATGAAAAGTTTCCCAAGAAACTTAACCCTGGAAGCTTCATTTATTTTATAATATTATAAATCAGGGAAGAGAGAACGCGTTTAAATAATGTAATATATTTCTCTCTCAATATATAATAAGTATTTAAAATATGTATATAATAATGTATATATAAAATTTGTATTTATTATTAAGTTGTTAGCGTGATAATCCTGTTGAAGGACTGACAAGTCCGAAAGCTTAAAAATAAAAAGTTGCACAAGAAACTTAACCCTGGAAGCTTTATTTACGAGGGGCATCCAATAAATAAGTTTCCCTATTTTTTTTTCGGCGAACGAAACGTTGTAAAAATTAGTTAGTAGGTAAGAAATGGTCACTAGGATGCGTTGGAAGCTGGTGACCTTTCAAAATCACTCTACTCGTACGCGCAAGTCCGTAGCGCTTCAGTTTCCATGGAGCTACCACTGGTGAACGTGTCCACTTGAGAACTCCGTTCTGTAATTCGTTTTTTCACAGCGAAAAATGAAACTGCGGTCAATATTCATCGCAATTTAGTGTCAGTGTATGGTGAAGGATGTATGAGCATCCAAATGGTTCGCCGATGGCGTTCATGGTTCTTGGAAGGACGGCAAAACGTGCATGATGACGAGCGAAGCGACAGGCCCGTTACTGCTACGGACAATGCAGCCGTGGCTGCTGTTCGGAATGTGGTGGGAGCAAATCGCCGCGTCACCATTGACGAAATAATGATTCGACTGCCTCCTGGAATCGAAATTGGATGCTCTTCGATTGGAACAATCATGTCAGATGTTTTGAATTTGAATTGAAAACAGGCGGAGGCGAACCACTGGCTACGAAGACAGGACACGGCTTGGTACAACAGTGGTATCAAAAAATCGCTACAACGGTACCAAAAATGTTTGGACAGAAATGGTGATTATGTAGAGAAGTAGTCTATGAGTTGTATAATGAAAATAAAATAACTGCATAATTGTAAATAAAGTTGTTTATTTGTTACAAAATAGGGAAACTTATTTATTGGATGCCCCTCGTATTTTATAATATTCATTCCTATACACGGCAGTCTTTACATACAATCATTGTACTATCACTCTCTTTCTCTCCATTGAATATTTATACAGTGGACCCTCGGTTTGAGAGCATAATCCGTTCCAGAGCCATGCTCGTACTCCAAAACGCTCGTAATGCGAAACTAATTTCTTATTTTTAATAATTGAAACTCGGGCAATTCTTCTTGCTACGAACAATTGCACAGTTTCCCACATTTTACATATTTCCCGAATCTGATCTGAAGGGAGGGATCCCAGTGAATTTTCATCCATCACGATTACGGGCAACCATCACGAGTTGCTCGTAATGCGAAATTTCACTCGTAATCCGAGGTAAAATTTTTCAAAAAATTTTGCTCGTACTGCGAAAAGCTCGTACTCCAAGGTGCTCGTAAACCGAGGGTCCACTGTATTTAGAAATTGAGACAAAATGTAAGAATTGTCTAGATTAGCGGTATTCAACCTCCCACATTTAAAATTCTTACTATAATACTCGTATAGGCCTAACTGGGCTTGTATTGCTCCTATATTTCCTCATCTTATCCTCCTTATCTCCTCTCCTGCTTTCCAGCGTCATCCAGTCACGCATGCGTTCATTACCTTTTCTATCGCCATTGTGTGCGCACAGGAGAGTGACCGACAGACTGTCGTGTTCTTATCTCAACTTTTCAAGATGGATATTTTTGTTCTGAAAATGTTAAGGAGAGAGTTAAAACAAATTTGGCATATTGGTTTGAGGAATTCCCGAGTTTTTCAGTCGCTTGTCCTACGGACTAAGGTTTTCTAGTATGGCATAAAACAGAAGACATTTAAATACATTTTATATGGACTTATCTATATTGAAGGCGTCAATTAGCAATTAATATATTTAGAGGTCAATCGCTTTGGTAAATAATATCCGATTTGAGATGTCTAATAAAGTTTTTAATTTTCTTGTGTGTGTATGGTATAAACAAGATTATTTTATACTTGAAATATTGATGCAAATAATATTATAATTGAGTTAAATAAATTTAAAATATTTGCAGAGTTTCTTTATTAAGGTATCGGGAGGCAAGCTTTCGCGCGGTCGCGCTTCATCAGGCCACTGGCTCCGCAAAGGCGTGCAACAGATACAATAGATATTCAGAGAAATACATTTAAAAAATCAAAAATAAAAATAGTTTCCAGTTGTAGAGGGTACAGTTTCAATGGGGATTGGCTTCATCTGCGTTGAATATGCTGGAACTGTTTGGGTAGATCAATTCTTCTGTTTATGCTATTATTGTCTTTGGAGATTAAAGATTCTAGAATGAGTCTATTGTATTTGGAGAATATGCTATGGAAGTGACATGTGACATCTTGTAGGTTGAATTGATGACCTGTAGAATTTTCGTGCTGGAATATTAAGGATTTGTTATCTTGGTTTCTGATATTACGGCTATGTTCTTTAACTCTTATGTCTATTGATCTGCTAGTCTCTCCTATGTAAGAGGCATTGCACTGTCGGCAGGAGATGGAGTATATGGCGTTCTGCTTGTTTCTAGACTCTGTATTATTATTGGATTTGGTTATAGGGTTTCTAATGATCTGGCCTATGGTTCGGAAATTTCTAAATAAGCATGCCATATTTCCTCAATTCATGGGAAAATCTTTCATTAGCAGGTGAATATATATTGTAAATAACTATCTGCCCGGTATATTGTTTGTTTTTAGGGAGGGATTGGTTGTAGAAATGTTTATATATAAAATCTATTTGAAATTCATTATTTCTTAGATTTTGGATGATATTTCGTTTCTCAATTTTCTTGAAAATTGGTAGAGAACAATGTGTCCATATTCGTTTAGTTAACGTTTTCACTATAGTGAACCAACGAAGACGTGTCTGGAGACTTCCAAGACAGTCGTGGGATACCAATCTTATTGTCGCTGTCACACGACCGTGTGTTTCGGCCTGGGGGCCACTTGTTTTAATAGCCGGACCCCTTTGGTTGTCATCCACGGCACCCTTACAGCACGGCGGTAGGTCGATGAGATTCTATGCCCAGTTGTGTTGCCCTTCATATCACGGCATCCTGAGCTTACACTTCAGCAGGATGATCTCCTAACGCATTCGTGCTTGCAAAACACTACCTTGGCCAATATGGTCGACAGTTGAAGATCGATTATCGCTTGAAAGCTAGCATTTTAAAATAATAAAAAACTCATTGTGAGAAAATATTTTGATATTTTTAAACGTTTTTAACAATTTTATCATGAATAGATCTCTCTCCAATTGAGTACGACATTTGAAGAGAATATGGTACGATGTCCCGCGGGAGAACATCCACGAACTCTATCAATCAATGACAAGCCGAATAAGTGAGCTAACCCCTTATGGATTGATTCACTTCTCTTGAACAAAACACAAGCGGTTCTTCTGAGAATTTAATCGTTTATTTTTCTAAACATTTATATTATATCTACCGTATTTCGTCCCATTCGGATAGCTCGTTCTTTTTGCCTTGTTTTTAAGAGAGTATTTTTCCCATTCATCCAGAATTGTTATAGCGTTTTTATGACTTTTATTTAGGTAGAGACCTAACACAGTCCATCCCACTCTGTTGATAACGGGGGTTGTAGGTCGGGGATTAATTATCAAATACTCGCAGCTATCAACCATATATGTGATGGACATTCCCCTATCCACCAACCGGGGGCCCGTTTGGTAGGATTTAGCTCTCACCCAGGTAGACAAAATGTTTGCATGATTGTACTGTCATCATATACGTAACAACCACATTCCAGACTGTGCCGGATATAAAGATGTGCTATGCGATCAATTACCTGGCACTTAGTGCCATCCTTCCGACTGTGAGAGATTTTGGCAGCCGAGTTAAGTGACCAAAATAACCTCCGAAGTTTACAAAGCCGCAGCTCTTCTTCACCTCCTTTCCGCCATCGTTAGCGCACAGAACACAACAATCTGTTGCCTCACTTATCACCTTCTCTAAAAAGGTATTTTTCATTTCCTTTAAAGTTAAAATATTAAATTAATTAAATATTATTTTGGCAACATATTTCCCCCTTATTTAGACATTAGTATAAACAATTAATTTTAGATTAATTTAAGAGAAATATATTAGAATTATTTATAAACTTAATATAATAATCTACGTATATAAATTTTTATTGAAAGGTTCTTTATATATATGTGAAAATTTAAAATATAAACTTACATTTTGAAGAATATATATATGACATTCAGTATATAATGTATTTGTAAATAATTTGGGAAGCGGTATCTCACTTGGAAGATTTAGTTGAAATATTTAACCTAAACATTCTTCAATGGGAGAACATAGTACCAGGCAAAGGTTACCCCTTGGATTGCCTTTTTATCTGAGTTGATTGGCTTACCATCTTTCCATCATATTTTATTCGTGAAAAAACACAATTATAGAAACAATATGTACAAGATTGATAGATGTATTTACAAGATGCAAACACATTTATTCATTTCTTCCTAAAATTAATTAGAATTCATACATAACCTATGATTGGACCTGACATACTTCACCAGACACAACACTTAGTTTTGTCTCGTGGATAAAATTACTCACCGCCGGAGAGGCGAAGGTCTGGAATTTTTATCCCCCTTAAGTTAATTAATTAGCGATTTTATTTTTCCCAAAAACCAAAAAAGTCATATCAATATTTTTAAAAACATAAACCATGTTCATAAAAGAGATTTTTTCAAAGGAGAGTGAAGATTTTAACTTCATAACTTCAGTTGAATAATAATTTTTATTAGAACTTGTCTAAATAATAATAATAATAAAGCAGGCTATAAAGTTTATAATAGGGATTGAAAAGAGGAGCTAATGTTATTATTTCATGGCTATAACCACCAAATAAATAAAACCACAGAAAGAGAGATAATGGTAAAATAGATGACCTTGGTTGCTAGAGTGGAGACTGTCCAGGGTAGCGGAGGAGTTCTACCATGATATTTATTGACCTCAGTTAGTGTAATGGCCCTGCTGCTGAATTAAATATGGAGCAAATACATCGTTCGGACCTTTAAATATTAATTGTCACCAAGTCACAATTTTACTGGCTGTGCCTTATTGGAACTACTCGCGTTGATTTTCTTCGCTCTATCTCATCATGCGCATGTTTGTGTGCTATTCAGATTGAATATTCAATTTAATTGAGCATGCGCATCCCAAAAATCTCAAATTAAATATTCAATTATACATGCAGATACACAAAAACATTCTTTAGGCATTATTTATTATTCTTATAATTGCAACCAAATGGCTATGGTAGTAAAAACCTTATGTTATAAAGGCCACATCAGTAAGGTCCTTAGGCGGACCTTATTCACAAGTTATCGATATTTAGCGTGATGTGACGACATCGTTATGTCATCGGAGCTCCTACAACCGCCGCTTTGATAAAGATCAACTCTCTCTGATAGTTTATTTATTCTCCTAAAAATCTCTCTATGTGCGTTTAGAGCTAGTTTAAGGGCTAAAATTAGAATTGAAAACTCCAGAGTTGCAATCATGCTAGAAACATTTTTGGATATAGAGGGCGCATTGGGGAAGATATTTAGATCTTATTTCTTTAGATAAAAGGACATCTCAGTCAGATATAAATAACGGCCAGGCTATCTTTATATTATCAAGATCTTTAAATGTTCATGAAGTTTCTTAAGGATTTAACGTAATTTATAGAATAACGTTTGGTTTGATTGTTATAAAACTAACCGAATGAACTGACTTTACCCGGGTTCTGCCCGAGAGGATGCCTGCACAACGTATATTGTTTTAACTAATGTTTCCCTTTATATGAATAGGTCATATTTAATATTAAGAGTATATATAGGAGCCGTGATGACCCCAGCTAAAGAATTACACCGGTTTCGCTCGAATTCTCCACGATTTAATGCTTGAAAAAAGAATATTGATTTGAATAGGTCTTCCATATAAATATTTATATATATAGACTCACTTTATGATTGAGAGATTATTTCAAAATATTTTTTTAGATATTATTTTGCGCTCTTATGATATTTATCATTTAATATAAATATTTCTTGGTGTTGTAAAATAATTCCATATAGTTTCATTTATAAACAAAATAAAACGAAAATATCTGCATGAGGCCATTCGAAACAAATTAATAAACAGTTATATTTTCTGGTCACCTCACAGAATGACAGAGGGACACACTGAAGATATAACATAAGGCATTACGGGGGTATGATATTCATGTTACAAAAGTTGCACTTCTCCTTCTAAATATCCAAGTATACAGGCTAGCCTTTTGTCTAAATTTCCAAAACTGGTATTGTGGCTCAATCTTTATCACCGCCATTACGTTCTGTACTGGGTTGATAAACCAAATGCATTGTTTAACGCATAATATTAATATATATTCATTTATTAAAATAGGGGCATATTTTGGATCAAAATATTTATTAAATTTCAATATTTCGACGAGGCTGTTCGCCTATCTTCTTCTCAGAAAAAAATCAAAAACCTTGTAAGCTCATCACGCGGATAATAAGCTTACAAGGTTTTTGATTTTTTTCCGAGAAGAAGATAGGCGAACAGCCTCGTCGAAATATTGAAATTTAATAAATATTTTGATCCAAAAATATGCCCCTAATTTAATTATCAAAAATGGATTGCTCTATATTCAACAAAATATTCATTTATATACAATATATTTTTCATGAGCCAAATTCACTTGGGAAAATCCCCGGCGAATTTAAGAATATTGTTATAACTATAGATTGTGTTGATAGTTGCGAATGGGGCAGAATCGTTCGATCCATGGCTACATATTTCCATCAAATATTTGTTTTTGGACTTTCGAATGTAAACCAGGATTACTGGTATTTTAAGTTGACAACATCGGTCTATTAAAATTGATCAACAAAACCGATATTTATTGATCCTATTTTATATCAATTATGATCATAACCTTCCTGATCCGTGCTCATTTTGACCTCTACATAGAGATTGCTCCTAATGTATTTTAAGATTTATATAAATAATTTGAAGGTTTAATAAAGGTTTCTATGAATAATTTAATAATTATTTAATGCTTGTGAATGTTGTTATAAAAAATTCTAAAGAAGCAAAATAAAAAATTCCTGTAATAATTTAGCATCTTATAGCGAACACATCCCGAATTCCCCAAGGCAACAACAATTTAAATATTAACGTTGCTGAAATATTAATGGATATTACTATACCGATCACGTATAGGCGCTGTACAATATTGAGAGAGCAATTTTAATTATTCTCCGTTTAATAAGATTCTAGTTGAAATTTATCGTTGGTTTTACTTTATTCGCAGAAGATTGATTAACTCTATTAGTTCGTGGATAAATAATTCCCGATACATAAAAATTTTACTTTATTATTAATATATAAAAAAGTAATTAATACGCTTGTTAAACATTCAATCTTTGTATTTTTACATAACGATATGTGGAGATGTTAAGGAGGATCTTGTTATGCTTGTCTTCACATCCTTAGAACTCCTTTATTCTCTAACTAACTTGTCATTGAGATTTGAAATTATCTGAACCTTATATTTATCACTAGCTGATGGAAAACGGAAAATGCGCATATATATATAATATACCTTATAATAATATTATAATATATTCTGTTTAATTAATTTATTTTTAATTGTTTGGATTTGGCAGCACTGTAATTATTGTTGTTGTTATGAATATATTCAAAAGTATATATATAGCATTAAAAATATATATAATTAAAATTTGTTTCTTAATTTGGTTAAAGCATATTTATATATTTAATCGAAGGAACATCACAATATATATTTAATATATAAAAATGTTTTGAAAATAGAGCAATCCATAGATAAATCTTTAATTAAAAAGGCATATATTGGATCAAAATATCATTTATTTTACCAATATTTCAGTTGACTGAACGCCAACCTTTATCAAGGTGTTATAATAATGATATTTTGATCCAATTTATGCCTTTTTAATTAAATATAAAAATGTATATATATTTCAATTTGAAATGTATTTTCTAGAACAAAACTTTATTAATTAAAAAAAGGTAATTACGTACGTAACGTGCTATGTTCCATTGTTGGATATTCCTGTAGAAGAGGGCCGTCAGCTTTAAAATCCGTATAAAAGTAGCTACAAGAATATCATCAACAAATGGGTTTCTAAATGAATATACGAAACAAGGGATTATAATTTTTAAACATTGAATCTTTACAAGGAATTCGTCGAGGTGATTCACGCAGATCTAAGTAGACTAAGAAGAAAGTGTAAAATTGAAATCTTCAATGTGTCAAGTATTCTCTGAAAGTTAATCAGGTGAAGGCTTTAGGTGATTAGTAGTAAATGTTTAGTTATATATAATAGTAGAACTTAGTCACAATTCTCGTATGGCGTCTGGGCCAAAATATCCTATAAACGATTTAGCTTTATATAAGGGGAATAAAAAAGGCAACTTGGAAATGGACCCAGAAAAATGAGATAAGGTACACTCATGGACAAAACTTGAAACAGTACCTTTTAACATGTATATCGAGATTCAGACAATAACTCTAAAAGATATTTAATAAACATTGACCCTTATTTAAGATGCATGAGATAACCAAGTGTGAACAAAATTGCTTCTGTCTCCTTCAAAGACAAAAAAAAAGACCACCGCGACATCAAAGTCGATTCACTTTCTAATGTTTTGTCTATAAATGTAATAAGCGCGAGGTTAATAACGAAATCTTAATAAATGAAAGAGATACAAAGTAATTTGGTATATATACTTTCTTGTTTTGAAAATAGAGCAATCCATAGATAAATCTTTAATTAAAAAGGCATATATTGGATCAAAATATCATTTATTTTACCAATATGTCGGTTGGCTGAACGCCCACCTTTATCAAGGTGTTATAACATTTTACACACTTTAAAATGTTATAACACCTTGATAAAGGTTGGCGTTCAGCCAACTGAAATATTGGTAAAATAAATGATATTTTGATCCAATATATGCCTTTTTAATTAAATACTTTCTTGTGTGTAGCGTGTATGAGAAAATGTTTGCCATCAGATACACCGGCATCTTGTCCATTTCCCCCAGTCGCAGAATAGAAGAAATCAAAGAAATACTTTGTTAAATCCAAAATTTAATAAATAAATAACACGCTATATTTCTTTTTCCCTATATTTGAAATAAATTTATAAAAATAACTCATTTAGAAAAAAAATTATTTCAAGTTGACGTTGAAATTAGATTAAAGTAGAAAAATCCATTAAAAAACACAATTAGGGAGGTGGTCAAAGCAAAAAAAAAAAATCACTCCAGTTAGAATTGAATTACATTTTAAAAAGTTAGTTTTGTTTCGTGCAGAATAACTGTGTTGTATAATTAAAGCTTAAAATGTAAATGCCATTAATTTTATAGTGATTTATATTGTTGCACTGGGCTGCGGTTTGGCAGATTCTTCAGTCTTGAGTCTCTCCTCAGACGTGTCTTGCATCTTTCCAGAACGTGTCTCAACCATCTTACAAGGTTAAACCAGTCAATAATAAGACAACTATAAATTTAGGTAGCACCTAGAATCTCTCTTTATTTACCACATCAAAGTTTAAAGCATGTAGGGTATTTTGTGTATCAAAATACAAATGTTTTATAGTACATAATATTTTATATTAATAATCTGTTTTATAAAAATAAATAAATTTATAATTTAAATTTTAAATATATTAAAAATAATATTATAAATAATTTTAAAAATAGGCGCATTAATCATGATGCAACACTTCCCCCTCTCCAGAGGTCGTCACGTCCTCGTGAGTGACCTCATCAATTCTTTCAAAATAGGGTTTGAGTCTTGAGACATGGACAATCAATGGGTCTTGGCCAGGATTATCTTTCGGCTCAATTAAGTAATTTACGTTGGACAGCTTCTTTAATATTCGATATGGCCCAAAATATTTTCTCAATAGTTTTTCACATTTTCCGATTTTCCTGACTGGTGTCCAAACTGCCACTAAATGTCCTGGTTCATAGATTCTCTCGTTGTGTTTTTTGTCATAGTTTCTTTTCATTCTTTCCTGAGTCTTCTCTGTGTTGTTAATGACTACCTGTCTCGTCCTTGCTATTTTATCTAAGTAGTTTTCTATATATTCGTCGTAATCGTCCATGGTACTGTCCGTTGGGATATTCTCGTCGTCTAAGAGGGACATGGGTTCCCTCCCAAACAACAGGAAAAATGGAGAGTAGCCTGTGGTTTCTTGAATTGTGGTATTATATGCGTGGGTGATAAAAGGAAGGATTTCGTCCCAGTTCTTCTGATCCGTATTCACATACATGCTGATCATATTGATTAAAGTTCTATTTAGCCGTTCCGTTAGTCCGTTAGTCTGGGGGTGGTAGCTCGTTGTGAAGCAATGTTTAACTTTGCACATTTTCATAACCTCCTTCATCAAATTGCTAGTGAATTGTGAACCTCTGTCGCTGATAAGAAATCTTGGAGCCCCGTGACGTAAAAATATATGTTCGATTAAAAATTGAGAGACTTCTTTCACTGTCGCTTCTGGTACTGCCTTTGTTTCAGCATACTTGGTATAATAATCCGTCAACACAATGATCCATTTCCTTCTTATTTTCGTTGATGGCAAGGGGCCAACAAAGTCAATTCCGATTCTTTCAAAAGGGTAGTTAGCTGGGGGAATAGGTTGTAGAAGTCCAGATGGCAACTGATTTGAACCTTTCCGACTTTGGCAAAGATGGCACGTCTTTACAAATTCGGAAACATCTTTCAGCATGGAAGGCCAATAGTATTTATTCTTCAATCGGTATGTGGTTCTGGCGACGCCCAGATGGCCATTCAGCATATGGTTGTGGTATTCACTCATGATTTCTTTCCTTCTCTTCTTTGGCACTACCAGCAACCATTCTCTGCCTTCAGGATTTGGATTTTTCTTGTAGAGACACCCATTTTCTTCTTTAAAGTTCTGTGTAATTGAACGCTTGTTTCCACTAAGGTTCTCCTTAATATTCTCAATAAAATCATCCTTTTCGTCTATTATTTGATTCAAAAATAGTCTTTCATAATCCTCGTCCCATTCGTTTTCTGGTAAGGGTCCTCTAGATAGACCATCAGCGTCCAGATGTTTTTTTCCCGATTTGTGTATAATTTCGAAATTATATTCCTGAATCTTCAGTGCCCATCGTGCTAATCGACCTGTCGGATCTTTTAAATTCTTAAGCCAGCATAGTGCGTGATGATCAGTTACGATTTTAAAGTGCCTTCCATATAAATAGGGCCGTAATTTTGATATCGACCACACCACAGCTAAACATTCCTTTTCGGTGGTTGAATAATTTTGCTCAGGTTTACTTAGGGTTCGGCTCAAATATGATATTACCTTCTCTTCGCCACCGATATTTTGAATTAGTGTTGCGCCTAAGCGGATGTTAGAGGCATCTGTGTGAATGCAGGTGGCTGCATTTGGATCAAAGTGACCTAAAATTGGCGGATTCATAAGAGCTTTTTTAAGGTTTTGGAACGCTTCTTCCTGTTTTCCTGTCCAGATAAATTGCACATTTTTTCTGATGAGACTGGTCAATGGGTCAGCGATTAATGAGAAATCTTTAATACATTTTCTATAATATGAGCACATTCCTAGGAATGATTGCACTTCTTTGGCCTTCTTGGGCTGAGGAAAATCTCTAACGGCTTTGATATTTATATTCGGCAGGTTTTATACCCTCTTGGTTGGTTATATGTCCAAGGATCTCAAGTTCCTCGAAAGCAAATCTGCATTTCTTGGCGTTCAGTTTTAAATTAGATTCGCTGAAGCATCTGAGGACAGCTTCAAGTCTTTTAATGTGGGTTGGAAAGTCCGAGCTGTATATAATTACATCGTCCAGGTAGCAAAGGCAAATCTGCCATCTCAGATTTCCGAGGACATTGTCCATGTTCCTCTCAAAAGTAGCAGGGGCGTTGCATAGACCGAAGGGCATTACGTTGAATTCATATAACCCATGTGCAGTAGTGAAAGCCGTCTTCTCTTTGTCTCTCTCTTCAATTTCGACTTGCCAATATCCCGATTTGAGATCTATTGCTGAGAAGTACTTGGATCCTTGGAGAGTATCCATTACATCATCAATTCTTGGGATTGGATAAACATCCTTCACTGTTACTTCATTTAATTTCCTGTAGTCCACACAAAATCTGTATTTGCCATCTCGTTTTTTGACCAATATAACGGGAAAGGACCAGGGACTTGAAGATTGTCTAATTATTCCTTCTTCGAGCATCTCGTCTATTTGATCCTTTATGATGGTTCGTTCCTTAGCGCTTACCCGGTAAGGCTTGTGCTTTATTGGTTTTGCGTCTTCTGTATGAATCTGATGTTTTGCCAAACTGGTCCTACCTAACCTCGATGAGAACAAATCAGTATACTTGGCCAAAATTTGTTTTAACCTCTCTTGTTCTTTAAATGTTAAATTTTTGTTTATTTGAAATTGTATTTCGTCATTTTCATTCTGCTTCTCTTTATTCTCTATAAAATTTACCCCTGCAGGAAGACTTCCATAAGCCAATGTTTGGTCTTTCATGATTTTTAAAGGTCGAGGATAAGGGTTCGTTATCCAGATATGGGTTTTCTTATCCGTGACAGTAAGCAAACTTCTTGCCAATCGAAGACCATTTGTTTGAGTCATTCTGTTGTTCTCTTCGATGACATATTCGCCATCCTCTGCTTCTATTGAGGCCCTAATCAATTTAATAGATAGTTTAGGTATAACGGTATCTGTAGTGCTCTTTATTTTTTTTAGATCATAATTGCTTACGTCATGATTACTCATAAACTTATATTTTATTGTTTCTCGTTTACAATCAATTTTAGCATTCATTTTTTAAAGGAAATCTCGTCCAAGAATAAGAGTTCGTAGATGCGCGTCCATTACTACAAATTCGTGGGATAATTCAGTGTCATCAATTTTTAAATCTAAAATAATGCTACCTACCATATCTAATTTTTTTCCATCGGGTCCTGAACACGTTTTAGTGAGACTATTTATTTCACGGCTAGCAAAAAGTGCTGTTCTTAGGTCGACCACTGAAAGATCGGCGCCTGTATCAATCAAAGCTTCGCATAACCCTATCTTGTCCACATTAATATTAATTTTGTACCTAGGGTCCAACTTTCTAATTCCATTTATGGTCGACTTGCTTTGATTGAAGGAATCAGGCGCGACACTTAGTTTAAATCTTCCAACACGGAATATCTATTCCGTGTAGGAATATTCATTTGTGTGTCATTACAAACATCCGCATAGAGGCGAGGCCGTGTATAATCTTTCCTTTCGTCCATTTGAAGATTTTCTTGGCTCTTGTCTTGGGAAACTGAGGGGTCCTCTTCTACGATCCTCACAAACTTGACTCTGCAATACCGCGCTACGTGTCCTGGCTTGTTACACTTGAAACATATTGGTCTCCCGTCTTCTGTCCTATTCCTGTTTGAATCTGGACTCTTATTGTAGGTTTTCCTTGGGTAGACCGGTTTTGGCTCAGGAATGGGAGTGTAAAATCGTCTAGGGGCAGATACCTGGGGCAGCGGCTTGTTCTGGTAGTACCTCGGAGCGGGGGCCTGGGGCTTGGGGGTGTTCTGGTAGTACCTCGGAGCGGGGGCCTGGGGCTTGGAGGTGTTCTGGTCTGGTCTTCTGAACGACGGAGCGTTCTTCCATTGCTCTTGATGGTGGGAACGAGGAGAGCGTGGTCCATTATATAGAACCTTTGATTTTTCTATACGTTCTTGATAATTATTTTCAAACAAATCCATCTTTTTACACAAGCTTAGGAGTTCGTTGGTATTCTTAGGAGGGTTTAAGTAGAGGGCAAAAGAGTATTCTTTCTTTAACCCTCCAATAACCCAATTTATTTTATTCTCTTCTTCCATTTGGGGGTCGACCTTGTTGCACAGAACCAGGATATCCTCTGCAAACCTGATTGCAGGTTCATTCCACTGCTGCATTCTGTTCAGCCTCATCTTCAATTCTTCTTTGTTGGCGTCTGAGCCAAAATCCTGAATTAGGCGGCTCTTGAAATGTTCCCAGCTGGTAAAACTTATCTTGTGTAGGTCCAGCCAGGTTTTGGCGCTACCAATCATGTTCATGGCTGCATAGCGAGAAATAATATATTCTGCCCAGTGGTACAGGAAGCCAATTTCTTCAAGGGACTCAATCCATGGGCGAGGGTCTTCTGTTCCATCATATTTGGGGATGTCTATGTTGGGGTTCAAAACAACTGGGTCGGCACTTGCATCTCTACCAATTGTTGCACTGGGCTGCGGTTTGGCAGATTCTTCAGTCTTGAGTCTCTCCTCAGACGTGTCTTGCATCTTTCCAGAACGTGTCTCAACCATCTTACAAGGTTAAACCAGTCAATAATAAGACAACTATAAATTTAGGTAGCACCTAGAATCTCTCTTTATTTACCACATCAAAGTTTAAAGCATGTAGGGTATTTTGTGTATCAAAATACAAATGTTTTATAGTACATAATATTTTATATTAATAATCTGTTTTATAAAAATAAATAAATTTATAATTTAAATTTTAAATATATTAAAAATAATATTATAAATAATTTTAAAAATAGGCGCATTAATCATGATGCAACAATATACACTCATGAACAAAAAGAATTTGTATCTTTTAGAATGTATATCGGGATTCAGACAATAACTCTAAAAGATATTTGATACACAGTAACCTTTTTTGAAGACCACGTTGCCTCTCTCTCCTTAAAAAAAAAAAAAAAAAAAGACCACCAGACAATGAAAATGAAGGCTTTCCACTTCCTTAAGTTTTATCCATGAGTGTATGTTCATATTCTTAAAAATATAGACTAATATGACATCGTTAAATATTCTAGATTGTACTTTAAATAAATACATTTGTTTACATTTAACCAATTTGAAGGAAATATGTATTTCTTTCAATATATACACATTGAATAAAATAATATATATATATATATATAACGAAATAGTTAATGTATATATAAACAATTTTTATGTCTTTTCTTTTTTCAAATCTTTCTGGAGCATAAGATAATTTTAAAATTAAAAGTTTGTGAGAGGAAGTTTTATAATAATGATATGCCCTATGGGCATTCAAACTTTACTCCAAATACAGCTTTTAATTAACTAATTTGCCCTTTTGAAATAAAATGAACTAATATTTAAATAAATAAAAGGTTTTCAAGAATCTTGAGTGAATTTAATAGGAAAAATTCATAAAGGGAGAAAAACTGCAAATTACAAACATTTTTAAGCAGAAAAATAACGGAAGGTTTTTGAGTCAACATCGACCGCGTGGGTGGCGCCATGCAGCGGCGACCTTAGGTCACAGCTGATATTTCACGGCCACATGCGTGACGTCACCATTGTCTGGTGGGAGCCGTCTCCTCGCCTGCCCATCTTTTTTTTTTTGAACATCCAGTCACTTTATTTACCATATCTGAACATAAGGTTTAAGCTTTCAGGTTAATTGATATAATTTACAAGTATTTTTACTTGTATTTCTATTTCTCAGATAAAAATAATGTTCTACTGCTTCTATATTGTACTAAGTGAAATATACAATAAACGTGTATTGAAGACCTCTCTGGCTCATTAGTTTCGCCGCAGCAGTTTCGCCGGTTTAATCTTCCAAACAGCTCGGTGTATTGAACAATTCTGTTTATATAATTGATAATTAAGATTAATATTATCAATAAATTGTGAAATCTTTGCGGAAGAGGTTCGATGTATGTGTATTGGTGAATGTATGTTTTTTGTGTTGGTATGTATGTGTTTCTATATTTCATTTGTTTGTATAATTTATTCTATTATTTTCATATATTTTTGAAAAAAACTTTTTATTTAACTGTTGACTGTGTCAATAAAAAGGTGTAAATTCTCAATTGTCTCTATATTTGGTTTGTATATTGTATAAATGTCTGTATATATGTGTTTATGTTATATTGTATATCGTATGAAAACTAAGTATATTTAAATAACAATTGATAAACATCAAAACTACTCAGATGGCGAAGTTAAAATAGCTCTCTCTCTCTCCTCTATGTGTGTGTGTGTGCAATATCTTAAAAATATATTTTAAAAAAGTAATTTGTTTATGTTTTGACATCGAGAGCAAACTTACCTAGCCAATCGCTGAATTAAACGCCAGTTATTCCACGTGACTGTGGAATAAAATAATAATTCTGAACAATGTTCCATTTAATTGTTTCTTGGCGTTTATGTTTTGTCTGCGGTGGTCTGCAGTCCTTAGCTGGCGACTCCTACGGGAGAAACGCTGACAATAATGAATCATCACTTTCCTAGAAACCTTTCGCTCCTGCCGCCGTGTCAACGCCAATCTCTGGCCGACGGGAACATTTCATTTACCTCGGTCCTACTCCTGCATCTTCGGATCGTGCAAGTTTGTGCCATCGATATAATTCTTTCAACTTCGGATCGTGCAAGGTTGTTCCATCGATATAATTCTTGCTACTTCGGATCGTGCAAGGTTGTTCCATTAATATAATTCTTGCAACTTCGGATCGTGCAAGGTTGTTCCATCGATCTAATTCTTTCATTTTCGGATCGTGCAAGGTTGTTCCATCGATATAATTCTTGCAACTTCGGATCGTGGCAAGATTGTTCCATCGATATAATTCTTGCAACTTCGGATCGTGCAAGGTTGTTCCATCGATCTAATTCTTTCATTTTCGGATCGTGCAAGGTTGTTCCATCGATATAATACTTACAACTTCGGATCGTGTAAAGTTGTTCCATCGATATAATTCTTGCATCTTCGGATCGTGGCACGATTGTTCCATCGTTATAATTCTTGCAACTTCGGATCGTGTAAATTTATTCCGTCAATATAATTATATCATCTTCGGATCGTGTAAGGTTGTTCCGTCGATCTAACTATTGAATCTTCGGATCGTGTAAGGTTGTTCCATCGACCTAATTCCTACATATTTCTATCGCGTAGTGTATCTTAGAGGCGAGGAGTATATTATTGATATCATTCTGGCTGCTAAGTTTTCCTCCATGAGGAACTTCCTTCAAGGTAAACACATTTATACACGGTATAAGTTCACTATATTGAAGATGAAACTTTTAAAAATGTAAATTGAAAAGGAAAAATATTGACTGAGACTTTGAATAAAAAATAAGCATAAAAATAAGATTAATAAAATCAGGAGCTGCGTCTATATTTGGAAATCAATTTTCAGGTCGGCTTACCCTCGAGCAAGAGGACAAGTTTGAAAAATATATTCCAAGGAACCAATCGTGGTTGGATCAATCCGGTGACGTGGCCCCGACGTGACCAAACTGGAGAATGGAGGGGGAGTTGGGCAAGAAATTCTTTATTTCTCCACATTCAGATCCTATTCCAATCTGGAGAATATTGAAATGGCAGCCTTTCCTTCGAGAGATTATTATCTCTGACAACCCTCTTTCAGGAAATTTCGTGCGGAAACGCCATAAATTGTTAATGATATCTCAAACGTACGGTGTGTAAAATAAATGTTAAATTTGATAAAGTTATGAAGATATAGAGAGAATTATAAATAGAAATCACACGTGAGAATCGATACATTACATCAATACAAGTAAATATAGCGCGCGCAATATATAATTTTACACATTAAAACTATAAAACAATTTCAGAACAATTATTTCAAACCTTCCGGTTTATATCCATAATCACTCAGTTATTTTACATGGCGCTTGTGCGCCTTTTATATATGCACATATAAATGTATTTTACATATGCATTGGTGATTCTGCCATTATGGCCTCATAAACCAAACGATTTACGATGTTGAGCCATTATGTGTAAAATAAAATAAGACCAAGTGCAGACTAAAGTCGTAAAATGGCTCAATGTTTGCATAAAATCGATTTTTCAACTCGAAAAAAAGTGTTAAGCCGAACCAGAACTGCTACAAAAAAACCGTTTCAAAAGATAAATTGCCAATTCTCATCATCATTAACTAAACATTCGTTTATATTTAACATTTCCTTTTCAACAAATAGAAATATCAATCATCGTATGTTCTTTTCTAGCCGACATTCTATCAAATTATTTCATAACCATTTATTAACAGGATTGCAAGTTATAAAGAAAGAGATGCGTAATAAAACAATTTAAACATAAGATATTATTGAGAATAAACTTATCTATCATTCGAGACTTGAATATATTCTTTAAATCAATATACAGAAATTATTCCCAATCTCAAATACATATATATATATAAATATTATAACTCACAATTTTAAAATTCTATTTCTAAGCTAAATGAGCATATTATATGCTTCAATATAATTGGTGTCAGAAAAACTTTGATTTAAAGAAATAAGCGACAGTTTACTGCAGTACAATTTAAACATCAATTCGCTCTTTCTTTGGCTGTTCGAGAATAAGATAGTATTATTCCGTTATGAAAAGGAGATCAGGGACATATAGATTCTCATGATAGAAGGAGAATTCTTTAAAACAGACCCGTGATTGGCTAGATCTAGTCAGTGTGTTTTTAAAATCAAATCAACAAGAAAATTGGAAGCAATTTTATTAAATTGTAAAGGCAGGGATGAGCATTTATTATAAGTCAATAGGTTCGAGCATTCAATAATTTTGTCATTCGAGCGAGCGATCACTCGGTCGAGGAAGATAATACGATCAATTTAGATAATCTTCACATCAGCCAATAAATCTCCAAATGGAACGATAACACCCAATATAATAAACGCGATTGCAAGGTGACATATTATATCGCCATTTTATTTTAAAATTGAATCCAATATTGGTAATTGATTTATTTGTGTACTAAAGAATATCTCATAAAATATTGTTCAATTTTCTTCTAACCTATCCTCAGAGTATTAGACCTCGAGTGTAGAGCGCAATATTGATTGAAATACACTGGTGTCCAAAAAATAAGAAACTCTTGTTTTTTAATGATATGTTTTAAAATATACAACGCTAAAAGCTAAAAAGTAATTTAATTAGGTATTTTAAGTCGTAGAATTTATTTCTCGCAACCGTTCGATTCGGTAAAATTGAAAATATGCAAATTTTTGCTTGTCTTTATAAGTGTGCTATTTGGCGTGTGTTGTTTACCCCATCTAAGAATTGTCCAATTAAAATTTTATTTAATCCTTAGTTAATTATGAGTTTACGAAACATTTTAGTAGATTATTTAAAATGGAGAGCTGTTGGAAGAATGGAGGCAGGGCAATCACAAGTTGAAGTAGCAAAATGGCTAAATGTGAATAAATCTGTGGTCAGCAAAATATGGAAACAGTTCATTGAGACAGGAACCATCATAAGAAAAGAAGGTTCTGGTAGAAAAAGAAAAACAGCTACCTCTGAAGACCGTTATCTGGTCGTAACTGCCAAGCGCCATAGGGAGATGACAGCTATTCAACTCTCTAATGAACTCTCAAGTGCTACTGGAACGAGAATTTCAAGACAAACTGTTTACCGAAGGCTTCACGAAGGTGCTCTTTATGCAAGACGACCAATGGTCTGTATCCCTTTAACCTCTGCTCACAGGAGAGCCCGCTTGAATTGGTGCTTGGAACCTCACGCCTGGACTCATGATCAGTGGGCCAATGTTCTCTTCAGTGACGAGTCAAGATTTAGTTTAAACACAGATTCTCGACGAGTTTTCATCTGGAGGGAGCCTGGAACCCGCTATCATCCAAGTAACATCGGGGAAATAGACAGTTTTAGAGGGGGCAGTCTCTTAGTCTGGGCTGGCATCAGTTCTAGCAGACGCACACCCCTCCACATTTTTTCTGGGGGCACTTTAACTGCCCAAAGGTACAGGGATGAGATCCTTGAGCCCTATCTAAGACCTTATAAAGATCAAATTGGTCACAATTTAATTTTTATGGACGATAATGCTCGTCCGCATAGGGCTAGGCTAGTCAATGAATATCTCCAGAGTGAGAATATTCGAAGGATGGATTGGCCAGCCAGATCTCCGGACCTGAATCCAATAGAGCATGTGTGGGATGCTCTAGGGAGGCGTATTGGAGCTCGTCACCCCTCTCCCAGAACCCTCGTTGAGCTAAGAACTGCTCTATTGGAGGAGTGGGGTTTACTTCCCCTGGACCTCCTCCAAAGCCTGGTAAACAGTATGAGGGCTCGCTGTGAGACCTTGATAGCTGTTAGAGGTGATCATACTCCCTATTGATATTTTATTTCTTTAAGATCTGGAACCTTAGCTTTGGGTATGTTGTTAATAATTTGCATATTTCATAATTTCAAATATTTTTTTAAATTTCATATAGCTAGTCAAATTCTCCATAGTTTAAACTATTTGTATACTAAATTTTATATTTGTTAATAAATTAGCTTTTGAGAAATTTCAATATTGGTTAAGTTTCTTATTTTTTGGACACCAGTGTATATTGTAGTTTTAGTTTAGTATTATCCTAATATATTAATTGGATATGATTCTCCATGTTTTATAGAACATTTAATGAACTAAATCAGCATTTATAAATTTGAATCTCAAAAGTATCCAAATTATAGAAATAGTAAACTGAATTCCAGAAGAGAGTTTTTTAAACCAGATGTACGCAGTCCATGATAAAACGTGTTCAAAAAGAGTGAAAAGAGTGAGGAAGAGGATCAGTGTGTTTGGCCTGGTTCAAAATCACATTAATAGGTACCGCTCAACAAGAGCAACCTAGTTCATGATAATTGAAACAGTGATAATATATGTGAAGGTTATTCACATATTAAACAATATTTTAACGCGGAATTTAATCCCCGTTCATGACTGTCGGGAATCGAGGGTGTTACCCACTCGTTCACCGACTTATATATATATCAGTGTGTTATATTAAAGAAAAGTGGTTGACCTTTTATCTATAATTCAAGAATGGTAATTAGTCAAAGTTGATGAAAATGAAGATATTGACGTTTAAAATTGATATATTTTCCTATAGATAGCAGTTGACCATCATCAACATATTCAGTTGCACGACCAGGAGGTTCAGGTTCCTTCAATTTAACTTTCTAATTCTCACTTCTTTTTAACTTATGACTCTTTTTTTTAAATCATTAAATTGTTTTTCCAATTATTTAAATAAAATTATTTAGTTTGGGTTTCATATATATTTATTTTAAAAATAAAATAAGAATATAATATTATGAGAAATGAAGTTTGTTCAAAAGCAAACATTTCCAGCGTGATTAAAATATAATCAAACTGAATATTACAATACATACCGAGGAATTGGCAATCGAAGCATTAGTATAAAAATCTCTATTTGATAAAAAATATGGCTTTATTCCAAAAATGAATATGTAAGACCATAACACAATTACAACAACCGCAATTTCCTTCGCCTATAATTTAATTAATACGAGTACTTCGAGAATTCAAAGACTACGAAAACTTCGAAAAGTTAGGTATTAAAAGAACTTTGAGAGACCAAGTACTACTATGACTTCAAGAAACCAAGTACTACTATGACTTCAAGAAACCAAGTACTACTATGACTTCAAGAAACCAAGTACTACTATAAATTCAAGAAACCAAGTACTACTATGACTTCAAGAAACCAAGTACTACTATAACTTCAAGAAACCAAGTACTACTATGACTTCAAGAAACCAAGTACTACTAGGACTTCAAGAAACCAAGTACTACTATGACTTCAAGAAACCAAGTACTACTATGACTTTAAGAAACCAAGTACTACTATGACTTCAAGAAACCAATTACTACTATGACTTCAAGAAACCAAGTACTACTAGGACTTCAAGAAACCAAGTACTACTATAACTTCAAGAAACCAAGTACTACTATGACTTCAAGAAACCAAGTACTACGAGGACTTCGATAAATCAAATACTACGAGGACTTCAAGAAATATAAAGTATACGAGTACTTCGAGATATCAAGTATTAGGATAAATTTATTAAAATGTATGTGTGGTGTTTCTACTAAATTATTTTAACATTTTAAATACCTTTTCTAAAACTTGCGTTTCTCATCTCATACAGATCAATGGAGTATGGAAGCATGGGCCACAAAAGCACGCGAACAATGAGATTTGTTTTAAACCAATAAATGGAACATCTTGTCACATGCTGTTCGCACCGTTATCAATCGAGTAGGTGTGCTCTGAAGTTATTTGTGACATTACTGAGAAAATTCGTCACTTAGATATTTATTAAAACTAGACTACATTTTTGGCATAAAGCGTAACAATTCTTAACATAGGTATTCTATATTTTGGGCTTAAATTTATTCCATTTTGTTTTCATAAATTAGCAAAAAATAATAGAACGTGGGTAATATACACTACGATGCAAAAGTTGTATATAAACGTTTTATTTTACGTGGAAATTCCTTTAATATAAGCAAATACACAAAGGTCTTATTCCTAGCAAGTTATTTCCAAGCTTACCTTAGTCATTAAAGATAACCAATTGAATTCTCTTTAAAATGTTCCATTAAGATTGTTCCTGCTAGGGAATGATTTAATATGATTATAGATTGCACTACATCCAATTTGCAAAAATTTCCAAAATAAAAATTGTCACTTTTAAGCAATTTAATTTACTAAAAAGGAAAGGAAACACATTTGAATCTGAATAACTCGGCATTTGATCTTTCTAAATTTGCTGGGGAATTAGTTTTTTTGTTTCTTTACCTCTCTAATGCGCGAGCGCAGTAGATAAAAAAGTTTGAGTTTATATTATTTGGTATTCGATCCATTCAAATGTTAGGATGTATGTTATTTGGGCCACGAATATAATAGAATAAAAGCAAATGCCATTTT
This sequence comes from Cordylochernes scorpioides, assembly GCA_030710605.1. NCBI lineage: Eukaryota > Metazoa > Arthropoda > Arachnida > Pseudoscorpiones > Chernetidae > Cordylochernes > Cordylochernes scorpioides. Next base: position 147,913,036 of record CP092886.1, read on the forward strand.
ATATAATAAGGGTGGACGATTTCTAAAAGGTTTATTGTAATGGATAAAACAGCGAGAGCTTTCAAGCGTTAGTTTTTCATAAGGCCAATGGGTCTTCTAAAACGCGCAATATATATAAAGACACTAAAGTTAAATTTTCACTATAAATAGTGTTGCTAAGTATAATCATTAACGTCATTCAATAAGTAGATTCTTTTAAAATTGTCTGAATTTGACGATATATATTGGTTGAAATTTTGTGCTATATAAATATATTAATAATATATATTGATATAATAATATTAACATATTATTTTAATATATACACAATATATAAGTATATATTGATATATATATAATTTAATTATAATATATTATTATTAATAATATATATACAAACATTGCGCGTCTTAGTGGAAATGAACTCCTTTAATCGTCCCTTGTATATTAAACAAATAAACTCATGGATAAAACTTAACGAAGTAGAGTATCTTTGATGTCGCCGGTCGTCTGTTTTTTTTTTTTTTTTTTTTTTTAAGGAGACAGAGGCAATTTTTTTCACACATGGCTATCTCGTGTGCCTTCAATAAAGGTCACTGTGTGTCAAATATATTTCAGAGTTATTGTTTGAATTCTGATATACATGGTAAAAGGTACAACTTCCTTGAGTTTTGTCCATGAGTACATATCTATCTCTTGTTGAAACTATAGCGCAATACATTCGAGTATATTAAATAATTAAATAATAAAAAAACACATCTTGGATCTATTGTAAACTTTTGCATACTCTTGTAAACTTATAATCCATGAGATCTTTTCGTAGCTCAAAGGTAGGATACGTTTACAAGATTTGAATCTTAGAAGAAAGATGAGCGAACAGCCATATATATGTGTCTGTGTTAGATAATAAAAATCCTATCTTGAAACTCACACAGCACACAGGATCATACGTTTACAAGAGCATGCAGAAGTTTACAATAGATCCAAGATAGGCTTTTTTTATTTAATTATATAATATCCGCAAAAAGAATTTCTCTATTTTCAATGTATATATATATTATTAATTATTTTTACAATTATTTAAATTATTTATTTTGGGTTTCATATATATTTATTTTAAAAATAAAATGAGAATATAATATGAGAAATGAAGCTTTTTCAAAAGCAAACATTTTCAGCGCGATAAAATATAATCAAACTGAATATTACAATACCTACCGAGGAATTGTCAATCGAAGCATTAGTGTAAAAATCTCTATTTGATAAAAAATATGGCTTTATTCTAAAAATGAATATGTAAGACATTAACACAGTTAAAACAACTGAAATTTCCTACACCTATAATTTACTTGATACAAGTACTTCGCTAATCCAAAACTACGGGAAACTTCGAAAAATCAAAAATTCGAAAAATATATATACATATTGAAAAAAGAGCAATAAATTTTGAGTCTATTAAATAATTAAATAATAAAAAGCCTATCTTGGATCTAGTGTAAACATATAATCCATGAAAAGATCTTTTTGTGGATCAATGTTTGCAAATGATTTCCTATCTAGGAAAAAAGTAAGGGCTTAGAGTAAAATCAAATCCCTCCAATCAGGCTCTGACCTGCGCCGGTATCAGCGTCCACCAACCAAACAGACTGAGTGATGAGCCAACCCAGCGTCGAGACGACTTGTTAAAATAGAGCGACTTGCTGCACCAAAATAAAACATTTATTGCTCTGTTCTAAAATAAGCCACAAACATCACCTCATCCCCTTGATTTCTGACCACTGACTCGGTTATTTTAACCCATTGTTGCTCGCTCTCCTGAGGCATCTGGAGAATATAACCACAATAAATACCAAAACATCCCGTGTTCACGAGCTTCTTCTATTGGTTCTTTAAACTAACTGAATGCCAACATATTATTTGTATAAATTACAATGCTCTTTAACAAATATTATAATCGATTTTATATATTTATTTCACGAAACGTTTATTGCATAAAATAAACTTTTAACTTATTTGTCTTCATCTTACTTAGTACAACATGTTAAATATACATAAACTACATAATATTTTAGACAATGTGTTTTCCTGTTAGTGTTTTGCAATAATTTTCTTAAAATTAAATTTTCGATTTTCAAAAATATATCAACATTTTCGATTAATGACAAATGCTCATATTCATCTTTATTGTTTGTGTATGTTTACGACCAAAAATTGCAACATTTTAAAATTGATAAATCCGCTAAAAAAATTGTATTTTATCTAATGTAGATAAATTAATGAATATATTTTCAGAATAATGAGATTCGTTTTGTGTGTAAATTTTTGAATATCTATGCATTCATTACATAAATCTCTACAAATTCAGAGAAATAAGTAAATAAATATTTAAATTGCGTCAAAGAAAGAGAGAGAGATTGAAACAATTTTATTGACATCTAGTCAATATTTCATTTTAAACAAATGAATGAAAATAGAGAGACAGAGACAAGCCATAAAACAATTAATTATTGATGGAAATATACAATTTGATTAAATATTTTTAAATTAAAGAATCTTCAAGAGATGAAAAACTTGTAAAGAAAAACAAGTGTTAACCAAAGACTCTACAGAAATGAGATCTAGATGCCGGTTTTTCATGGATCAACAAATAAAGAATTAACATTATTACATTAGACAGGTAGTTCTTAAGAGATATTTATTAGATTTTCCATATAGAACTTAATTTAAATTATTTTCAATACTAAACAATTTCATTTTATCCCTTAAAACATTGTACATCTCCAAGTTAAAAAGAAAAAAACATTTTGAATTTTTATTGAAAGTAGGAGCCATCCAATTAATTATTTTTTGCTGAATAATAAATAAATAAAAGATCCGAGAGAGGATAATGATCTATAAAAATAATTGGTCGCCCTTCCATCAATAGATGGTGCGTAGTTTTGGTGTCTCTTGACGGGAGACCTTTTATATATATTTACTCTCGTCTATTTGTACTTATACCATACTGACCGGAAAGGCGTCTGGGTGACGCATACCTGGACCCCGTCTTGTGGGCCAATTAAAAGAACTCACTGGCTTAACGGTTGCCGAGATGGCACATCGAGCTCAAGACAGAGATGTTTGGAATGTAATACCTACAGTGGACCACAACGTTCGATCGCAAATAAAATGATTTATTAAAATAAAAACATAAAGTCTCCAGGGAAAAGATTCTTTTAAAAATATTTTTATCTAAAAATATCTCGAGCTTTCGGGCAAGTAAGCCCTTCTACGGGAGAAACTATTTTACATACTTAATACGCCAATAAAATATGATTTAAACTCGAATAAAGTCCTTTAGTTGTTTACATTTGTTTTAAGGCATAAATGTAAACAACTAAAGGACTTTATTCAAGTTTAAATCTTATTTTATTGGCGTATTAAGGATGTAAAATAGTTTCTCCCGTAGAAGGGCTTACTTGCCCGAAAGCTCGAGATATTTTTTAATAAAAATATTTTCAAAAGAATCTTTTTCCTGGAGGCTTTATGTTTTTATTTTAATATTGATTCAAGGAATTATTTTATCAAAAAATGATTTATATTATTTTTACTTATAAAAAAGAGAATATATTTTCCCTGTTTTTGTGGTAAAAGATACATTCCTCTTTCACATGCGCATTTCTGATGAACACTTTGTAGTGGAATGTGAATTAGCGTGAAGCTTTTTCCTGTGATAGAGATGAAAGTCAAGCGTCGTCGATTAATTAGAGGGCCGGTGATCGATGGCGTCGTGTTACAAGAGCGACGATAATTGGGAAACTTTCCCCCGTGACGTTCTCAAATTTTGAAACCTTATATTTATTTTTCATTTTTACACCATATTTTACTTTGCTGTGTTATTGCTTGTTATTTTCCTTCTAACAAGTTTGTTTGCTAAAAAGATCTGGAAAGGAACATAGAAGTTCGAGGTGATATATAGATTTATTTAATTTCTTAATATTTTCTTTATATTCACATCTCTGTGTGCGGAGAGAGAGAGAGAAGGTTAGATTACAGTGGTAAAAAATAAAAACGACAGCAAATCTCTTCAATTCACCACAGTTTATAAACAGCATCTATATAAAAAGAAAATGCAAATTTTTGTGGCTTTCTTCGATATAAACATTTTATAAATTCTCTAAAAATAATGCCAATTGTTAAAAATCGGTTTTATAGGGGAGTCCCCTCAGTCTTCTAAGTTGTTTTTATTTGCATATAATATATTTGGAAATAGAAATCCTTTAGAAAAATATGCTCCCCCCCTGCTCTGCGTCATCAGGACTCATATTTTTTCTACTTTTTTAAAAGATTTATTGAAGCAAAACTTTAATAAAACATAGAATTAGTTATTGTTCTATACTTGTTCGTAGAACGGGATAATAGTCTAGTATTAGAATAAGAATGTATTATTACCAAACATAACGTTTCAATTAACATCACACTTTCTTATCCCAAAATAAGAAGGTTAGTCTCTGGTATTTGGCTATTTTCAAATTCTAGAGTCAAATTCCTTCCAGACCTACCCTTCATTTTTTATATCACAATATGTGAAAATTGATTATTTATTCAATACAAAATTGGTTTTGATTAACCTATATTTTAAACTGCAACTCCATCTATACACCTACCTTTCAAATTCACGAATTTTATTAGTAGTTTTAATGGAATAAAATGAAAGTATTTTTGACCATCCTTATATATATGATCTAAATTCGCTTATGCTCTGCTCGAATGAGTGTTTGATATGATAAATGAATGAATGATAAAGCAATATTATTATGATGATTTTCCGAATAAAAAAATGTAAATTAGTCTAGTATTTGGTTAATTTGATTTTTTCTTGGTTAAAAATTGACAAAATCTCCTTCCAGACTTATCTTTATATATTATTACAATTTTTCATTCAGATTGTTTCAATATTGAGGAAAAGTTGCGGGACAAAATACATGTGATTTTTTATATTTACATAGAAGATTAAAGATGAATAAAAGTCGCGTTAATATATATATTTATAATTTTTAGTGATAACGGGGAGCGTTAAGTTAATGATGATATTTAATATTTATTTGTGAGATTTTGCGAAAGAACATTTATCGATATATAAGATATTGAATCTAGGTATGTATTTTTATGGCCATTGAAGATTATGTCAATAGTTATTTCGTAACACCTATTCACTTTATTAAATATAAAATTCAGGCTATGAAATGAAGTCAGTCTAATACAATAGTAGAGGGATCTTGAGAACATAATGGCGAAACTGCTGAGAGGGTAAAAAATTGTGAGCCATGCCTTTCCTCTTTCTACTTTTATTCACTGCAGTATTAGGGGCTATATAAATAGTTTTTAATTATATATATATATATTCAAAAGGTTGTGACATATTCTCATGCCCAGCAATGGCCGCAGCCTTGCAGAAAATTGACATAGGCCCAGAGCAGTAGCTTTACACACCTAAGATAGTGGACATTGCTGCTGCTGTGATAGAGATGCATGGAGACATCTGAAGCTCTTCATTGGACACGACAACGACAACAACAACAACAAAAGGGTGTGTGGAGTTATATATATTTAGAGTTGTCAATGAATCGAATGAAAACCCTAAAAATAGCACAAAAGTAAAAAGCGTGATCTAATTGTCCAGAAAGTTTTTTTGAGAGCGATAATAAGGAGTAGAAGACTTATATACCAAGGGGCACTTTTTTCTTTTTAATATGCAATTTCAGTGGTGATGATGGTGATGGAGGTGATGATGAAGAATGTGCCACAACATCCGCTTTGGTACATGAATACCATCCTCACTATAACCTCATATAATTATGTAAAATATATATAAATAATAAGTAGAATTACGATATATAACATGGTATTACATAAACATAAAATATAATAATTAATTAGATATTGAAAAACTCACTTGGCACATAAAAACTCGAAGGTTAAACTGGCAAGAAGCCTGAAGGAAAATTAGAGTTGATGAAGTTCTCTAATTTTCTCAAGAAAAAAAAAACACTTGATGAAAGCTTGTCAGACGATCAATTGGGCTGTCGAGCTAATGAGCTACACTAATCAGTTCTTTGTTTTTCTCGAAGGAATTATAAAAAGTCCCTCATTACATTAATTATTTCAGATTTTATTTAAATTACTTAATAGAAGTATATTGAATAAAAGATCTTTCATTAACTTTTGCGATAATTAAGGTACTTTTGTTTTGGGAAAAATAAAAATTGGAATATGTTTTAATATTGGGATTTATTTTTACATACATAAGCTGATGTAAATGAAGCGCGCGGTCTTAACAATTTTTTCTTCCCTCTGGAGTCTTTCATTGCATATTTACTTACCTTTATTCCATCTTAAGTTAACATCGTAATTTTCTCGTATGATTTTTAAAATATTGTTTTGATATTAAATATACACTTTTTAAACTAAAAATATATTATTACAATTAGTTTTATAATAATTAAGCATCTATCTCTCCCTCACCCCAAGAGCCTGTGGTAAAAAGTATAAACAGGAAGTGCTACTGGCCCTGGGGGACTAGGAGATTAAGAAAGGGGAAGGCTGAGGAAGCCAACAAGACGAGACAATCTGGTGACAGCAGTATGACAGCACGTAGTGTTCATAAAGGCGCAGTCGGAGTGTCTCTGAGTGGACATTCCAATGGTCAGCAGTGTGCCAGTAGCCAGCTCTCTCGGATCGCGCCAGAAAATCGGCCTAAAGTATGCCATGACCGAGCGTGGAATGTACGGAGCGGAACGGCTCGTGGCAGTGCTACGAGACTCCATTGACTTGACAGTCCTAGGACGGCGATCTGTGGTGAGAGTAAGTGAAGGGAAGGGATTCTTCTGAGTGTACTAGAGTAGTGGAAACGGTGCCAAGGATCCTACTAACGGTGGAGAATGGAGGCAAGTTCCTTTTAGTGTACTCATTCCATTTCAGACCACTGTAATAAAGCACAAAATTTTCTGCATACCATTACAAATTCATCTTTTATCTTTAGACTATTCTGCTTCAGGTTATAATATCTCGGAAGAAAATATAATGTGTGTCAAGAAAGGAATGAGCTATATAAAAACCTAAATATCTACAATCTAATACAATCACTTACCTCTACAATCAAATAAATATTATTCTCAGAAGCTTGGAATGGTGAACTTATCCGAGGTCTCAGCAATTCTTGGCAGCTGAAAGGGTAGCTGTCAGAAACTCGAAGAGTTGAGGTGATCCTAGAAGTTGATATAAAGGCTTGTTGTATTGAAGAATGAGATCGAAGGGAAGGTTCACTACGCCAGCCTGGTCCAACTCACCTACTGAGGCTAAGGCACTCAAACCTCTTTATATGCAACCCAACGTTCGAAATATGCATAGAATTCTTGCAACTGAGGCAACCTTACGACATCGATTCGTCACCCGTCTGCCTGAAACGACCAATAAAATTCATTGTACTTGATACGCGTTGATAGTGTGGTTATATAAGAGAGATATTCCAAAATGTTATATTCAGTAATGTCTATTATGATAACATCTTATAGATCAATAGAGGCAGTAATATATATATATAAAGTTTCCAAGAGATTTGCTCAAATTTTGTGTGTAGACTTGAATAAAGGGTCTATGGGTAAAATATATAAGATTTGTAAAATGTAATGAAATATTTATATTGAATGAACATCTCATGAGCGAGTGAAAATAAAGGTTATTTTTATGGAAGAGCGCCATTTGAAGTTGTGTTAAGAATTTCATCTAGAGAGCTGTGAGCGCCAAGATGCCAAAACATGACAGCGTTGGACATCTTGCACCCGATAAACCGACCAACGCGCTGAAGCTTACAGTTGAATGTCAGCATTTGATATAGCTTCCCTTCTTGTAAACTTTGCGTAGGATTTTTCCCCTTTAAAGATAAAAATTGTGAGAAGCGTTTAAAAACTATAAATATTTCATATCACTCTTTAATTATCAAAAGAAAACTGTTTATTTCTTATCCAATTTATTTTCGTTATATGTTTTACATATATAAGTGTATTTTCCTTTTTCAAAATCCCCGACATTATGAAGTTTATCAAGCAGACCAATCATAACCTAACCGTTTCTGTTTATCTCTCCTCTTACCAGTAACAAAAGAATTTAAATATATTTTATGAAAATATATTTTAAATATATTTTTAAATGTGAAATAATTATATATTATACTATACCATTTGAATATTATATTATTATTTATAATTTTATGTGGGCACTCTTTAATAATTAAAGTACGTTTATATTTTACGTAAGTAATTTGTCCCAGCAGAGGTCGAACAAGTCATGTCCTGGGTCATAAGAAACATCCTAGAAGCAGATGGCCTCCCAGACCTTTCGGTCCATAAGCCGAGGTCATAAGAAACATCCTAGGAGTAATATGGCTACCCAGACCTCTCGGTCCATAAGCCGATCCTTTTTCACTAGCCACCGTACCAAAGGAATGATGCATTCTCCATGCACCGAGCGGCTAATTGTTTGGCCCCTCGCGCCCGCCTTTATGGTCTGGCTCCATGGGATCGACCAATCAGCCCACAGGCGTCTCCGAGAGTTCATGGCCAGGTTGCTGTCCGAGCCCTCCCGTTCGGACTTGGTTTAACCCGTCCTACGCTCCAATAGGATACCAATAGGTCATAAGAAACAGTAAGAGTTATTCGCATAAAGCTGAACTACGAGAAGGAAAGCTTAACCACAACGGGAGCAGCTTAAGTTTTAAACTCAGAACCAGCCGTTAGAGGTGCATTGGCTATTCAAATAAACTTAAACCGTGGAACCTGGGTGAGGTGGACGCGCTGAGCTACGATCCTCGTTATCCAAGGATGCCGATATGTTCAGCTCAGATTCTAAATAAACCCAGTGCGCTGTGTAGGCTTAAATAAAAGCCAGATAGAAAGGAATGCAGCATTATCGGACTTTGGCAATCTCCCAGATGCCATTGTGATCTGGCTCCACGTGAAGTCAACACAAGGGTCATTATTTATGCTGAATATTTATTTTTATAAGCTAGAGCCATAGTGCTGCTTGAAGCTCACGTATGGAATTGGGAGTAAAAGAATCATTGTGTAAACTTGGTAGAATGATTTTAGCCTCCCACCCCATTACATTGATTCACTAAATCAAACCAGAATTTCTTCTCTACACACACACACCTTACAAGTGCCAAAATATCAGTTTTTAATATTGATAAATTGTATTGAAAGATTTTTAAATTGAGCTTGTCTCTCATATTTTAGAAAGTACTGATAATTTCAGAAAAGGGGCCGATAATTCGCGTGGTCGTTAAAAAACCCATTCGTAAAGAAGCTTTTTACTGTAATTTTGGATATCAGATACACAGGCTGCGCTTAGCGTTGTCCGCAATCCTTTCCAAACTTTGCTGTAGACTGAGATGTATATTTATATGTTTTATAATTGATAAACTTATTTAAAAAAGATGTATATATGTTTATAAATGAGAATAATATTTATAATAACTGAAGACATATAGTCTCAGTTTTAGCCTCAATTTATTTTATTGCTAAAAGAATTTAACGCAATTTAAACTAGATTTTTAATTAAATAAGCGAAGTGTGTCATATATACACTCATTGAAGAAACACGAGATAACCAAGTGTGAACAAAATTGCCTTAAAAAAAAAACAGAAACCGGTTAGATCAAAGACTTTCCACTTCATTAAGTTTTGTCCATGAATGTAAATGTTATAACATTTGTTATATGAGATAGAATAACGGATTTAAAAAAGAAACTTATCCTAGAGAAGAAAGTGTTGAGACAACTGTGTCCATAAGGGACCCTCGTCGTGCTACAGTTCAGGACAATTCAGAAGTATTTCCCGGGCCGAGATGACGGGAAAGGGCCTGCTACTGCCGAAATATTGCGACGCTGTTTGGTATACGAATACCTTCGGGTGGATTTTATTATAAGTCTAAGTCACCATAATAACAATAATATTTAGCTTAAAGAAGTAAACTCAAAGCAATAATTTATCTAATAACTGGACACAAGTGGATGAACTAATTAAATTGCTGTCATATAAACCAAGCGCCCTATAGAACGCGACATCGGTTTAGAGGAAGATGCGCTGAGGTCAGGCCAAACTTGACCGTGAACCGTCTGTCTCCTCGCGACACCGGATGTGACGTCAGGGCCCCGCCCCCGAGTGTCCCTATGATTTAGATGAGATCGGGGATCCTCCAGACGAGCAGGATGCAGGCGCTGACGGGAACGCAAGCCTTCCGCCGAGGTAGGTGATAGGGAGATGAATAACATTCATTTCATTTTTTTTTGTCATGTCAAGACTCTAATTAAGATTCATACTATCTATTTTATTGTTAAAATATCAGCAGAATGTGCGGTTTATAGTTTTTCTAAGAGGAGGTACAATTTCCACATAGGAATTCTTTATTTAGGAAAAAAAGTAAAGGATAAAAATAACATGGCTTTTTTCCCTGATACTTCTTTCAAAGGCAAATGAGATTAGATGAATAATGGGTTAGATACTTGCTACTACATAATGGAAACGGCTTTATTTATCAACCGACTCTTAGTCTATTGGACTGGGGTACTGACCACGTGCGTCGCATAGACCTTCAATAAAGGTGAAATATAATATTAAGGAGAATTTACTCATATATATTAAATAAAGAGTAACGTTTTAATAAAATAAAAATCAAATTAAAAACACTCTTTAATACTTTCAGTTGCACAATAAGGATATGCCTCTTTTTCATAATTATGCACCTTATCCCAGTACAATATCACATTTGTACTATTTTTCACTCTTTAATACATTGAAACAGAAATTGACAATATTGTTTAACAGTTTTTTACCGTTTGAAATTATATAGTAAAATTGTTACTATAATTTTATTTCACCTGAAAAATACTTCCGCCAAGAAAGGAAAGAGAAAATGAAGGATTGGGGGAACTTTATTCAACTGACGAAACCGCTTGGGAAGGTGAATACTGATGAACCATGCCCCTTCTCTCTGGCATTTTTATTCATTATAGTATAAGGTTTATAGAAATAAATTTTAAATATATATACACAACTATAAGGAGCGTTGAAATATTTCTGATTATCAGATAGTATATTGTAAATGTTTGTGTGTGTGACACCAATGTCTTCCATCCTATCAAAGCCATCATGTTTTTATTTCATTTCATTAATTTAAGACAGAGAAACATCTCATTGTCACGCATTTGAAAGCTTCAAAAATTGTTACTGAAATCTAACGGAAAAATATCAACTAAATTGTATTTTTATTTCTTAAAAAAAACCTATCGTTCAACTTCTTTTTATCCATTTTATGAGAAACACATATCCTGCCAATATTTTGTGTAGAGATAAAAGATAATTTCCGTTATATAAATGTCAATTGTAATTTTTGGAGCTTACAGTCGCACAGAGAGAGATATGGTATTTAAAATTTTCTCAAAAGAAATCGGTTAATGTTTAATATTGTATAGTACTTGCTCATGTAAATACCAAATAACTATTATGGCGATGTATCATTATTATTCTAACGCCTTCTATCGCTGAAAATGGAAAGGAATTTCAACACAACTTTTGGTGATATAACAAGAACATGGCAGAAGAAATACTATAAACGTTCACGTTCACATGTGGGCACATTTATTGTTTTCTGAAACCAAAGAGAGGCTGGTTGTCTCAAACAATAACGCGTCTCTGGTATATTTCTGACTGGTTAACCAGTTCACATGTAGCATTGTCTCAGTTTCTCCAATCTACTAGAGTCTCGTGGAAGTTCAGCACCTCTAGAGAATTCTCGGGAAATGCGTGGTGTTGCTGGAGACCCGCTTGCGATTCTCCACCTAACTCTGCAGCGGTGGTAGAGACGCCATATTCATTGTACATATTTATATATACATATCTAATTATCATTTTAAAACAATAGAGAGAGAGGGCAGACTGTGCACTTTTGCATGTATTGACAAGATGTCAATAAAATTAGGTTAATTATCATTGTCTATAGAATACATTAAATAACTCGGCGACTTTGAGAAATTACGTCTTATCTACCAGTGTATGCACCTACTGCGGTTTATATGTACGCAACAATAAACCAGCTCTCTTTTTATTCCTAATACTTGTGACTAGGAGGTAAATCAATGGAATATTTAATCTCCAAAACTCTTTTACGCCCTACTGACACTCATGAACAAAACTTAAGGAAGTTGAAAGTCATTGATTTTGGCGGTCATCTTTTTTTTTTTTTTTTTTTTAAGGAGACATGGAAAATGTTGTTGACACTTGGTTATCTCATGGGTTTTAAATAAAGGTCACTGTGTATCAAATATCTTTCAGGGTTATTTTTTGAATCCCGATATATATTATAGATGCTAAAAGTTACAACTTCCTTAAGTTTTGTCTACAAGTGGAAATAGATCATTTCGGTTAACGATTCTGCGCAAAAAATATTTTTACAAATATTTATTCAAGAAGAATAACGACACCTATTTATTTATTTACCGCTGAGTTAGAATTTACACATCTACACCAATTCGGTTACGCTCCTATTTGACATTAATTTATTTCTCATTCTACTTTTTTTTACTCTCAGAGAGACGGATATTTTGTGAATAGAAATGGCAAAAATCCAATACCTTGACGGAAACCCGCCGCTCACAAATCTGCCATTGATTTATTTGGCAGTTCAGGGCAGAATGGAATTCTTCACGCCGGCCTGAGGGTGACGGCGGGCAGTTTTTCAACGAACCTTTTTGTGTGTGCGGTCGCAGAAGTTCTCTAGTTATAGAACACAAAAATATGTAGGAATATATATTTTACTATTGAAAAGTGCAAATTAAGAAAAAGTCAAAAGTGTGATTTTTATGGCCCTTCATTCAAACAAAATCCGATAATTTTCCAGTTTATTAATTTTAAAAGGGTTAATATTTTAAACGCGTTCAAATTAACTTTTTCTTTTTAGTTAAGCAATAAAAATTCCTTACACATACTTCACCGATATAATTAATGCATTCTGAAAACTTTTTTGTGGGATTAAAGTTTTATTATTATATATTGGAATACTTCTATCTACCCTGTCATATCCTGAGTATATGAGTGTGGTCAGGATATGCGTTTTTGTTTTTAATACCAAAACCTGATATTTTTATTACTTTTTCATATATATATATATTATATTATATATATGAAATGTAATTTGAATGTATATTTGAATGTAATTCTACTATCCTATAAGCTTATTTCCATAGTTTTCTTGAAACCATTTCTGAGATTTCACTTTTCAGTGCTGCGTATAAAAGCAGAATCGTCCAATACAGTATTAGAGCTCTGAGAAGCGGTCTGGTGGATTAAATTGGCGAAACCGCTGGGAGGGTTCACCACTGATGAGCTAAGCCCGCCCAATATATTTTTTCATCGCAGTAAGGACAGTAGAAGTTTGTATTGTGTATAAAAGAAACATTCGTGCTTTTAAATCTTTTAATTTTATATATATTATATGAACATGAAAGTGGACACACATTTTCTGTTAACACAACTTACTGTTTGGTACCAGAATGAAATAACAAAACCTCCATAGCTTTTTAAATAGAAAATTGAAATTGTTAAAAAAAAACACACATATTATACTATAAATATAATAGTCTTAATCATCAATGAAATATCTTTCAAGCGGGTTTGCGATTTTAATCTCTAGACTTCTCTACGATTGTTTCAAGTTGTTTGCCATATATAGTCCGACTTTGTTAAGGAATACAGTATATATGTGTGTGAAGAACTGCGGACAAACCATATAACACTAAAGAAATATATGAATGAATAAACAATTAATATAATGATTGTTATGAAGAACTATGGACAAACAATATAACACTAAAGAAATATATGAATGAATAAACAATTAATATAATGATTGAGATGAACAACATTGAATTTTATATTCATGTTGACGATTGACCAACCATTTAAAATATTTGTATTTAGAATGATTTGCATAGCAAATATATAGTTGGGCTTATCTATACAAGGTTAGTTGTGTTCTTAGACTCGAGCTCTGTAAAAACAGAATCAATGGACGTCTAATGAGTATAGTTTATATTCAAATAAACTAAAATCAAATACTAAATTATCATTCTTCAAGGTTACCTCTCGGATAAAAAATGATGACGTTGATACCTTGAGTTAAAGCTGTACTAATTGATTCGAATAGTGTTCAGTAATTTTCTTTGTCCAATCCACCTAAGAGATGTGACTCTATAAAGTCATAGTTTATGCCTTACTAATATTCTATAAAAGCATAAAACAAGACATTTTTAGATCATTTTTTGAAAATAAAGCATATATTCAGAATAATAAATATAGCATAAGATTATATTTGTCACATTTGGTAAAAGCCAACATGTGCACCATGACGTTCATTGTTTGGACGCCTGCATTTCCTGAATTATTGTTTAATCGCATTCTACTCGTGAACGCAACATGCTGCATGTGACTAATTAAGATAAAAGTTAGGTTTCTTGTCAATATTTGTCGTTATTATTTCTTTGTCTCGCCTTTTTTCAATTAAAAACAAATTATTATTTTGATATATACAATCCTAATATATTTATTATTAAATATACTCTCTCTACAAGCCATATTTAGAGAATACATTAAATAATAGATTATCTTATTTAAGATCAACAATTATTTAGTCAAAAGAAATTATTTCAATAATGCTAGAAGCTCATCTTCTTTGGAACACCTTTGCGAGATTTTATATCAATGTGATTAAGTGAAAAAAAAAACCTCGCCTCGTCTATCACATGGATAAAAAGTTTTACAAGAGTTTTACCTGCTCTCGGTCTCGTTAAAATATTGGCTTTTAAATAAATAATTATCTCGTTGCTCGATACCTCGCTTCAGAGAAATAGAAAAAATCAATATATGTCAAAACATAAATAAAATGAGATTCACCGAATTTTTCCTCAAGAAGTATTTCTTTGATACGAACTTCCCAAAAAATCATGAATAGAGCAGAACAACCTGTGTCGTACCATACTCAGCAGCCAATAATAATATAGCTAATAGATTCTGCCAATAAGCCATTAGGACATTATTCATTGGTCCAGCGAATATTTACCCTATTACTAAGAGATTAGAGTCCTATAATACAGTGAAGAGACAAAATACACTATATTACATACAGTGCCAGAATTGGAAGCGCCATGTACGTGGGAGATACAGACCGGCCCATCGGCGAATGAACATCAATGGAATATAAGAAACAGGGACAACAGATAAAAATCGTCCTTAATTTTTAAGGAAACAATATACACTTTAAATTCGAACGAACCTAAATGCCATTAAGATAATGCGTCCAACAAAATTCGAGAAGGCTAATCCTTGATGTATTGATCTCCAAACAAAACAACAGCATTAATCGGAGATTAGAATTACCCCTGCAATATAAAACCAAACGATTCCTAAATTAATAGTCTGTTTGCGCTTTATTGCCTGTCCTACTCTTGAAGAAAATAAGGATCGCGAATTGATTGCACGTGATTATTTCCCTTTTTATCTGTATTATCTTATTTCAGATATTTTAGATTTTCAAATTCATTCAATTCTATATTTGTAATTAGACTTGTTGAAGAACTTTTGAGTGAAAGATCGTCTTGTTTTGTGGATAGATAAAATAAATTTATCAACGGAGTGTACTTGATTCAAGTCTATTGTAGACATATGTATTGTAATTTATGCATTGTATTGTATTGTAATTAATTTAGACATGTGCTTAATAAAAGTTTTTACCAAAAATGAGATAACATATTATTTATTCAGAATAATGTTATTCATCACACATGTTTTAAATTTGTAGCGAAGGTCTATTTTTACACACACATCGTATACCTAAGAAGAGAATAATGAATGTATGTGAATTGCCTGTATATTTATAATAGAGGGTTTATGTAGTTATCGTTAAGTGAAATTACGCTGAGATACAAACCCTAACATTTATTTTTTTTACAGATCAAATTTGAATGAGTTTTAGGGATCTCTCAAAGTGTAATTTATAAAATGTATTCTCTCTTGCTCTCGAAATTTCAACCGTTTTTCTTTTAAAACACTAAAAATTGTATTGATGACACGTAAACATGTTATCTGTTGGCAATCATATTATCCGCTGGACTTATGTCGTAAGTTGTGGAGAGCAACAGATGGACGGAGCCATAGCCGGGTGATGTCCCGCGTGAGTCATTACCGTCTTGGTCGGCAAATCAATTGATGCGGTACGAATGTTGTCTGCACTTAGAGCTACGACCACTTAAAGACGTTCTTCCTCACTCACATCATCCAGGATGGAATATTTAGATTAGCTTAAACGCTCGTATTCCAAAGCATTAAACTCCTTTTTCATATCTCCGTGTAAATAGCACATGGATGGACACACATGCAAGAACACACATAAGAATATATGATAAAAATAAGTTATAGACGAGAAATCATAAGTTAGGGAGAAGAGGTTTTTTCCATATATAAACTTTGTGCAAGATTTCGGACAAATATTTCATCTACACTGGCACAATATATCAAAGAGTTGTAATTGGTAAGAATTTTTATATAATCACACAGCTAAGAATTTTTTCACCATTAACCCTTAGAGCGCAATTATGTAAACAAAGACTGACCTACTCCGGACACATAATGAAAATAAATGGATAAGAAAATATGATAAGTTGGGAGAAAAATTGAATGAAGAAGAATGAGAGGAACACCTGCTTAAGCTGGCTAGACGGGGTGGAAAAATCTACCAGAAGGTCACTAGATGAACTGGAAAGGATGGTCACTAGCAGATTAAAGTGGAACATTTTTATCCAGATAGTCACAAAAGTTCGATTTTTATGGACACTAACACAACAACAAACGAAAATAGAAAATTAAAACTAGTAAATATATTTTTATCTACATAATTTCCTTTTTTTCTTTTAGGTCTGGGCACTCTGTTTAGAGATATTCCATTCATCATTGCGTATTTAAAAAAGGTTTTGTCAAAGTGTCAAAATAGTCATTCACAGCGAAGATGGCGCCATTATTTCCTGGAAAACACCGAGCGCCCCAAGTCATTTCCCAGGTTGGGTAAGCGATGGGAGTCGGCGAGAGTTAGATCTAGTGATTAAGTGGGGTCTTGCAAAAGTTCAAACACAATTCGTGGAGTTTAGCTATTGCAACCATTGATTTATGTGCAGAATCATTGTCTTGGTGGAAGATGAGCATTTCCCAGCCTAAATACCTTTTTTTTCAATCTGTATTTTCTCTTTCATATTTCAGTAGATCTGAATAATAGACACAAGTGATAGTTTTATAAATCAAGATAGTTTATAAATATCATTACACGCATGTTTCACAAAAATGTGGTCATAACCTTCCCAACTGATGACACGACACTTACCTTCTTGAATGCAGGTTTTACGTTCAATTTACACTTTTTCTCTAGCATATTTGACTCTAGTGTATCCATGTTTCATTTATCGTTATGAACTGATGAAAAGGCATCCGGACTTCTCTCTCTCTCGCAGAAACAATTTCATTCCAAATGACCAATCTTTGCCCTTTTTTAAATCAAGGTCAGCAAACGCGGAACCCATCTTGCGCAGAATTATTTCCTGGCCAAAGGATTTGTTCGGTAATAAGAGATGTCTCTCTCTCACAAAATTCAAATGTCTCTCCAAGCTTCTATCGCTGATTCTTCATGAGTATTTCTTCGTTGGTTCAATCGGTTGGTGCTCTTTTTCCCAGCCTATTGTTCCACGCTTTAATTCAATTACTTGCTAGTTAGCAACTTTCAATGAAGATTCAGACCTCACTTAGAACGTAACACATTTCTTTTTTTTTCTGTTGAATTTTTATTTTTCAAAAATTAGAATAATATTTCAGGACGAATTTTTCTCAAGTCTTTCCCGAAAAATAAAATATGCTTATTCGCGCCTCTTTGAACTTATATAAAATTAAAGTACCTCACCTAATATTCTGAAAATTGCATGTATATTGTTGATGGGTTTGCATATTTATATATAATATTTAATTTTTACTTTTATACAATATTTTCGTTTACTATATGTGGAATATATTTTTGAATGATATTCTGGTTAGTTTTGATTCCTCAAATGCTAATGTCATTTACTATATTGACGATGTTTCAATTATTTGTTGGCACAAGACTCTGGAGTGACTCTATAAAAACGGTAAGAATTCAACTTTAGGATACTCAGTACATTGGTGTGTAAGAGGAACTAATTAACGAGTAGTTCCGAAAACAAACAAATTTATTTTATTTTAAAGAAATAGAGAGAAAGATAAAGAAAATTCCCGTTATCTCTAAATTAAAAAATATATTACATGTCATTTGATTATGTTAATATTTTGGGTATAAAATCTTCAAATCATAAAAAAGATTAACTTTACATGGATCACTTCATGGATATTTTATATAAGACAAAGCGAATAAAAATCAAGTGGGAATTAAATATTCACAAGAGAATAATTCTGATTAAAGCAGAAATTATGCTAGAAACATATTAGGATCAGAATTTTGGTTCAAATTCATCAATACCCAATGTCAACAAAAACTCAAATCTCTGCAAATATCAAACTATTCTATGGCGTGTGTGTGTGTGTCGCGCGCGCGCGCGATTAGCGCAATAAAATTTACTTCATTCAAATGGTATTCGGGCAAATATCCCGTTCCTTACACAATGTACTTGTATATAAAATCAATATAAAATTCCAATATAATTTAGATAATCAAAAAAGTTATAAAACATATGCCCCAAGTATAATTGAATACTTTTTAGGAACAAAAGTTTATGTAATATTCACCGACCCTAAAAATAATAATCACTTATACGATATCATTAAAGAGAAAAAATTGATCCGGCTAAAAGTGGCTTGCAAGACACTTTCCCTGGATTAACTTTTTCTCTTAAATAATATTATCTGATAAAAATGGAACTTTTCAAAGCTCTTACTTTTTTCTCATTCCAATCCATCTAATTTCCTGATTGAAGAAGTTTGGTAAGTTGGTTAAGAAATTTCAAATGGCCGGAACCACCGCCTAGGTCTTCTGAAGAGGCCTGTCTGAGCACCATCCTCTTACCAATTGGCTACCCTTTAGGATTTTCATTCATCCATTTAGTTTTATTATATAATAATAAACCATTGGCACACAGGGAAATGGAATAGTCACAAATGCAGAGTAAGTTCTAATAACAATGGGTTTGCTATATTCGTTCAGTGCCGACTCTTCACAGAGTTTTCTTTTTTTGTTGTTTTGTTATTATATTCTCTATACATAATTAAATTCGAGTTGATCATTCTATTAAATTTACATAATTGATAGTATTATAATAGGATAGATTATAAACAAGGCTATTTTAACAGATTTTATGTCCCTTATTTGTTTCGGCTTTATTGCCGACATACATATATCGCAGGTAATTTAAAACTCCTTGTAACTTTGATATATTACTGGCTGATGTCAAGTTATATATTTATATCCAAAACATTGCCACGTGGAAAATTAGGGAAGACAAAATTCAGGATGAGAGAGCAATTTATTCAAAGCAAGAACAAACTATGAAATGGTAAACAAAAGATAAGCCACGAGGGAAATTTACAGAGTAGCAAAATATAAACATAAAAATGACCACTCTGTTAATTAAAATAATGAAAATAATAAATACTTTGTTACAATTTTTTAATTCAATTCTTTTCCATATGAAGAAGATTTGATCTTTACTCCAGTTGGTCATTATAACGTCTTTGTATAGTATAGCGAATGTATACTTATTTTGAGCTTACACTACACTCATTGTTAATTGCGCTTTATTGTTTATTTACATAGGGTATGTATTCTATATAAATTTATAGATATAAATTATATAAATATAAAATAATAACAACACCTGACCTTTTTGCATGTTTCAAAATCATTTTTTCACATATTCCTATATAGGATGGTTTCATTTGTCATTGCTGAGATGATTTGATATATTTGGATTTTTTCTGTAATTACTTCAAATTATTTATATATATATCTCTCTATAATTATTAAATATCTCTTAATATTAACATATTTTTCATTTATAAATATTAAATTAATTTTTATTTTGTTTAAAATTTATTGGATGATATTTTCGCCTAATAGGTTGTGACATTACCATGGCTTACCTGAAGCGCGCGACTTTCTGTGCGTTTAAAAACAAAACAAACAAAAAATATATTGGTTGGACGATTAGTCCATCGAAATTTTGGACAAATAATATGATGTTGCTTATTTGTTTAATGTGTATTTTTATTCAATGCTCTTTTTCTTAATTGTTTATTTTCTTTTGACAATTCTGTTACCTACACTACTACAATATGAATTATTGTAAATAGTTTCACCCGCAATTTTCCAGATCGGATATAGCGTATCTTGTTTGCAACTGGTAATAAATAATGAATAAAAAAAACAATTATTAAATCCAAAATAAGCCTAATTTTTAAAAAAGGCAAAAATAATCCTACAATATTTGCCAAAAGACACTTTCACAGGACAACATACATCCCTACTACCAATAGCAAAACTCAGCAATCCTACTGCACTCTCCCATTTAGATACCTTATTTAAAGAATCACCAGAGCCTATAGAAATATTGCCACGTGTAAAATTAGGAAAGACTAACTTCAGGATGACAGCAATTTATTTAAGGCAAGAACAAACTAGGGTTGATAAACTACAAGATAAGCAAAGTGGGAAGTTTACAGAATAACAAAATATAAATATTAAAATTGATACTCTCTGTTAATAAAATAATAAATAATTTTGATACAATATAATAACCAATATATCATCAATATGTGAGCAATAGTAACACAGATATTATTTGAAAGAGGAAAAATAAAAATGATTTAATTCAATTCTTTTCCATATGAAAAGATTTCATCTTTACTCCAGTTGGTCATTATAATGTCATTGTATAGTATAGCGAATCACACAAAGCAATAACGCGCCATCTATACATATAAAATGAAAGGATTTAGTAGCGCGAATGTTTCTTTTATACACAATACAAACAAACTTCTACTGTCCTTACTGCGATGAAAAAATATATTGGAAGGGCTTGGCTCATCAGTGGTGAACCCTCCCAGCGGTTTCGCCAATTTAATATGATGACCTTGTCTTTATTTTTTGCGGAAGAGCATTGCTCGATGCAAATATTTGAATGTAATTCTACTGTCCTATAAGCTTATGTCCATAGTTTTCTTGAAAACCATTTCTGAGATTCCACCCTTCGGTGCTGCGTATATAAGCAGAATCGTCCAATACAATATTAGAGCTCTGAGAAGAGGTCTGGTGGATTAAATTGGCGAAACCGCTGGGAGAGTTCAACACTGATGAGCCAAGCCCTCCCAATATATTTTTTCATCGCAGTAAGGACAGTTGAAGTTTGTATTGTGTATAAAAGAAACATTCGTGGTTTTAAATCCTTTCATTTTATAAGTATAGCGAATGTATACTTATTTGACGTATTACACTCCTTGTTAAATGTACATTATTGTTTATTTACATAGGATATATATTCTATATACATTTATAGATATAAATATTATGAAATATAAAATAATATCAACACCTGACCTTTTTGCATGTTTTAAAATCATTTTAAAAACTTTTTACCTTATTTTTATTTTCCTCTTTCAAATATATTATCAAATTTAAGATGGACTCACCGCTATTCTGCGTGATACCAAACATAATCTAACAAGAATAAAAAATCGAACCTCATTAACGGAATTCAATGCAATAATAGTCAGCGACATGCATTGGAGAGAGACAGGAAAAACGCTACAAAAATAACTAATCATCACCGGACAGACCTCAAAAACTATAATCTTCTTTCCCTCTTACAGACCCACCTACCAAATTTCGACTCAAATGAAATATTTTATGTAAATATTAAGAAAAAGAGCATTCCAGGCTTTTTATAGAAGTTGGACCTCAATAGAAGATATAAATACATTTTATATATGAAAATAAACATCCCTAAAGGGTACCTGCAATGTAAATCCTCATAGCTCACAACATCCATACAAATGCATTCATATGTCTACATGGCACCGCATCTTTATTAAACCGTTTATCATTTATATATAATTTTTATTATTCATTTTGATTTTTATTTACTAAATGTGTGTATATTCATTTCTTATCATTAATTTTTACATTTTATTTAATTTTCAAATGTATTTATTTTGTAGGTTTTTCAAATAAATATCTTAAATTCTATCGTATTTGTAAAGGCACTTGAAGTGTGATAAGTTAGCCTCTCAAAGCAGTCTTGTTCCCCGAAAAAATTGGCGTGTATAGCCACATAAAATATATTGGAAAAAATATATATATTTGATCCAAAAATAGGCATTTTAAATACATGATATATATAACTACCTACATACCATTCTATCAAGTTAATTATGAGAAACCCACAGTGAAACCTTCCAATTTCCTAAAGTTCCACATTCTCGGAGCCAATTATTGTAAACCTTTCCTCCAGACATAAGACAATGCTGCAATCAATCCAATACAGTTAATTGGTACTTCTTTAATCTTCTGCTATTCTTAGAAATCTTATTTAAAAAAAAACATCACTTGTTGCTCCGTTTTTTCTCATTGATCTCTTTGGCTAAATTTATTGCGTGGTTTTTTTTTCTTAGTTTTCAGGAAAAATAATTTTGACATACGATTTTTTATTTCTGTTGAAAATATTCTACTTAAATATTTTCAAACAGATGAACTTTCCCAAAAAGCTTAACTTTTACTATGTATATGCTTCCTAGCCTCGAGTGGAATCCCTAGTGAATGATAGAGTATTATTTATAACACACACACACACACTGTGTGCCTACTTAGATCTGACGTGTGGTGTGTATGTCTGTGTGTGTAGGGTGTGCATATGCTTTTGTGTAGTATGTATCTTATATAAAGAAAAGAGATTTTCTGCGTGTATTTTAGATCATGTTGAGGATTATAGTAATGCAGTTATTTGCTGGTTCTTTTTAGTACTATATGGCATTGGTGATGCAGTCGTGGCATAAATATTGAAAGAATAATAATAATGGTTTTGATCAGAGGTTGCTTTAATTGCGCTAAAGGAATATATGAAAGAACATGGTTTGATAAATTACTGCCTGGCTTAAGGCGTAAGAATAAAAAATGAAAAGCTTATTTACATAATGTACAAATGTTTTGAGCCGACCAATCGGGGATAAAACAACTATAAGTTTATATATGCAAAGCGTGACCTCTGGCGGTCGATTTAGCAGAGTATTTGTATCTATGAAATTATAATTTTAAATTAAATAATATTTTAATATAACATGTATATGCTTGTGTAAGGTGCGTATGTCTATGTGTGTAGTGTGTATATGTTTTTGTGTAGTATGTATATGCTTGTGTAGTGACAATGAAACAGACTTTATTGACCGTTCAGTCAATGGTTACACTCAAAGAGTCAAAGGGAAAATATTTACAATTAATTAATTACAATTATCCTGACTCTGTCAGGAGCCCAGGCCTGAGCACGGATAATTCCTTTTGGAAACTTTTTCAAAGGGGTGTCCTCAGGGAGGGTCTGGATCATAGGATGGCAAAGCAGCCCTGAACTCCGATAGTCTCCTACGGATCAAGGGAACCGAGTCCCGAGTGCGCTCGATGAGCCCATCTAGGAATTGGGCGACCATCTTCTTCTGCTGCCTTGAGAGCTCTGCGACCACGCACTCCCACACGCCGAGGACAAAGAGGTGAGGATGAATGGCTAAAAATGCTTATTTTAGATGGAAAGGAGGACGGACTGGGGCTGTTAGCAATGTTCACACGGGCGATTTTTAGAACGATGCCAGATAGGTAACCACGTGCACCTTGCTGTAAACTTAGTCCTCGGCCGTTCCTACATGGTTTTCACAGAGAAAAAAACTGCGTTATTTATATACATCTATTAATACAAAGCAATAACGCGCCATCTATACATATAAAATAAAAGGATTTAAAGCGCGAATGTTTCTTTTATACATAATACGAACTTCTACTGTCCTTACTGCGATGAAAAAATATATTGGGAGGGCTTGGCTCATCAGTGGTGAACCCTCCCAGCGGTTTCGCCAATTTAATCCACCAGACCGCTTCTCAGAGCTCTAATACTGTATTGGAACATTCTGCTTTTATATGCTACACTGAAGGATGGAATCTTAGAAATGGTTTTCAAGTAAGCTATGGACATAAGCTTATAGGACAGTAGAATTATATTCAAATTTTCGCATCGAGCAATGCTTTTCAGCAAACAGCAAAGTTTACTTGAAAACCATTTCTAAGATTCCATCCTTCAGTGTAGCATATAAAAGCAGAATGTTCCAATACAGTATTAGAGCTCTGAGAAGCGGTCTGGTGGATTAAATTGGCGAAACCGCTGGGAGGGTTCACCACTGATGAGCCAAGCCCTCCCAATATTTTTTTTCATCGCAGTAAGGACAGTAGAAGTTCGTATTATGTATAAAAGAAACATTCGCGCTTTAAATCCTTTTATTTTATATATATACATCTATATTTTATGTCACAAAACCCTTTATTTTTGAGAAACTTTGGTGTATACTAACTTCTAACTAACGAAAGATTTTGAAAACAGTTTTAAAAGAGTAAATTTTGTGTATAATAATTAATGTAAATAATGGAGGAGGTTTATGATTACCTCTTTGGGTTTGAAATTAAAGTTTATATGTGTAAGAGGATCAATATTTACATATGTGACACCATTTAGAAGCTTCAATACCTACCTTTAACAAGTTGTAATATACCCATCTTCAAAATGCGATAGTCTGTACACAAAGCCTACACTATAGTAACGAGTATCCAACAGTATCCAAAGATTATATGGTTGGCTTTAGGATAAAAGAATAGCATGGCCAAACACAAAAGATATTCTAATACGAATATAAATAAACAATTTGGGTTAATATTTATTCCGATAGATGGCGAGGCTATCAATAGCATACAATTTCATGATAAAAAAAATGCCTTTTTCTTAATAGTATAATTAGTTTATTTATTATACTACGTGTGTGTTTTTTAAACAATCTTACAATTTCGCATTAAGAAAAAGGCATTTTTTTGATCATGCAATTGTATGCTATTGACGGCATCGCCATCTATCGGAATAAATATTAACACAAATCGTTTATTTATATTCATATTAGAATATCTTTTGTGTTAGGCCGTGCTATTACACTTGTATTTTCATCATAAAGCGAATCATCTAATCTTTGGATACTGTTGTTTCCCTCGTTACTATAGTGTAGGCTATATATTTGTGTGCAGACTATACAATATTTATATTTATTCCGATAGATGGAGTAATCCATCATCAATGTTCAGTTTCACGATAAGAAAGTGCTTTTTTCTTAATTATACAGCATGATATGATATATATTCCTATTTTATTATTTTTATTTTAACAGTAATTACTCATTTTGGCCTCCAATACTTTTCCTTGATTTATCAGGAAGCCTCTAGGCCCACTATGTTTCGTCGTTAAGGTAAAGCCTTCGGCACGATGACAAGAGCCAACAGCCCGAAACGCGTGTGTGGTTAGATTTTTTTAATTAATCGCAATAAAGGTTTTTGGTCAATATCCTGGCATTAAATAAATCAACGATTATGCAGGAATTTATCCTGATAGACGCTCAAGCATTGCATTTCATTGCATGATCAGGGAATGCCTCTTTTTTTAACTGTACCATCTGTTCTGGTAAATTATTTTCCTTTATTCTATTTTATATTGTATATGCTTTATTCAAGTCCACTGGTTCACAAATCTAAATTAATTTATTCAACTCGAAAAATGTATTCACAATATCATTTTAACTTGGTTATTATGATGAAATTGATTGAGACTAGGCTATTGGTTGTTTGCATCATTTTTAACAAAAATAGAGAAAATAGAGAAAGTTAATTCGACTTCAGACTAAAAGGTTCCAGAACCACTTTTACTAAAATCTACAAGCCTTAGCAAGTTTTTTAAAATCGTATTCAGAGAGATGATACGAATTTTCATATTGAATTTCTCAAGAAGACAAAACCTGTTTACCGGTGAAGGCCGCAGCTAGATTGATTGCATTTTGGATATTTATGGTCACAATATAGTTTACAACCCCATCAATATATAAACATACCTTCAGTGATCTTCACTGAGCTCCATTAAAAAAAAGGTTGATATAATAAGACAAAAGTACTTCTATATTGATGTCAATTATGGAAGACCTTTGATTACATCCTATCTTTTGATATAGGAATTCTTTATTGGTAATTAGGTAGGGATTCTTGATACGAAGATCTATCATTGGTTGTAGTCTGTCTTCCTAAACCTACATTCAAATACCAAACTCTTTCTCAGTTTCTAATAGTATAGAGAATGGTAAAAAAAAGATATGTTGTTCAACAAATAAATAAATTTCATCTTTTAAAGTGTTACACTACTTAGTATAATATATATAGTATAATAAGGCTGGCTTTAGTTTTGCACAAGTCCAACCCACTAGGTAAGTGCAAGTGAGCAAACTGGTTTTTGACATCCTGTAAGTGCAGAGCTGAAATTACCTCCACATGTGTATACAAGTACATAAATGCATACTTGTACATAATATTAAATGATAGGATAGTATCTTTGTCAAACTGCGAACTAGTAGGCTAGCTGTATTACACGTGATATAGAGCAAAATAGTATTATAGTATATAAAGATATTACATTTCACGATTCTTGTTAGTGGTTGACATTTCCGACCTTTGGACATTTCTATTTAGTAATTATCTAAAGGTAATAGTATATGCTTGTTTTAGAGTTTCGTCTGTTTGATTTTCAAAGCTTTTGTATAGCGGCATTTAAGAAATTTCGGACGCATTTCCTAAAGCTCTTCATTCAGGTCGAGTAAGTAAATAAACCACACATTTATAGAGAGAACAAAAGAGATACGTCTGTTTCTAAAATGTCACCATATAAAATTATTATATTGAATCTTTTTGCAATAGGGGGGGGGAGGGGGAATAGTAGAATAACCTGGAGAAAGCGTTGGGTGAACCACTGATGAGCCAGGCCCTTTCAATATATTTTGAATATTATACATTGTGATTTCAGGAATTTGTTTTTATTATAAAACGACCATATAAATGTCATTTTGTTATACGTTTGAATAGAATATTAAAAAGAAAAAATAGGGCTCTAATACAATTCTAAAAATGGTAGTTTCAGAAGATTTCGGATGTGTTTGTGCCTTAAATAATCTGTCAGTTGACACAACCAATTCAATAAATCAAATCAAACCAAGACAACCATCCAGCCAATCATACACCCAAAGAAACCAACCAGACAACCATCCAGCCAATCATACATACAAAGAAACCAACCAGACAACCATCCAGCCAATCATACACCCAAAGAAACCAACCAGACAACCATCCAGCCAATCATACACCCAAAGAAACCAACCAGACAACCATTAAGCCAATCATACACCCAAAGAAACCAACCAGACAACCATCCAGCCAATAATACACCCAAAGAAACCAACCAGACAACCATCCAGCCAATCATACACCCAAAGACACCAACCGGACAACCACTCAGCCAATCACACACCCAAAGAAACCAACCAGACAACCATCTAGCCAATCATACACCCAAAGAAACAAACCAAATAACCATACAGCCAATCATACCATTAAACCAACAATCATCCAGCCAAACACAATCAATCAATCAATCAATGAAGAATAACCAGATTTCAGCCACGACAATAAAGCATTTATTGAAATAAATCTTTGGTAAACTCTGGCATTGGAAAAACATCAAAAATAAAAAATACAAATAAAAAATATACATATAGATAGAATTCATTCCTAGTTATGTGTAAAATTTATAAGTGTGGTTCATGTTATGCAATTTAGCTTTATGTATACATATATAGCGCACAGAGCTTTACACTTTAAAAAACTTTATACATACAATATATAATCAAAAATAATTATAAAGTAATATAAATTCAATAATATAAAATTTTATCAAATTAAGCTTATATGTACATACATTCAATTAAAATATATCTAAATTCATTTTTACGAGATTAGCTGATAAAAACATATAAGCACACATATATATATATATAATAAGTAGCCGGACAGTTTTTATAAGAGTATGATATATATAATTGAAAAGTATTTTATAAATATCGAATAAAAAAGCTTTCGAGGAAATTAGCTCAACTGCGAGTTTTTATTAGATATTATAAAAGAGCGAAAAATTAACAATATAAATAAATATTTGCTAGTTTACGCGCGGGAGTGTATTGAACTATTTAAAAAGAGCTATAATAAGTAACTAAAATATTTAAAACATTCACAATATTATGTGCTATTAATAAAAATGAGATTTATAAGATTATATATATGAAAAAACAATAGAAAAAAATAAATAATAAAAAGGTCAGGTGCTGATTTTAAAAATAAAAAGGCATATCCTGACCAGGAGCACATGTGCTTTTAGAAGGCAGAGTGCCATCTCGCCATAGTTTATTTCTGTTTACCAGATGGCGCTCTGCCTTCTGAAAAGTACATGTGCTCCTGGTCAGGATATGCCTTTTTTAAATTTTTGATTATATATATAATATTCAATACTCATATATAATACCATTCTCAGAGATTCAAAAATCAATAAAAGTTAATTTTATGAAAATAAAATTTATTAATTTTTTGAATAACTGTTAACAATTTTACACTTAAGGAATAAATTAAGAAATATTTTATTAAGGAAATAAAAGCCAATAACTGTTGGAATAAAGGAATCTATTGCCTCCCGAGTAATTGTAAGTAATATGGGTAACACAATATTTCTGTTGATGTTATTGTATAATCCTTGTGCACATGGTGGATTTATTTTACTCCGTTTCCTCATATTTAAGAATAGGGCTGTATAACTGAGGCTTTTCTCAAAAGCTTGCCTGTTTTAATAATAAAAGCTTATTATTTTTTATTGTAAGTTTTTATTAAAGATTCTTTAACAATTTTACCTAATACAATACTTGTACAACAATGGAAAAGTGTTTAAAAGGGTTTAAAATGTAATTGACATATCAAATTTTATTTTGACTATAAGAATAGAGTTTAAAACTTTTCAGTAAGATCAGTATAGAAAAAAATATTGTAAATAAATATGAAAATATTGTAGCGCTCAAGGAATTTTTATATTAAACTTTGTTGTGTGTGAATGTATAGGAAAGAAATAAAAGCAATATATCTCATGCCTTTGCATGATATAATATATAAAATATACACAAAAAATGTGTACAAATTCTGAATGCTTCAATATATGGAAACAAGCTGTGATGAAAGATCAATATAAATATATTTTAACAAATTCAGAACACTATAATTTATAATGTATATATTATCATATAACCCATTAAAATTTCAATTTCATTGTTTATTTATATATATAATATTATAAGGTCATCAATAGCTTTTATTGTAATAAAAATTGGATTAGATTTTGAATACAAAATCAAATAATTTACAATGTTTAATGTTCAATTGAAAGTGAAAAGTAAAATTATGCTTTAGAAAATATTTTTCACAAATATATAAAAAATTTTAGGCTTCTTAAAATATTTATTTCTATTATATATGACAACCCTGAGATATAGTTTGTATATTGGTATTGATAAATCAGAAATGTTATTATTGTTTATGAAATGTATATATATATATCTTTAATTAAAAAGGCATATATTAGATCAAAAAATCATCATCATAAATCATATATATATATATGTCAATTTTAAATTTCTAATTAAACTGACTAGAGATTAAATTTTGGGTCTTGTATGGAATATAATATTCAATTAACTAGATACACAAAACGTTTCTATACCATAAATAATTTTGTGATTAGTTTTATAACATACAACTTTGGGGTATATATATAACCCATTTGAACATAAAACTATCAATATGCCTCGTAACATTTATAGCTCATTTTTCATAGTCAATATAATTTTTAAAATGGAGATTGAATAACAAATTTCTATATTTTATAGTAGTAAATAGTTACTTCATTATAAGAATAATATTTCTTATCTTTAAACATTAATTTTGGGGTTTAATATTATTTTACAAATACCGACGTGGGAATAGAGTTATATAACTTGTTTTATTATCAATATAGGTTTGTGTTTATCTTTCTGGTGTAAAATATATCTCGGAAAATATATATTTGGTCAAAATAAAATAGTTCCAAAAGAGTTTATGATATACTTCTGAATATATTTGAGTACTTTAACACTTGCGAAAGAAAAGATGTAGAGAGAGATGTTGGCGACACGAGACTCACGGGGTGATGTAGCCCGGGCGGTAGCGCCGCACCAGCATGAAGTGGAGCATGCAGAGGAAGAGCAGCCCCAGGTAGGCCCAGGAAGTGATCTGTAAGGTGATCCCGAGAGGATCAAAGTCGGGCCAGGTCTCGTCAGCCATCGCTCGGTGCCACCTACGCGTCTCAGGTATCCCGGCGCATGAGTGAGGGAGACGAGCATGGAACAATATGGTTGTCCTCCGCAATAAAGTAGTCCTGTCTTTATATGCTTCTAGAACGCCCCCTTTAACTCCAAATTGGATTTAAATTTACACAGAGGTATTATCAAACCTTCTGTTTCACTTAATGAGGCGTATGTTTGTCTTGGGGCACGTATTTAATTATCAAATTAAGAAAAGTACTAAGTGCGTGCGGCGTATGACAAGGAGTAGAGGAGAACAATCAGCAGACGAGAGCTTTAATTGATTGAAGTTAAAGTGAAAAATGTGGGCGCCTAATGGGCGAACTTACCTCCTCAATTCTGGTCCTAATTGGCGGCTGGGACTTGGCTTTATAAATGAGGAGGAGTCTCTAATCCCACATGTAAACTTCTTTGCTGAAATGGGAGTAATGAATATTTTCGTCAATTAATATATTCTTGGAGATTTTAACATTCAAGGGAGATAAAGGGAGACAAACGGACGCAAACTTTTTTGAATGGAAATTAATTGGTTAAATTATCATTAGTGCGTACACTTTATTGCGCCGCGTGCGCGGCGCATGTGTTTAATCTAAAATCTATATTTTAATGTAAAAACATATTTAACTCGTATTTGCACACCGCGGCTGAACATCGGTGTAGAATGTGCTTTTCACAGACTTGCACATCACATACATATAACCCTAAACCAGTCCACGGCTATTTCGTTCTAGAAATTTATTAATTTATTAATGTTTTTGTTATTTTTTTTTTAACTTAGATTTTCATACAAATTTTAAAATTCGATTAAAATTGACATGCAGACATTTTATTTTTGGTTGTAAAATATGAAACCTTTTTCTCGGTGTTTTCAAATAGTCTTTGTTTACATAGATATTTCTAAATATGGAGAGGTGTCTCCCATTGGCGCCACTGACGTAAGCATTATTTTTTTACGACAAATAACTCTAAGGTAGATACAGATCTCTATTAAAATTACAAATATATTCTCACAATGAGTATCTTTTTTATTTAAAAAACACTAGCTTTCGAGCGTTAATGGCTCTTCAACGGGCTTACTATAATATCAACTTTATCCCACCAGAAATATTTACAAAAACAAACGCGCGCAGCGTGGATATATATTTATAACTGAAAATTTTTAATTGGTTTGTAATTTAACTATTTTATGGAATAAGCCCGTTGAAGAGCGATTAACGCTTGAAAGCTAGCGTTTTTAAAATAAAAAAGATACTCATTGTGAGAATATAATTGTAATTTTAATACTTTTTTTTACAATTTTATCATGAATAGAGATCTCTATATAAATGTATAAATTTCATTTTAAAAATTCATCAATCAATTGATTTATATCTCCTGGACAGTAATTAAACAATTATAAAGGTTTCCGGAGATGAGTTTCGTTTTATTTTATCAAAACCGTCTCAAGTTTTCGGGCATCTCTGCCCTTCTACAGGAGAACATATACCTTGAATACTACGCCGCCTGCAGTTTGGCATCAGGCGGCATTGTATTTATTATATATGTTCTCCTGTAGAAGGGCAGAGATGCCTGAAAGCTTGAGACGGTTTTGATAAAATAAAACGAAACTCATCTCCGGAAACCTTTATAATAGTTTAATTAAAATGTATTAATGTTAAATACCTTAAATATATACTTCTATCCACATAATTTATGATTCAGAAATTATATTTTTGCATATATAGCTTTTTGTCTCACCTCACTGAAGGGGGAGTGAATGCAGAATAAATAGTTAATCTCTATAGTCGAGAGATGCCCCTATACAACTCCCTACACATTTCCGTCTTTACTCACTTCTATATTTCAATGTAGCTGTTGAAGAAGAGACAAGTCCGTTATCTTATGAAGAGAGAGAATGTTTCCTGGATAAAAGAAACGCATGTTTTCTTTTGGCCTATAATTATTATAGTTGTGTATTCCTCTTTTTATTTATTTAACTTGGAAAACACCTTATTTAAAGTATTTAAATATCGATATGAGTAATAATGTTGGACTGTCATGTGAGGTTGACTTTATGTTGAATGTTAAGTGATCTATGGATGTGCTGTAAACAACACCAGAAGACGTAGTCATTATTTCTAAAAGATGACTATTTACAGTCTTTTTGGTTGCAATATCAATACAGAATGTGAAAAAGTTAACTAAAATATTTACTTGAAAATAAAGATACTTCGGCCAGTAAATATTTTTATTACCTCGACGTTTCGACAAAATCTTTTGTCCTCGTTTTCAAAGATCATAGTCTTTTGTGAGTTAAATATTTATTTTTGACTCGTGCTTTAGATGTTGTACAAAATTTGGAATATCGCGTGAGAACGCCCTTGGAGTCTTAGAATAATTTTTAACGCCTTGCCAAATGTTTTAATTTTTGTTTGCTCCTGACGAGGACAAAATATCTTTTGTCAAAACGTCGAGGTAATAAAAAGATTTACTGGCCGAAGTATCTTTATTTTCAAGAAATATGAATGCCGGCCAGGCAGCCTCTATCTTTACGATAAAATATTTACAGTAGAAGGCGATAAAGTGAGGACACGTTATTGATGTTATCCACGGAGTAGGCTCCCACAGATTTTTCTGTGACAATATCGAGCTATAAATTATAATTTTGAACAAAGCAAGAATATGTTAGCACTGCTATAACACTAGTCGGCCGGTATCCAGATATTATGCACCTACCCCACCGTGTAAAGGCTGATGAATCCGACGCGATAGTTAAGCCTTTCTCGACGGAGGAAAGGTCAGAACTCGATCACACCGGCGGAAAGAAATGGCCAAAAGGGCAGGAACCCGGCAACATCCGCCGGAGCAATCCCATCAACTCGGCCACATCACATTAGAACTTACTTGCCGATATCGTGTTCTCATCTCTTGGTCCCCAGAGATTCATAACTGGACCATCCACAGAGCAGGTTCTGCATAGAACCACAAACAAGAAAGTTCATTCTGAAAGAACTCTAGTGTCAGAAACTGAGTTGAGGTGTCTCACTTCACTGAAGGGGAAGTGAATGCAGAATAAATAGTTAATCTTAATAGTCGAGAGATGTCCCT
Source organism: Cordylochernes scorpioides (assembly GCA_030710605.1). Taxonomy (NCBI): domain Eukaryota; kingdom Metazoa; phylum Arthropoda; class Arachnida; order Pseudoscorpiones; family Chernetidae; genus Cordylochernes; species Cordylochernes scorpioides. The sequence continues at coordinate 147,946,737 of CP092886.1, forward strand.
ATACAATTCCCTACACATTTCCGTTCTCTACTCACCTCTGTATTTCAATGCAGCTGTTGAAGAAGAGACAAGTCCGATATCTTATGAAGAGAAAGAATGTTTCCTGAATAAAAGAAACGCATGTTTTCTTTTGGCTTATAATTATTATAGTTGACAAATAGGTTTATTATTTTTGAAATTTTAGTTAGAGATAAATGCTTGATGCAATAAATTTGACTAAATTGCTACTGTTTTCAAAGCATATGTCCACAGAGTTTTCTTAAATACCTCAATCAAAAATTCCTCTAAAGTTCTGGATTTATGATTAAAAAACAGTTCAATATAAATATTAGAGCGGTCTGGTAGATTAAACTAGCGATACCGCTGGAAAAGTTTACTATTGATTAGTTAGGCTATTTCAATATATTTTTTCATTGCATTAAGGGCTATGAGAGACAGAGAAAGTCAATCATATAAAAAAAATCACGCCTAATATCTTCGATTATTTTTAAAGTTTAAAATACTTTGATATAATAGTGTTTTATATATATAGGTATTTAAGTAAAAAGGCATATATTGGATCAAAATATCATTTATTTTACCAATATTTCAGTTGCTGAACGCTGAACGTTAATATGTTATAATACCTTGATAAAAGTTGGCGTTCAGACAACTAAAATATTGGTAAAATAAATGATATTTTGATCCAATATATGCATTTTTAATTAAAGATTTATTTATGGATTGCTCTATTTTCAAAACGATATAGAAGTATATTATATATTTTCGTTTCTCTCTCTTATATAGGTATCTAAATTTTGGGAATCCTTCCTTAATAAAAACGTTCAAATATTGATCCACAAAAATGTGTCGTAAATTCGTTTCTCTGGGCAAACCGGGAATTTAGTAATATTGTTATATCAACATTTTCAATATATATATTGGTTTAAGGGTTTTTTTATATGTTAGAGACTAAAAAGTTGCATCACTTATAATGAGGGTAGGAAGAATATAATTTTTTTCAATATAAATTTATATAATTTGGATTATCTTATCACTACAGACTAAATATTTTGCAGCTATACGACAATCTTTTAAATTTCATTTTCTATAACAGAAAATTCTGAAACTATAAAAACGCTTTTATCGTTAATCTACATTATTTTTACACTAATTTCACCAAATTAATCATCACACACACAAGTACCACATTTTAGCTTTTTATATATTTTTTTATTTATAAAAATATTGATAAAATGAATCAATGTTCTTATATATTTTGACTATTGTAAATGTTTATAGTTGTTAACGTGTTATACGTATATCTGTTTAAAATCCTTATATTTGTTTCTTTTATGAACAATTGATCAAGCTTTCGGGCACAAAGTCGCCCTTCTACAGGAATAAAATTATACAAAATCAAGATTCGTCTATATATATACAAATATTTAGCATAAATAATAAATAAATATTAGAAAATAGAGAGATAACATTTAAGTTTTATGTCTGATGTACGAATCAGGTAAATCAAGTGAGAGTCTCGTGTCTCGATCATTTGTTCATAAAAGAAACTTATCCTCCTTATCTTTGATTTTTCTTTCTTTATCAAGTTACTCCAGAGGATTTTAATTTATTTAATTTGTTTCTTTGTATTTCAACGTAGAAAATCATGAAAATGCCCAATTTTCACTTACTCTTTGTCACATACGGGAATTTTGCTGAATTGTACATATTTTCCTACAAAACTTTCATATCATTTCAAGTTTTCTGAAACGACTTAATAAATATTAAATTTTAGCTCCAACTTGCATCCAAATATGAAAATATCTTGCAAAGTTGTCTGAAACCTTTCAAAATTATCGCTTCTCGGCCGTTTGGCTAAGCACAAAGTTTATCTCTGTCTTCTGTTCTTTGCCTCCTATATATTCCTCGTTGGTTGTGGTTGGTGTTTATTCATCGTGATAAGAAGAGGTAGAAGTCTCACCAATTCTTCGTATCTTCCTGAAGTCCTTGAAATGTGATAGTTTTTATTTGAGAGAGTACTGTTGACCTAGATTTTCACACCGTTTTTTTTTTTTTGGTTCTGTTTCTTTAAATTCAGGTGTATTTATTAAGCTCTTTTACAATTGTTTGCTGGGTTCAGGTTAGCTGATGCGGTTAGTTGAAATAGTCATTTCCTTATTCGAGCATTTTTTCTTCATTCACAGCCATATATTATGATGTCAAGAATTTGATCATTATTTGACGTGCTTCTCGTTCCATTGTCGTTCGAGTCAATTTAGTAATTTTTCCTTTTGGTGCTACATTTCTCTCCTTTTTGGTCATGTCAGTTTCCTTGCTTTTATGAGGCGCAAAGGTGGGTTTGGTGACACTAGAAGTTGCTCGAAGCAGAGCTTGGACTAGTGGCTCGGACGATGATACATAAAGGCGGCGAGCAGATGTTATTTAAACACTTTAATTTTAAATCAAAATACCTATTCCGTTTTATATTTTATCAAACCCTACGCTAAGATTTTGCATATTTGAAATGTTTTAATGGAATTTTGTCATCGGTCACGAAATTATTTACAATATTAGCATTAATTTCGAATGTAAAAACCTGAAATTATTTTTTACGCTATATATTATAATGCTAAATCTCTTCTGCTAAATATCATGAAACTTATATCTAAGAAGCTATGGACACCTCGGTCACATAACTATAAATGGGAATAACTAGTGAAACATTTGTGATTACAAAAGGGTCGAATAAAATATTCATTACCAACTTCAGATTAATTCCCGTAATTCAACGTAGCTAGACTTCTGAATATTTCACGAGGTAATTATTTACAGAAAGATGAAGTTTATCATGAGCATTTCCATTTTAACCAATCTTAATATTAACTACTCAGTACGATTCCAAATATTGCTATAGATATACTTCAACCATCTTATCTAAAATATTTCTTAGAATATTTTCATGATAGACTTATATCTGTGTATGCCTTTGTAGAGATATATGTGGATAGTTAAGAAATATTTTTAAGGATTTGGTTTCATTTTTTAAAATTCACCTTAGATTCGTTTTAAAATGGCGATTCTTTCAAGTCTCAGTCATCTAAACTTATCGGAAAAAATATACTATTTATAGCGCGCATGTTTATTTTGGAAATAAGTCAATTTTTTCTACTGTCCTTACTGCAAGGATAAAACTAATGGAAGGGTCTGTATCATCAGTAATGAACCCTCCCAGTGGTTCCGCCAGTATATCTACCAAACCGCGCTAATATTGTATTGCGCTGTTGTGCTTTTTTATATCTGGTACTGAAGTTAAACTCTTGGAAAATATATTTCAAACGAACAATATATATATGTAAATAATATTTGAGGACAGTATATATAAATACATATAGATATAAATAAATGCTTCAAGAATTGCTTTTTCGCAAAGAGAGAACAATTAAAGATATTTTAGACATAATATAAACCTATTTTGTTGTTGTTTGTGAAAGAGCAATGCTCGAAGCAATAATTTATATTTACATTTATTTTTATTTATACTTTCCTAAATTCTAATGCACATAGTTTGTTGGAAATGAATTTTCCAGGAGGGTATCTCCAGTACCAGATACAAAGGCGAAACAGCCCAAAATAGCGAAACAGAGTGATTTGTATATTAAACTAGCGAAACCGCTGGGAGTGTTCATCACTGATGAGCGAGGTCATCCTGGATTTATAATTGCAGTAAGTATAGTAGATATTTGCCTTACTTTCAAATGAAACATATACGAGCTATGATTAGTTTGAATTTATAATAACATATGTCGCACTAATGCGTCATATTTATATTATATCCTTCACATGATAACTGAATATTCCATATATCACTAATTAAAAATATTTAATAATCTGGTATATATATATAATATGGCGTTGCATCGTGTTTGGGATGTAATACATACAGTGGCCACAACGTTCGAATAAAATGATTTGAATATATAATATAAAGGTCAGGCAATTAATGAAAAGGACTGTGTTGGCCCTTGTCAGAGCGGAGTAGGCTGTAATTTAGAAGAAGACCTATCTAGGGGGTCTTCGCCATTTTAAATCCAGTAAAGAGTATTCAAGTGCACAAACACGTTAATATATACCTGAAGATAGAGGCTGCCTGGCCGGCATTCATATTTCTATGAAAAATAGACACTTAGGCCAGTTAGAGTTTTTTATTTTCTCAACGTTTAGACAAAAATATTTGATTTTTAACGCCTTGCCAAATGCTTTATTTTTATTTACTTCTCCTGACGAAGACAAAAGAATTTTGTCGAAACGTTGAGAAAATAAAAAACTCTAACTAGCCGAAGTGTCTTTTTTAATATAAACGTTAATATATACTCGAAAAAAGTTTAAAAGTAGAGAGGAACAAGTTCATATGGCGAAGTTTATATATATATATTTTTTGAAAATAGAGCAATCCATAGATAAATCTTTAATTAAAAAGGCATATATTGGATCAAAAAATTATTTATTTTACCAATATTTCAGCTGGCTGAACGCCAACCTTTATCAAGGTGTTATAACATTTTAAAGTGTGTCAACAACAAACTCAGCGCCACATAACGTCAACAGCATTAAGTTTTAAAAATATTTTGTTATATTCAATGGGGAGAAAAATTTAAAAAATATATTTATATTATGAACAAAATAAATTTTGTAAAATATGGGTGTGAATATTTTGAAAATTAACAATAACGCCTATTTTATATTTTAAAATTATTTGTACTATGTGTAAAAATATTTTTCGTATAAAAATAAATAAAAATAACAAAATATATATAAAAGAAAGGTTAAACTAAATTTTTTTCTGAAAACACAAAGCGTAAAAAATGTTTGAAAAGTTGGTTGAAATAAAAGAGCCAGCTGAAATATTGGTAAAATAAATAATTCTTTGATCCAATATATGCCTTTTTAATTAAAATAAAATATATATATATATTTTTTATTTACTAGGGGTGAACACGCCTTCATATATAACAATTTACTAAGCTAGAGCACCAGCGATATATGTCATATACGTCTTCATAAAGCAGGAAAGATTATTTCTGGAAAGTTGGTCCTCCGTAATGACAAGAGCAATTTAAATAGAACAATAGAGATCCCCCAGATTACAAACAATTCCTGAGATATATCCCTAGAAATGTCAAACAGTCTATTTCGGCAGCAACACGCTCGACCTGTGAACGGCTCGAGGAAGTGAAACTTTCAGTCTCTCGGAATATTGGGCTTATTTCTCTCTAAATGGACTTTCAAATCAAATCTCTCAAATATGCGCCTAATTAAAATAATTATTGATGTTGTCCACAATAAGTTTCTTCAATATTATTTAGTAAAATTCGCAAATATTTGATTCAAATACAACTACTGTTTACAAATATTTAAAAATCTTTTAAATATATATATTTCATAACCTCGGTTGAAAATTTAAGTCGCCTTCGATATCACAAAAGGAATTACCAAAATAGTTATCTAAAGATACTCATCTCTCTCTCTCAAATCAAACAATAACACATTCCTTGTAATAACCTAATATCTTAAAGTACTCACAAAGAAAACAATAATTTATCACTTAAATATAAAATGCATCTCATTATTTACTATTAAAATTTACCTGCACGAAACATTTATATTGCTTTTTATTCTTAAAAGTTGCTTTCTATAAGAACACCAGAATGGCGGAACCACATTTTATTTATTTTTTTACAAATTGTATGAAATTAAACTCCGACGGAAAATATATTTCAAATCATTGTGTTATCCAATCAAGTGAGAAACTGATTTAGCCAATCAGTGGAAACCCGAGTGATATAAATAACGCCTCCACAGAAAATTGTTCTTATTTATATATTCGTCTCAATTTGCCGTCAAATCGATCATTTCCGGCTCTTTGAAAGAATAAAGGGATCTTTTTTATCTAAAGGTATTTAGGAAGAATTTAGGGGAGGTTTGGCTCCGGATTTTTAATATTAACTTTATGCAAATTTGTCTTTTATCAAATGTCCCTCTCTTCAAAAATTCCTCAAATATTTTTCTCGTTTTAAAAAATTCATTAAATGTCTCATTATTAATTATTTTTTAAATATAGTGGCAAACTTGTGTGATATCTTGCGAAATATTTCCTGACACAAACACACATGGTAAATATATTTAACTAAGATTAATGATTTTGAAGCATTATTTTTAATTTCAAAATTTTTACACTGTTCCTACTACAATGGGAGAGATAATTTGTTAGTGACGAGCCCTCTAAACTGCTTTATCTGTTTAATTTACTAAGTCTCTCTATAGTATTTAGTTTTTCTACACAAATTGCCAGCTATGTAGAACTGCCCAATGCACTAGCAAAGTGGTCTGAACTGAAAAAAACAAACAGTTTGGAAGGTTTAGAGAACACAGGGGCTCTTTCAATTTTTTTTTCTTATTGTAGTAAGAACAATAGTCAAATTGTTGCCATCAAGCAACCCACACACACAAACAATATTAAAGTTCTATTTTTTGAATGAAGTTCTATTTATCTATGGGAGATGTGTAGTCGAATATTCAATTTTATTGCTTAAAAAAGATTAAATAAAAACTCCTTTTTGCGTAAATGTTGTTCGATGCATGTCGGGGGTGGGGCACATGGCGTAGCCGTCCCGACCCCTCCAAACAGGAAACTGGCTTGGAACTCGAATAGTTCCTCCCCTGGAGCAGACAACAGCGGTGACACTCACTTTGACCTAGTAGCTATGTCACCCACCTGTGAGCTTCTCCACGAAATTGGAAGGAACCAGACCTTTCCTCCCATCCAGTAGCTCTCCATTAAAGAATCCATCCTAAAACAGAGTAACGAACACATTAATCCAAAAAATAATATCAATGGTGCTACACTGCAGGCGAAAACAATAGTTATCTAGTAATCATTGAAATGAAGAAAAAGTGGTTGATTGATGAAGAGTTTCTTTTATTTTATTTATTAAAGCGATGCAAGCTTTCGATCGTAAAAGCTCTTCAACTGGCTCTATAGATAAAACACTAAACGATGAAGACCTACAAGGCATTATATAAGAGGCAGACTATTTTAATATCGAAACGTTTTTTAAGTAGAACTTACAATATTGCTATTTTACAAGTTTTGAAAACAGAAGTTATTGAAATTAGGCAAAATACATTCACATGAAAAAAATAATTTCACGAATAAAATAAAAGTATAATTGCTTTAAAATATATTGAAATTAAACGCGTATGGATGAATATATAATTATATTTTATTAGGTATAATAAAAAGAAAAATAATTTTTGTTGGGAATTGTGGAATGAGGTTCGGGATATTGGGTAGGGAGGTCGATTTTTCTGTTGATACTAATTAGTTTTGATGATGTGAGTGCTTCCAGGTATAACCGCTGTTGCCTTTGATGTTGTAACGGGATATTTCATGTTTGAGATCGAATGTGTTCCCAGTAGTGTGCTGATTAATTAAAGATTTATTGTCCTCATATCTTATATATCTCCTAACATGTTCTTTTATCCTAGTCTATTGTTCTACTGGTTTCTCCTAATATGTTCTTTTAGCCTAGTCTATTGTTCTACCGGTTTCCCCTAATATGTTCTTTTATCCTAGTCTATTGTTCTACTGGTTTCTCCTAATATGTTCTGCTAGCCTAGTCTATTGTTCTACTGGTTTCTCCTAATATGTTCTTTTAGCCTAGTCTATTGTTCTACTGGTTTCTCCTAATATGTTCTTTTAGCCTAGTCTATTGTTCAACTGGTTTCTCCTAATATGTTCTGCTAGCCTAGTCTATTGTTCTACTGGTTTCTCCTAATATGTTCTGCTAGCCTAGTCTATTGTTCTACTGGTTTCTCCTAATATGTTCTTTTAGCCTAGTCTATTGTTCTACTGGTTTCTCCTAATATGTTCTGCTAGAATAGTCTATTGTTCTACTGGTTTCTCCTAATATGTTCTGCTAGACTAGTCAATTGTTCTACTGGTTTCTCCTAATATGTTCTTTTAGCCTAGTCTATTGTTCTACTGGTTTCTCCTAATATGTTCTTTTAGCTTAGTCTATTGTTCTACTGGTTTCTCCTAATATGTTCTTTTAGCCTCGTCTATTGTTCTACTGGTTTTTCCTAGTATGTTCTTTTATCCTCGTCTATTGTTCTACTGGTTTCTTCTAATATGTTCTTTTAGCCTAGTCTATTGTTCTACTGGTTTCTTCTAATATGTTCTTTTAGCCTAGTCTATTGTTCCACTGGTTTCTCCTAATATGTTCTTTTAGCCTAGTCTATTGTTCTACTGGTTTCTTCTACATTTGTGGAATTGAATTATTTTCAGCTATCAGAGTATATTGCATTAGATATAGATAGGGGATTGAAAATTATATTTTCGTTGATCGGGTTTGTGAGTAAAATACCACGGTTGGCTTCAGAGATAAAGTAAGTGGCTATACCATATTTATGTAACTTATGAGCCAACGCAATATTGGTTAGAGAATTAGGGATGGTGAATTGTGTTCTCTATATGCCAGGGTCTGTATGGAGGAATTTGGATTAATGCAATGTCTATGGATGAATGATATCGGGTAACCTAATGTTGTTAAATGTTTAATTATGTTGACTTATTCTTTTTTTAAAATCATGCTAAAGAGCAATAGGGATGCAAAAAATGTGTTTAGAAAGTTTTAACTTCAGTGATTTTATATGGCTGTGTGTGTGATGAGGGATCATGTGCCTATGTGCCTTTTGTTGAAGACTATGGTATGATACCTGGCTGAGTTATTATAATTAGAATAACTAAGAAGGGTAAAACATTATTGTGTTCATTGTCAAGGGTGAGGGAACCCTTAGGGTTTTAGTCATTAAGTGTGATAAGAATGCTTGTAACCTTTCGAGCAAATACAGAATATATCATCGATGTATCTTTTCTAAAATATGTCTGACCATGTTATAGATTAATTAAGCTGAAAATACGGAAAGTGAAATACAAGTATTCTTATTATACCTCATACCTGTATTCTGCTATCACTATAGATGGAAGGGGGGGGGGTTACCCATGGGGCAGACTCTGATCTTTTGGTACCATTGCCCATAGAACGAGAAGATATTCACTTCGAAACACAGTCTTCATAGTTTTTCGATTCTGTTGATTGTGGCTATGTCAGTGTTGAAGTATGTTATAAATTTTGGGACACTATCTATGATGATCTGTAGAGGTAAGCTGAGGTATAGCGACACCGCATCAAGTGAGTATATTATCTGTTCCTGGGCGGGGTTAAGATGAGATAATTCGGCTATGAAACTTGGAATTCCAGTGATGGAGCGGCTGTTTGATTTTATTTGAATTATAAATGTGAAGAAGGAAGCTAAAAATCTTGAGTGTTGAGGCTGGGGATAGGTGGTAAAGAATAATAGGTCTGACAGGAATTAAGAGCTATTGGGTTTTCGGAAGACCGCACATGTATGGACTGGTGGATACATTTGTAGAGAAATCTCTATGCTCATCTCCATTAATTATCTGGTTTGTTTTAAATGCTCTAAGAGATTTTTAAAATCTGGATTACATGCGGTTTTCATTAGTTTCTGTAATGGGAGAAAAGGTTTCTATTTATCAATTTTTGATATACTATTTATATTACCTACATTATTACATTCAGAACAAAAAGAGCTAGAACTTATGTCCATAGATACCCTAATTACTCCTAATATGTCTTCCAAAATAATATACATATATTACAAAAATATATATATATAAAATCCTATACAATAATAGAGCGGTCTGAAGATTAATTTGGCTAACCGCTGAGAGGGTTCATCTCTGATGAGTCAAGCCTTCTTATCTAATATTTAGTATTATAGCATTAAAGTCTCCAGAGATAGTTTTGGTAATTTTTATAATAAGAAACATTAGTGCCATAATGAATAGTATTTGTTTTTAATTAAACCAAAGTAGCCTCAAAACCGTTCTTATTCTTATAACTAAGATTATTATAGTCGAAGAGAGTAGACACAGAGCTACTCGAGCTTCTACTCGATTTAGATTCACAGTAAGCTAGCAGAGCGCACTTGTTCGTGACTCCCATACCATGAGAATAGAATTTGGAATAAGACTTTAAAAACTCGACAAGGTAAAACCCACATTAGCAAAACTCACAAAACGTGCTAATTATTGAAAGGTAACTTTTTGTCGTTTTCTTAAATCAACTTGAGAAACAAATAATAAATTATTTTTAAAACTCATGTTTAAATTCAGAAGAAAATATTCAAGAGCATGAATAGTTATTGAAACATCTATAATATTAGGTTTGAGATTTTGCTGGTAAGAAATAAATCATAGAAATAAAATACATCTCTCCCGTCAAAATGAGCCAAATATCTATTCCTCATCTATTAATGCATCTATTCTGGCGTAAGAGGCGTAGTTTACTCTTATGCTTGACTTCCATAGGATATAATTTGTACATTGCACAATTTGGTAATAGAATTGGCCCAAACACTCACCAGCTGACACCTTTCTGATAGATTCAGAAGATTCCATGGATCCCTTGAGGATTTCACGAGATGAAAGTCGCCCAGGACTGATGAGGGCCATTAGCCTTAAACTATGGCTTAGGTGGGATTTTCTAAATTTTCCAAACTGATACTGTGCCACCGGCTTGAATCTGCTATATTGCAGAAAACGATCCATAGATGGCGCGGTGAATTTACGTTAATTTGACGGGAGAATGTTTTATAATTAAAATATGAGTGGTTATGTATACTCTTATATTAAAAAGTTTTAAAATAGAGAATAACAAGCTCTCGGGGTATACCATAATAAAAGAGCATCTCCTGGTTATGCAACTAAATGTCACGCGTAGCAGAGCGTCATCTAACGGAATAAATATTAACTTAAGAATGATTTAATTTTTTTAAATCTGTCTATATATATAATTGATGGAAAGAAAGAAACCAACCACGTACGCGTTTTGAAATATTAGCTCTCGTAAGCAGGTTGTACGTATTTTACCCGCCATTGATATTCCCTATTCTTCTTTATAAAACAAAAAAATGATTTAAAGCCAAATTCCGGGAGATAGATGGCGATCTTCCTAAATAACTTTAAATCCCATAATCTGAAGATATTATTTGAAGATTATAGTAGTTAAATCCACAAATTATATTTCTAAATAATAATATCTGAACTTCAATAATCTAATTAGGATTCTAATGACCAGAGATTAAGAGGGATTAACGGAATTCTTACTGAATATATTATTTTACCTCGAATTTATTATAATATAGATGAGAGAGAGAGATTTCCATTAGGAATATTCTACATCTCAGTTGAGTCCGAGAGGAGTTTAGTAAACAAAGAAGTGGTTTCAGTGGTTTCTAAGTGAACTCGCTCATAGCCTCATCAAAGCATCACATGACATAAAGTGATCAATTAGTTCAAACAGGCCGAGTTCCAATTAATGAAATTTAATCGTGTGCCCACGCGTAAAATGATATATAATTAATTACCATTAATTATGAGGGCTTTAATTTCGATAGGAAATTCATTTGAGCTTCTCTTTTCAGTGTGAGGTGATTAGTCCGATATATATAATGGTGACTAAAGGGAGGGAGTCTTGGATCCACCTGCATAGGCTGACCTTCAAGGAGTTCCACCAAGGAAGTTTATTTAGCCAATATATGACAAAGTACGGCAGCCTTTTCCTGATGGCCTGGAAAGCCATACTCCGGCGTCGTCTTTCCGGGGGTCTCCGCTGGAAAGCCTGGTAATCTTGAACCAAGTGACCTTAGGAAGACCTTGCAGATGCTTGATAAATTGCTTGACTCAGAGGTGTAAGAGAACGAAGTGATCCGGAATAGAAATATTTCCACCAGATATGCTGAGGGCTGCTTTTCCGAATTTCCGTTGACTTAAACATAGGCTAGGGTTTTTATGCAAAGGCTTATATAGCTTATACCATCTATATTCTGCGTCTTCGGCGTCAGAAACACCACCTTGTCTGTGTCTATAATAGTGAATGCGAATTAATTTGAATTAAAGTGACACAATTCAATCACAAATATAAAATGATATTTAATATTTCTATATATCGATAGGTTTTATTATTCGTTAAAATGTAAACTCTCTCTAATTTTATATTCCTAGTAACTCAATAAGTCTTTTCAAGCTTCTTTTCTACATCAATATCAATAAGAATATTTGTATCAAAATTATAAAATGTGTAAGAAAGGTTCGAAGATATGTAATCTACTTAGTGAAATGCCCCTCCATTTCTAACAATATCAGCATGTTTCTGCCTATTATGTTAATCATATAAAAGGAAATTTGAAATATTTATAATAAAGGAACATTCCAACTCTACATTACATTCCTCAACTGGGAGAACTTTATTAGATTTCCTTCGTGTAGCTGGTCTGAGATATTGCTGGGTCGTATTGCTGATTCTCCTTTTGGCTTCACTCAGTTCTTGTCCAACCATCTTCAACCGTAGGAAATTGCAAATTCTCATTTGATGGCTATAGACCTATACGTCTTGGCCAAATTTGAATAATTAATATAATTTAATTTTCTTTTTTTCACAGAAATTTTGAATATTTAAATTCTCTCCCATCCCCCCAACACACACATAGATTCTTGAAAATAGCTCACTACCTAATTCGCTTGATACTATATAAATCTATATCCTATATTTTTCTATATAATTTAAAATATAAACCTATATATAATCCACAAAAATTATAAATTAAACGTTGAATAATAATGAAATATTTTCAAAATATTTACAGTATATACGAGTATATATTGTATGGATATTATTATGTTTCAAGATAAAATAGAATCAAGATTAAAAACTCCAAAAATTATTATAAATATTTTGTAATTTTTATATTATTATGTATATATATTATCCTTATTTGTGTGTAAATATAATTATATATAGTTGAAGATGTATATTTTATTTCCCCAACACTTTATAAACTTGAAATGTTGGCATTTGCGGGATATACTATAGGTTGACTCATAATTAAATAAATTTGTTCAGGTGAAAACAAAAGGCTTCCAGGTTTAAGTTTATTTTTAGAAAAGCTTAAATCTCCAATCTCAAGCTTTCAGGCATGAAATCCCTTCTACGGGGAAGGAACTATGCAATAAATCGCTAATAGGACACGAGTCAAAATAGAAGGTATACAATTATATTGCAGAAGTCCAAACCTTCTCATCCGTTCTTCCATTTGATATCAAATCATATCAAATTGGAGAACAGATGGCAGGTGGGGACTTCTGGGATATAATTGTATAACTTATATTTCAACTCGTGTTCTATTGGCGATTTATTGAATCGTGTTTTTTTTCTCCTCTAGAAGGGTTTCATGTCCGAAATCTTGAGACTTGCGAATTAAATTTTTATTAAAAATAACTTATCCCTGGAAGCCTGATGTTTTCACATTAATACTGACACAAGGAATTATTTTATTATATTTAATTTTGTGCCAACTTTCTAAAATATCGATCCAACGTGAATGCCTCCACGGCTGACGCAGTAAATCCAGTGGCACGTGCCCTTGTCAAGGCTGCGACGGCAGAACCGTTCTTCATCCAGCAGGAAAGAGGAAGTTGAGCCATATAGGACCAGCTATCAAAATACCTGAGGAATCCTTAAAGGAAAACCGCCATTTAAATTTGTAAAGTTCTGGGACAAACGCATAGATGTGTGAAATAGTTAAGTTATATTATACTCACCTTTTTTGACTTAACCCATTTGATAGGTGCAAGAGTTCACGTTATGATAAAGAGCTGGCGGGTATTACGAATTTTTTTATATATGTAAAATTGAGCATAAGGCATTAGTGCGCCATCTATAAATTCGAAATTAATCAATTTGGAACGAATTAATTTTAAAGCGAAATCAAATTTAGCGAAAATTTATAATATTGCCCTTTTATTTGCATGTGCGTAATAAACCTAATTGAAGGTCATATATTATTTTATTATAATCAGTACTTATTCTATTTATTATATATATACATATAATAGATAGCATTTTATATAGCACTCTCTTACAAATACTGAAACTTTGCTTTATATTTTGAACATAAATTTGTTTTGCTTTGTGATATATACCGACAAAAATATTTTGAATTTCTATGTGGTATATCGTTTCATTAGGCATACAGTGAACATTATCTCTAAACCCCTGAATACAGTATTTGTTATATTGTTTGTTTACATATACAATCCTTCTCAATTAGACAAAATCTCAGTAAATCAGATATTTAAAGATAGAATCCAGAGAGATAAAATCTAGTCATGCCATTAATATGAATGAATGAGACCGAAACAAAGCGATTGGTTAAATGATATTATCTAGAAGCCGAATTGGATGCTAAGAAAGGTAGGTGCCAAAATATCTGCCACTCAAGTTCGCGTCCAAAATAACCTACGAGCGCAATTACGTCATTTCTAAACTATATTAGTCTTTGTTAACTTCTTCAGTTGCGGGCGTCGTCTTGGGCGTCCATAACCGTTGGGCAATTTGATGAACGGCCTCCGGTTATCTTGATGCAGCCCGACGTTGCCTCCTGGTGTTGGCGCACCCGCTAAACTTAGACATTCGGATTTGCGTTCCTATTGTATTCCGTGGAGCTATTCTACCGAATATTGACTGTCGGAGGTTAGAGGGCTGAGTTCATTCTAATATCGGAACCAATATTTCCCCATACTAGTTGGTATTATATATATTTGTAAGTGCCGAAGACGGTACATAAAGATCTTTAAATAATCCCCTCTTTTCAAGAAAGAAAACTCTATAGAGTTTAAATTCGATATAATTATTATTTTTATTTAAAATTCAATCGATTGACTAAAGTTTTCATCAATCCCATCTTTGAAATATAATAAAATTTCAAATATACTTATAGGTGTTTTTTTTTTCAATTTAATGATTCAATTACTCGTTTCAACAATAATTTTACTCAATTTAATCATTAATATTTCTTTCATCGAAAGAATGCTTTCCTCAATTTAACGGATGATAATGAATCTCTGTTATCCATTAAAATTAAATTATCACAGAAACGATCTGTCCGAATAATAATTTCAGGTTATAGTATTTAGAAACACTGTTGATAAAATTCTATTTATAGTTATTTATATTTAGCCTATTTTTCTTTTTTTTCACAAACTTAGTGTTACAACATTCAATTCTAAAAATAGAAGATCTAAAAATACTATGCTATTTTATACTACGTGACGGTATACGCAAAAATGACGATTTCTTTTTTTATCAAAATACACTGCGTGACATTGAAAATGGAACATCAAGAAATAGTGGCCAGAAAATTATGAAAATTTCAGGGTAGACGCGCCTAACCGAGTTATGCCAATGATGTAAAATGCGCAGCTCTCGTGCGCACATGGAGTAAGATATAAGGGAAGGAACTTGCAGAAAGGACAGTATTCGTGTCGTTATTTCTTCAAGGAAAATCATTGTAGAAATTTTGTTCTTGTGTCAAAAGACACGTGTAATAACAGAGAATGCCAGGTCATCGTAAACGGAGGCAGTTCAAGCAGACAGACGCTTTTCGAGGGGCATGGTGATCGGACTGAAAAGGGCAGGTTGGTCCATACGTCAAATCGCAGCTGATACACACCTTGGTGCGTCCACGGTGCACCGACTGTGGAGAAGATGGTTGGAACAAGGAAATGTGGCCATTTATAGGAATGTCGGTGCAACCAGAGTGACGTCAGCACGTGTGGATCGGCGTATCCTTCGACAAGCAGTGGCGGCCCCACAAGCCACTTGTACCGCCATCCTGCAACATGTGCAAGACACCCTAGATCATTCCATCTCGACCAGAACCATTTCCCGTCGATTGGTTGCTAATGGCTTGCACTCATGCCGTCCGCTAAGAAGACTACCATTGACCCCACCGAATAGGCGCCAACGTTTGGAATGGTGCCGGGCTAGATCGACGTGGATGACGGAATGGCACAGGGTCGTGTTCTCAGATGAGTCGCGTTTTTGCTTGTCCAGTGATAGTCGCCGTGTACGCGTGTGGCGTTGACGTGGAGAAAGGTCCAATCCGGCAGCAATTGTGGAACGCCCCACCGTGCGACAACGTGGAATCATGGTTTGGGGCGCAATCGCGTATGATTCCAGGTCACCTTTACTTCGTATTCAGGGCACTATGACGGCCCAACGATACGTTGATGATGTGCTGCGACCGGTGACACTCCCCTACCTTCAGGGGGTGCCCAATGCCCTTTATCAGCAGGATAACGCCCGACCGCACACTGCTCGCATTAGCCAGCAAGCTCTGCAAGATGTACAGATGCTTCCCTGGCCACCGTACTCTCCTGATCTCTCACCAATCGAGCACGTCTGGGACATCATTGGACGCCGTTTGCATGCCTTGCCACAGCCGCGTTCAGAAGACGAACTGTGGCAAATGGTTGAGAGAGAATGGAGAGTCATCCCTCAGGACGCCATCCGTACTCTGATTGACTCTCTACCTAGACGTGTTGCTGCATGCATCGCCGTCCGCGGTGGTCCTACTTGCTACTAAGCCGAAGCCGTTCTCGCTCTGTATTATGACTATCATTTTGAAATAAAGATCACTTATTGTTCGTCCCTGTCTCTCTCTGTCTGCCGAGTTTCATCACTTTCTGGCCACTATTTCTTGGTGTTCCATTTTCAATGTCACGCAGTGTATTATGTCTGTCAATCCCCTATTGTCGTTAAATCTAAGTCTATAATAATGTATATGAATATTTCTGAAAATATAGTTTGGATATTTTCAAAAATTATTACTATTATCTCACAAGGCATTCTCTACTTTTAACGGATGTGAATAAAATTGTTTTAATTCTAAAATATCTATACGCTATATCTCTTTGAATCAGAATATATTTATTCCAAAAGATTCTTAGCAAATATTTGTTAAATATATATTTTTTCACGAATAACTAAACTATTGCGGGAGAAAGAAGAGAAATAGGTACTTGTAGTTTAATCCCCACAATACCAAGAATATTCGCTGTCACCGCCGTGTGTCCTGGCGAGTGGCAGCATTGTCCCGCCGGCACTTATAAAAACTTTGGCATCGCCGAGGAACTTGGCAATGGCCCTCGAGCTATCGTCTTGATGTGCGTTTAGCAACACCTGTCCAATCTAATCAAATGGTACTTTTAAAATAAATATATTTTCCATTATTAAAAGAGAGATAAATTCATTAAAGTTGAAATAATTTTAATTTTAGAATTTATTAAATATAATTTTACTTAGGCATCGGAAATATGACTTATTTATTTAAGCTCTCAGTAAAGGTATATATTTCCAATTGAACGTAGTTATTGCGTACCTATACGTCTCCAATAAAGATATATTTCCCTTTTATACCCTATATATACTCATCTAGATATATTTAAATTATTTTTATATTCTTCTAGCTTAGAACTAGGTACGTGAAAATACCTAAAAGTTTATTTTTATCCCACGTATATAGTTTAGATTCTACTTAAGTGCATTTCATTTAAAGTTCATCATTCTCCTTCGTGTCTTAGATAACGTATATCTCACTCAACGTTCTTTTAGGAGTACGTGAAGTAGCTCTACAGACGTGCTTCTCACCTAAATCTATTCTTTCTATATTTGCCCTAGATCTGTAAAAGTGAATTTCACCGCTGATCATTCTCTCCTCGACATGGATTATATCTACGCACGTGCATCTCTCTCTCTAATCTAAAGTTATTTCCCATTTGTATGTCTCAAATCTACTTATCCATCATCGTTTGAGGTTATTTATTTCCCAGGTATATCTTAGAACTACTTATATTCGTCGTCCAAAGCTATTTCCTCTAAGTGGTTAGATCAAATTGCCAACATACCAATAAGATTCTATCCTTCTCCAAGATTATTCACTAACTTAAATTTTGAATATCTGTACTTCCCAGGGTTTTATGGTCGTTTATATCTTAATGATATTTTGTTAGGATTATGAAGAAGGGGAAGTTCTCTTCACAGATCTTATCACTCATTATCTAAAAGAAGAATTAATGTGTTTTCGAAATGTTTATTCACAAATGAGTTAAGCAACATCCTTAGTATATAGATAATTACTATAAAATATACTATACATATATTCTCTCACAAATTTCGAAAATTCCTCAAAGGGTTGAAAGGCATTTTGAATTTCCCTCTCTTTGATGTAATAGAATTGATTCACCATAAACCTATTAATATCACATGATTTATTTGAATAGATATTTCTCCTTAGAAATATTTTATTTGGAGGGTAAATAAATGGCATCTTTCTTCTCGAATATTTACAATTGTCGGGCGCTGGAATATATTATTCTCCTTCATATTATTGGATTTATCCACAAACACAATTATAGGCTTTGCTCCAACTCAAGTAGCCGTGGACGTCAGAAATGTTTCAAATTTCGACAAAAGCGTAAATACTCGTAGAGATCTGGCCTTTATATGCAAATATATAAATCTCTCTATCACGTGAGCTAATAGACGTTTGACAAATATTGGATTTTGTTCAGATTTACCATAATACTAACTTCAGTGAATTCTGTCAAAAACCCAAACGGCACATAATGGCTTTGTGCTATTGCCTTCATTAATATATGATCAACTAAGATTTACATGGGGCTCCTTACGTAGGACTATTCTTTTATATAAAACATTTTTTGGTAAATTTAATATATATTTAAAAAGCATATATTTACTGCTCACATGTGCATTTTAGATGACAGAGCGCCAAGTAATGGAACAAAAATCAACAAAACGAAAATGTAACTTGCTCCGTGATATTTGGCTAACCATTATTATGTTTAGTTGATTTTTGTTCCACTAGATGGCGCTCTGCCATCTAAAACTGCTCATGTGAGCAGTCAGGATATGCCTTAATTATTTTAAATATCAGCACCTGACTTATCGTGCAACTGAAAGTTGCTGATGGCTTGCTCCATCTATCGGAATAAATATCAACTATTCTCGTTTATTTTTAATTATTCTGGAATAATTAAAAATCAACGAGAATAGTTGATATTTATTCCGATAGATGGCGCAAGCCATCAGAAACTTTCAGTTATTATTTATTTATTATATGTATACGGGCAGTTGGCGTTTCTTGCGCTCCAGGGGCCTGGGTTATCCTTATTTCCCTCTATATATTTATACGGAAATATACTTTCTAAAATATTTATAGAAGGCATTTTATATATGTAAATGAAATATTATATGGCCAAACATATTCATTCTATAGGGGCATGTTTGAATGTAAACCAGCAATATATTTATAATTAGAGAAGTTAGGCTCTCTCGTCTATATAACAGCGCTGAAATTTATTGGTTCACAGCGCCCGGTTTACATCCTCCAATAACCTCCCAGCAATGGAATTCACCCAGATGTAAATGTTCATTAGCGGCGCCAATTGACATTCCAGGGACAATTAAGAAAGCAGCAAAGGCCATATGTGAGAATCAAATGTGAAATATCTCCCATCACACGTAGAGAACTGTCGTCGAGTTATTTTCCGAGTCAATTTTAATTTAAATTGATTTTACATAAGTTTCCTATTACCATTACTTCGAGGAAAATATTGGAAGACCAACAAATTAATCTGGTATATTAAACTGAAGAAATTTCTGGAAGAGTTTATATTAATGAGACAAGCCTTCCCAATATTTTTCTCATTGCACCAGTAATAGTAGATTTGAAAAATTGAAATAAGTAACTGTAAGAGATAAAATCAAATATTAAATATATAAATGGGGTTTCTTATACATTATAAAAAGATAATAAACCATAAACCAGATATCTATTTTTAGTAAAAAGGTATTAATCACCTATATTAGAACTTTAGAATATACTATAAGTATATTAAGTATAAGTATACTATAAGGTTGGCGTTCAGCCAGCCGAAATATTGGCAAATAAATCTTTTATTCAATTCAATATATGTCTCTTTACTATCTAATGACTATAAGTATATTTTATGTTTTATTGTAAACAACGATCATTTCACATTCATTCGCATCTTTTAATATAACTTGATTTTGAATTCCGGAACAATTATAAATTAGTTATTTATAGCTATAGATTATGTGAGCAATAGTTACCTAGAAATTATTTGAAAAAGGAAAAAGAAAAATGAGGTAAAAAGTTTCTTTCAATTTTGATTCTGCACGAAAGCTTGCGAATTTGATATTAAAATAAATTTTTACCTGATTTTTATTTTTCCTTTTTCAAATAGCTATAAATTTATATAGAGTAGAGTGACCACAATATTATTTCTGTGCAAAAATCATTTCAGTTTCGATATTTTGGATATTCTTGATCACATATGCGAGGATATATGTTCTAGTACCCAGGATGTAAATATTCGGATGCTTAACAAGTAATGTATTTTAATATGGGCGTTTCTTCTTTATTATCACATGACAAGCTATCGGACTCCACCCTTCAAACGGTCATTGCTACAGAATATATAACGGATAAAACTAAAACTTACAAAAGATAAATATAATAATATGTACACATAACTATTGTTTTCAATATACAGTTAAACCTGTTTATAGCGCCCCCCTCTAAATAGCGCCTCCCTCTCTATAGCGCCCAATTTTAAATACGTAGTACGATGCGATTTACATTAAAAAGTGACCTGTCTATAGCACCCCTCTCTATAGTACCTTATTTTGGTAAGTCCCAAGAGGGGGCGCTATAGACAGGTTTAACTGTATATGGAAGACACCTTTTATTCGGAAGATGATATTCATATAGAGGTATTATCTTTTGAACACTATACCGTCACAAGGTGAGATATTGTAAAATACCTCTACTGGAATCTAGAAAATCCAATATATAATATCTGCGGAAATTATATAAAATATAAGGAAAAAATATTTATTTTCTACCAACCTTTAAACATTAGTTCCGATATCAATATAAAAATAACACATCTAAGAAAAAAATAGAAATTTTATCATATCTTGTGAAAAATTCTAGATTTCACTCTGATTATTTTAAAATTTAATAAAGATTTTTTTTCAATATCGGCTCTATTTTCAAACAAATTTGATTTAGATTGCTCCCTCTATGTAGAATAAATAATTAGAGAAAGTCTTTTTTCTTTTAATATATTGAAAACGGTTCAATTATTCTGGAAAAATTTGTTTAATTTAGATCGATAGTACAAAAATATATTAACGAAAAACAAGAATAATTAGGGATGAGTATATTCGATTATACGTATAAAAGAAATTATTCGCTATTACACTCATGAACAAACTTATGGAAGTTGTACCTTTTAGCATGTATATCGGGATACAGACAATAACTCTGAAAGATACTTGATACACAGTGACCTTTATTGAAGAAAGACGAAATAACCAAGTATGAACAAAATTGCCTCTGACTCCTTAAAAAAAAAAAGATGACCGGCGACATCAAAGACTTTCTACTTCCTTAAGTTTTGTTCATGAGCGTATTTTAAACTGATAGATCAAATTATATACTTATTATATAATAGGGTTTCATTATAGAATTATTTTTTACCAACAAATGTTCTAACATGGAATATTTTTTATCGAAAACTAGAACAAATGAGAAAATACTGGAAATGTGACAAAATTAAGAGGAAAGCATCTACTAATTGTGAAGCTTGAAGTTACTGATGGCTTTTCCCATCTATCAAAATAAATACCAACGAATCAGTGATTTTTTAAAATTACAGAATATTGACCTAATACACCTTCTTGGTAGACATGGTTAACCTTTCTTGATTTGTTACTAAATGGGGATTCTCCTTATATTCTGAAATTTAAAAAATAATGAATATTTATTCAAACAGATTTCGCTTAACTTCCAGCTTTCTCTATCTCTCTCTCAATAAAGAAAGTTTTTTTTATTAATGGAATATATATTCTTAAA
Organism: Cordylochernes scorpioides; assembly: GCA_030710605.1. Classification (NCBI taxonomy): domain Eukaryota; kingdom Metazoa; phylum Arthropoda; class Arachnida; order Pseudoscorpiones; family Chernetidae; genus Cordylochernes; species Cordylochernes scorpioides. The sequence goes on from CP092886.1 coordinate 147,968,667, forward strand.
AATAAAGATCTTCGGCCAGTAAATCTTTTTATTACCTCGACCTTTGGTCAGAATCTTTTGTCCTCGTCAGGAGTAAACAAAAATTAAAATGTGAATAATTTTGAACGCCTTGCCAAATGTTTTAATTTATGTTTGCTCCTGACGAGGACAAAAGATTTTGTCGAAACGTCAAGGTAATAAAATGATTTACTGACCGAAGTATATACAATTTTAAGAACTATGAATGCCAACCAGGCAGCCTCTATCTTTACGGAATATATTTTGTTGGTTATATATAAAATTTCTGAAATGTGTAAAAAAAATAGGGAATATTCTATTCGTTAGATCAAAAATCTATAAATAGACCAACGAGAAGTTATTCTAAAATTTAGGTAAAGCGAGTGTTCATCTCAGCGAGGTATTGGCAGCCCAAGGTGGCGATGGTGGGGACATCACCTGACGTGGGATAGACAGAAATAGCCGATCCTGTCTGTCTATCTGGTAGTTGGACCTGACATCTATCTGGCTCCTGTCGTTGCTGTTCAGCTTCATTTCTTATTTACTTTGTGATTTTGCCCCAAACAGTGAGTAAGGAAATAGCCACGTGTATTTACAAACGTGGCTGGAAGTATCACTTGTTTTAGTTAAGATTATAATACCACCATATATATAGGAACATGCCATCGTTTTGAAAACCAATCACTATGAAAAGATATACACTTATGGAAGTTGTACCTTTAAGAATGTATATCAGGATTCAGACAATAACTCTGAAATATATTTAGTTTTAAGCGTATTTACGCTAGTTTGGCCTTAAATACCCATTTCTTGGTTTCTCAAGAAGCTTCTGGGACCAAAAATATTTTTGGTCACAGTGGTACAGCTTACTCCACACTGACGAGCGCCAACAACGCGAAACGCGTTCGTGGATGGCTTTTCTTGATTTATCAAGAAATTGGGTTGGCCAAATATCAGGGAACAGGCTGAATCAATGTTTAGTTGATTTCTGTTTCACCAGATGGCGCTCTGCCTTCTGTAAAGCACATGTGCTACTGGTCAGGATATGCCATTTTTAATATATATATTACACAGTGACTGGACAGTGAAAAGACAACCGGCAATAATATCAAAGACTTTACATTTTTTTAACTTTGGGGGGTCCATGAGTGTACATGTGATGAGATGATAATAATTACATCATATTCTTTATTCACTCGTTAGAAAACATGTGTTCTTCTAGAGAGAATAAAAAGGAGTCTCATGGATATAGTCGTTTGATTGGTTTGGAATAAAGTTTCGGGCTATACATTCTTTATATTATACACAACACACACAACGAAAAATTATAAAATAATTCCCATCAAATACTATAAAGTAAAATTTTATGAACATTTTTATTTATTCGCATTTCATATAATTGGTTCTATTTCTATGTATCTCTGCCAGCATATGTTTCTAAATTTGAAAATATATAAATATGCACCTGAATGGGCACTTCTGCCTTTAATTATTCTTCAGAACGACGCATTATGTTATTCATCCCAGTAAAAACTTTACTAGTGGTGATAAAGAATGTCACAACACCAGTTTCAGCAAATTCGGAAATAAAGCTAATTTTTATACTTGAGGGTGAGGTGCTCCTTTAGGTACATAAACTTATTCCTTCGGCATTTTTATATTATATAAATATGTGTATATTGTTTTCTAAATATTTATATGAGATCTTCAAAAGTAAAAAAAAATATTTATAATATTTATAATATAATGTTGCATTCACTCTCTAGAAAAAAGAACTTAAATATGATTTGAATGTCTAGTAATTACTGTAAAATATTACACAGTAATATTTTAAAATGTTTTGTGAAAGGTATATATATATATATATATGTTATATAAAAAAAGAGATTTTCTGCGTGATTTTGATTATCTTGAGGATTATGCTATGGTAATGCAGTCGTGGTTAAAATATTGAAAGCATAATAAAAATAATAGTTTTGATCAGTAATTGCTTTAATTGAGCTAAAGGAATATATAAAAAACATAATTTATAAAAGTACTGCCTGGCTTAAGGCATAAGAATCTAAAAAATGAAAAACTTATTTACATAATGTACAAAGGTTTGAGCCGGCCCACGGGAAACAACAACAATGAGTTTTTATAGGGGAAGCGTGACCTCTGGCGGTCGATTTAGCAGAGTATTTGAATCTGTGAAATATAACCCTAAATAAAATAATATTTTAATGTAACATATATATATATCGCTAATCAATACGAAATAAAATCGAATACAATTCTATAACGCTTCAGCTTTCACTTTCACAAATATCCTACTAAGAGAAGAAAGTTCAGATATAGAATCGCCGTTGTACAAACAACGAGAGACACCTGTCGGGGTGGTTCTAGGGAAACCTTCTAAGAATAGGGTCATCACAATGTCGCGCCTCTGGTTCCAAACCTCCCCATAACATCCGGGAGGACAAGAGAGGTAAGTTTTATCTATCGACATATTCCTGAGAGAAAACGTTATTACGGTGTATAATGAAAATATTTTCTATAAATCTCAATACCAAAATATAAAATACCAAAGACTTTTAATAGAATCTATGATAACCAAACGACAAAAAAAGCATAAACAGATGCATAGAAATATCAGAAACATATAAAACAATAATGACAAATACTACCCCATAGATGAGGCAGTCTTATATATACCACAATAGTTCACGAATTTATTGGGTTTAATTTAGGATCTCGAGATATCATTCGACCAGCGCGTATCCTCCACCGTGCATGTATATTTTCAAAATTGTTTATAAGACACAAAGAATGTAATATATATTTTCTCCCCTCTCAATATCATTAATATTTAAATATTTAAAAATTAATTTGTATATATATATATAAATTATAAGTATATAACATCTATTTTTTTTTTATCGTGATAAACCTGTTGAAGGACTGACAAGTCCGAAAGCTTGAAAATAAAAATTTGAACAAGAAACTTAACCCTAGAAGCTTTATTTATTTTATAATATAAATCTCAATTGCCATCTATTGATAGAAAATTTGTAACAATTAAATTTATGGGCAAAGTGTTTCATTTTAATAATATTATAAAATATACATTAAAAAGGAGAAAATATATTTCAGCTACCACTATTAAACGATTAAATATATTTGAATCAAAATAAAAGCGACGGGGTGCATCAAGAATTTCGAACTTAATATGATTTAATATGGAGCAAGTTTTATGTTTCACTAACTATTTTACCTCTTCCCTCAATATACGATGATCGTTTACCTACACTTTTATTTTGACTCTTATAAATCTAATTTTTAAATATCACCCATATAGTATGATGCATTAGCCCACCATCTGTTATGAAAATTCGGAACTATTACAGACGTGTGCGATTCTTTCTGAAATTAAATAATTTCTAATGCCCTTACTGCAATGAAAAAATTAATGGGAAGGTTCACCACTGATAAGCCAGGCCCTCCCATTATTTTTTCCATTGAAGTAAGGGCAGTAGAAATTGTTCAATTTAAGAAATAATCATACGCATCTATAATAGTTTCGAATTTTCATCATACATATAGTAGCTGAAATACATACTTTTTCTGCCTCACTTATTTTATTCCGAATTTTAACCTGCTTGACGACTCCAAGAAAGCGAGGGTTGCTTTGAATATTTTAGAATTCAAAATGAAGTCCGTTACATTGACCCAGGAGAATGCTTTATTTCTTGAATAACTTCCGAGATAAGCGTGTTCTTTTGTATTCATTCAGATCCTCGCAATCAAAAGGAATGCGATCAATTGTTTCATCGTGATCAGATTCACAAAAAGGGCATGCATGATCATCTTTATTTACTAATTCTGCTCGAAAACGTTTTGATTCAAGTAAGGATATATGTAAAATAAACTGAATCATATAATAAGAGCTATATATTTCAAATATAGAATATATTCCTATATCATATAGCTTATGTGAGAAACGTATGTTGATATGAGGATCACAAACTCCGACGCCTTTTTTTCAGCTAAAGAGAGGGACATTTAACACAAAGCAATAACGCGCCATCTATACATATAAAATTAAAGGATTTAGATACACGAATATTTCATTTATACATAATACAATAATATAATACCTATAAGCTTATGTCCATAGTTTTCTTGAAAACCATTTCTGAGATTCCATACTTCAGTGCTGCGTATATAAGCAGAATCGTCCAATACAGTTTTAGAGCTCTGTGAAGCGGTCTGGTGGATTAAATTGGTGAAACCGCTGGTAGGGTTCACCACTGATGAGCCAAGCCCTCCCAATATATTTTTTCATCGCAGTAAGGGCAGTAGAAGTTTGTATTATGTATAAAAGAAACATTCGTGATTCCAATCCTTTAATTTTAGAGGGACTTTTGTTTAAAAACCACGAAATATTGAAATAAATACATATAAAGATACAATATAGAAAATCGAGAATTCCAGTTATACAATATATCATAAAAATATACAGTAGAAATTCGGATCCCAAAATGTTTTATTGGGTCTAAAATTGATTAAATTACCACTAGGGTAAATTGAGAAATACATTTTACCTTGTTTTAAACATCAAAGTCTTTCCCAGAGTCCACTGTAAATTAGGTTTTCTGTTTGTCTATGTTTTATATATTTTAAAACAATATGTGTAGAGGGATGAATTACTAAAAAAGCATTTGATTTCAGTTGCCAAACCCTGAAACAAGGTAGAAATCCAAAGAGAAGAATATAAGTAGTATAAGTAGCCCGAAAAAACGCCCTCAAAACATAATTTATCACATTTTAATTATTGTATTTTTTAAAAATTAAAATATAGTTTAAAATACAAAATTTTCTTGTTGAATTAGGCAATAGTTCATCTAAAAATAGAGATTTAAACTGATTTATCACAAGGTCATATAAGATTATGTAAATATGTGTGTGAGGGGTTGAAAATAAATATAAACATAGAATAAATAGTAGAAAAATAAAATCACCAAGGATGAGTATCTTATATTTAATGTTTACTTTTCAAGATTTCGGGTATGAACGTAGAAGGGTAGTTTATATACCCGAAAGCTTGAAAACTAAACATTAAATATAAGTTACTCATATTGGTAATTTATTTTTCTTTTTATATTAGTTGTCGAAGGATTTTAAGTCGATATAGAATAAATGGGGGGGGGCATATCAATATAGAAATATATATTTATTAAATGCCATATTTTGGATCAAAAATAAAACAAAACTTGTTATTTATTACAAATGCCAATATTTCAATTATAATTATTAGGAATCATATATTATTTTTTAATTTTTATAAATGTACATACTCGTATATAGTCTATTCTTATTTATATTTGTTTGTGTGTATATATTTTAAATTTTAGCCCCAGAGTTGTAAATATTTTATATATCGTCGTGTGAAGGCATCGCGTGATCATCCGAAGCAGTTTAAAAACAAGAAAAGCCCTGACGAAGTTAGGCGTACAGCCTATTGAAATATTGGCATTTTGTATTAAATAAAATGTTTTGTTTTATTTTAGATCCAAAATATGCCATTTAATTAATAATTTCATATGGATTGCTCTAAATTCAAGAATAAATATATATATATGAGTATAATATAAATAAAGGTATTTTAGAGAGAAGGCATATATAATAATTGCTGTGTGTGTTGTTATCACAGTTGGGGTCCACCGTGCAGTCAGGTTTCCGACGAGGTAGAATTGCACCCGTGTCGAGTTCAATGTTCGACGCATGCTCTGGCTAGTTTATTCAGATATGGCGTCGTTGAGAACCCGCAGAACGAGAGTCTCAGCCTCGTGTCCGCCAGGTATCTAAAACTGGTGTTACCATGCAGTAGACGCTGGCAAGGTTTTCCCAGATACCTTGCATCCTGGAGCTCAGCACGCGTTAAGCATGCTTTGGCAGGACCATCATCGGAGAAGACTTCGCAGTTGCTTGTAACCAGCAGGTCTGGGGGCCGTAGGAATCTATTTATTAATTCGAAGACACAAAGCTCTCAGGCTAGCGGGGTATATAATTTGGCGATATACAGCTCATGTACGATGGAGGTAGCCTCCTAGAGGCTAAGCGGTCTTCTCCTCCTCGAAGTGAGTCAGACGTCAGGAACCGGCAACGTCAACTACGTCAAGCTGCCAGCCAGTCAGAAGTACTGTGGGAAGCTCTGCGCCGTGAATCCTGCACGTCCTTCATACAGGCGAATCGAACCTGACCCTCCATAGTAGTGTAAAGAACCTTAATGACAAGACGCAGTTTCAAAGTATATTTCTACGGCCGAAATCAATAAATACATTTGTTCTTATTAAAAATTAATGGTATCAGAATTATTGACTTAAGAATATTTTATTAAACCTTCATCATAGTAGTTTGAAATGGTTATTTTTGATAATAAAAATAACCACAGGCAAAAAGGTGGTCTTATGCCTTATTACGAATGTTGTTCAAGAAACTTCATCGAAAATAGATCCACCTGGCCTTGGTGTTTTTCGCTTCGTGCCTGTGATATACTGCCGTTGAGATATACAAATGGCGTCAGCGCACAGCCCATTGCACATCCCATGTGCCTTATTCCCTCCAAAAAGATTCAAGGCCGACTGGGATAAAATTATACTTCAGGTGTGTGGCGCAAGACTTTCTGATCTTTTGAAACGACCTTGCACGTTGCTATGTGGTTTAAATGGGAGGTTTGAATTTAACGTACTAACTGATATTTGAAGTGAAAAGTAGCTGGCGTTGGAATATTTAAAGTTCATAATATATTTTCATTTTCAAGAGTAGAGTGTTAGGAAATCCCAATAAGGTATGTAAAAGAGATTGTGCGTTCAAAGTTGGAGGAGTTTTCTGTGTGAGGGACTCTTTTAATGTTTTTTGCCTATATATTTATATTTTTATTTAATTTTTGTAGATTAAGAAAATAGAGATTCCAATTAATGAAAAAACTTATTTATAAAATTTTCTCGTTGTCAATAATATTTTCTGCATATATTTTATTTTAACCTTTAGCAATGTTTTTTCAATATATTTATTCATTATTGATATCTAAACTATAGAATCTTGGGCCATGTTTCGTAAATACGAGACCTTTTTGATAGTTTAAGTTGAACATGCTCAATGCGTATCTATTTGTTAAATAGAAAAAAATCTATATTATAATTGTTTCATGGTTGATATAACGTTTTTATATTTTGATTAAAAACTAATAAACATTATCAGAAATATACCAAATATTTGCCAATCAAATTGTCGAATACAGCAAGATATTTGAAGGCTTCTATCGACATATAGGTAGACATTAGATTTCTAAACGGTAAAATCTTCCCAATTACATGCGTGGCAAGGATAAAATACTCAGGAGATAAGTTTCTTCATTGATTTATTAAGACATCAAGCTTTCGGGCACAGCGTGGCCCTTCTACAGGATCAATTGTATAAGAAAAATGATACACTATATACACGAAGAATAAATTTGCATATGTATTATTAGAAATTAGTTGTAAAATTTTGAAATAATCGGTAATACTTAGGGTTTTGTTTAAAAAGAACATCGAGACTTAAGCAAATCAATAAAATTTGTTAAGAAGAAAAAAAATATACGAATATTAAAAGGTATTAAGATAAAAGCGTAATAAGACTAAAAGGACGTTCCCACGGTTCGACGGAAACTGTGCTAAAACTATGAGTATTTACAAGGTAAACAGTTTAAAAGGATATTAAAATAAATGAACAAAACAGGGAATTCATGGGGTACATCAATGGCTATTTATGTAATAAGCTTATATACGGCTCAGGTACATCAATATGTCTGTTTATACTGTTAAACCTCAGAGATAGCAAGGCCTCGACAACCAATCTTTTGTGTTTATGTGGTATATTAGAATAATGTGATTTTGGATCGGTTGTGTTGAAACTATGTCCTGTCTGTGAAATGTGCTGGACAATAAGTGATTTCGGATCGTTATGTCTGATGTTTCTGTCGTGTTCCTGTATTCTGTCTTTAATGTAACGGCCAGTTTCACCTACATAAACACTGTCGCAATCGTTGCATTTTATGGAATAAACAGCATTGTTTCTTTGAACAGTGTTCCGAGGCGTCTTGTTTTTAGTGATAGGGTTCCTTAAGATAGTGCCTATACTGGGAGTGTTGGAAAAGTAAGTGCGGATGCCGAAGTTCTTTAATTCTCTAGCTATTTTTATGCCTTGCAAGGAATACGGTATTGTGCAGATGGATTTATAGTTGTCATATATCTTGGTGCGGGATGGGTTATAGAAATGCCTTAAAATAAAGTTTTTAGGATAACCAGAGGACATTAAATTTGAAATTATGTTATTTGTTTCCTTCTGCTTTGACTCCTCAGTGTAACAGTGGGTATATATTCTCTTGGACAAGGTTCTTACTGTATTGATTTTATGGCTTAATGGGCAGAAAGATGAAAAATTTATATACATTGGGTGAAAGGTGGGTTTATAATAGACTTCAGTATTATATCTATTGCGTGTTTTTGTTATGCGTATGTCCAAAAATGCCAAAGAGTCACATGTTTCAGTCTCAGAAGTAAAGTCTATGTCTTGATAGAAATTATTCAGTGTGTTGAGTATATCATTAAAGGCGTTAATATTGATTATAGCAAAGACATCATCTATGTATCTAGACCAGATTAAAATGTCGTTAGGGAAGATATCAACTATACTTTTATCTATCTTGCGCATCACTATTTCTGAAAGGGGGGAGGATAATGGGCTACCCATAGGGGTGCCTTTGGTCTGTTTGAAGTAAGATTGGTTGAATTTAAAAATACTATGGGAAAGACTGATTTTGATAAGTGCAATGAGTTTGGAAATGGTGTCTGTGGGGCAACCTTGTTCAATTAGAAATTCTGTGGTGCAGTCTAAAATAAGCTGGTGAGGGAGACTGGGATATAAATTAACAACATCAAATGAGACCATGATGGTACCAGGTGTAACGGCTGTTTGTTGTAACTTACCTATGAAGACAGGAATGGAAGAAATGGTCGTCGGGGAGTCACTATCTCTGAGCATCGGGGCCAGTATTTTGGCTATATAAGTTGATAACGGAGCTGCAGGGGAGAGGTGGTACGCGATGATGGGTCTTAGTGGGATACCTTCTTTGTGTAATTTAGGTAGGCCGTAAATATAAGCTTTTGACATTATATTGGACAAAAAATTTTTGCAATCTTCGGAGCTAATGATTTTCTTCCTCAGCAGATAGTTGATTTCTTTTCTAAAAGAAGAGGTTGCGGTATTCTGATCATCTATGGATATGGGGGTAAACGTGAGCGGATCAGCAAGGATTGGGTCCATCTTGGAAATGTATTCGGATGTGTTTATGATGACTGTACATTTCCAATGACACCATTTCCAAACTCATTGCACTTATCAAAATCAGTCTTTCCCATAGTATTTTTAAATTCAACCAATCTTACTTCAAACAGACCAAAGGCACCCCTATGGGTAGCCCATTATCCTCCCCCCTTTCAGAAATAGTGATGCGCAAGATAGATAAACGTATAGTTGATATCTTCCCTAACGACATTTTAATCTGGTCTAGATACATAGATGATGTCTTTGCTATAATCAATATTAACGGCTTTAATGATATACTCAACACACTGAATAATTTCTATCAAGACATAGACTTTACTTCTGAGACTGAAACATGTGACTCTTTGGCATTTTTGGACATACGCATAACAAAAACACGCAATAGATATAATACTGAAGTCTATTATAAACCCACCTTTCACCCAATGTATATAAATTTTTCATCTTTCTGCCCATTAAGCCATAAAATCAATACAGTAAGAACCTTGTCCAAGAGAATATATACCCACTGTTACACTGAGGAGTCAAAGCAGAAGGAAACAAATAACATAATTTCAAATTTAATGTCCTCTGGTTATCCTAAAAACTTTATTTTAAGGCATTTCTATAACCCATCCCGCACCAAGATATATGACAACTATAAATCCATCTGCACAATACCGTATTCCTTGCAAGGCATAAAAATAGCTAGAGAATTAAAGAACTTCGGCATCCGCACTTACTTTTCCAACACTCCCAGTATAGGCACTATCTTAAGGAACCCTATCACTAAAAACAAGACGCCTCGGAACACTGTTCGAAGAAACAATGCTGTTTATTCCATAAAATGCAACGATTGCGACAGTGTTTATGTAGGTGAAACTGGCCGTTACATTAAAGACAGAATACAGGAACACGACAGAAACATCAGACATAACGATCCGAAATCACTTATTGTCCAGCACATTTCACAGACAGGACATAGTTTCAACACAACCGATCCAAAATCACATTATTCTAATATACCACATAAACACAAAAGATTGGTTGTCGAGGCCTTGCTATCTCTGAGGTTTAACAGTATAAACAGACATATTGATGTACCTGAGCCGTATATAAGCTTATTACATAAATAGCCATTGATGTACCCCATGAATTCCCTGTTTTGTTCATTTATTTTAATATCCTTTTAAACTGTTTACCTTGTAAATACTCATAGTTTTAGCACAGTTTCCGTCGAACACCGTGGGAACGTCCTTTTAGTCTTATTACGCTTTTATCTTAATACCTTTTAATATTCGTATATTTTTTTCTTCTTAACAAATTTTATTAATTTGCTTAAGTCTCGATATTCTTTTTAAACAAAAATCCTAAGTATTACCGATTATTTCAAAATTTTACAACTAATTTCTAATAATACATATGCAAATTTATTCTTCGTGTATATAGTGTATCATTTTTCTTATACAATTGATCCTGTAGAAGGGCCACGCTGTGCCCGAAAGCTTGATGTCTTATAAATCAATGAAGAAACTTATCTCCTGAGTATTTTATCCTTGCCACGCAGACATTAGATTACCCAGGAAGAGAGATGTTCGGTTGTTAATTGAAATAATAGACAACTATATGAAGAATAAACGAAAGTTAACGGCGACGAGTATCTTTTATTACAGTTGTAAATTCGGCAAGCTTTCGGACTTTTACGTCCTTCGACAAAAGTTGCCTGTCGAAAGACGTAAAAGTCCGAAAGCTTGTCGAATTTACAACTGTAATAAAAGAAACTCGTCGCCGTTAACTTTTGTTTATTCTTCAAATGATATCAGGCGATTCCTTTTCTTGTAATTTGAAGACAACTATATTTAAGCAAGGTTCATCAATTTTTCCTGGCTGTGGCATGTGGTCAAATGGGAGAGAAGTTATACTCGTAAATCGAAGCCTTCTTTGTACTGATGAGGGTCAAAGCTCGAAACCATAGTATACAGGTTGGCTTTTTGTCTGAATTTGCCAAAATTGATATAGTGGCTCATTCCTTATCACCAACTATTATGTTTTTTTACTGGGATGATAGCCTAAAATTCAGTGTTTTATGAATTTTTGAAGGGATAGGTGCCACTTTTAGTACCTCTAATATATGAACAGGTAAATCGATTTACCGGGAAGAAATTGATCAATAAAATGAAGGTTGCCTCTCCCAGCAAAATAGACGCTGAAACTAAGCGCCATCTATTGATCGTCTCCGCAAACTGCGAAGAAGCGTCAATCTAAAGACCAGGTTTCGGTCTAATGGCCCTCGTCAGTCTAAGGCGGACTTTATTTCATGACATCCACAAAGGATCAAATGGAATATTCACAATAAACCAAAGAGGTGTTTTTGTCGGGAAGATATTGATCTATAAAATAAAGGTCGCCTCTCCCGACAAAATGACGCTAAAACTAAGACGTCTAGCTTTGACGTCTATATTGACGGGAGAGGCGACTTTTGTCTTTTTAGATAAATATATATATTTATGCCTTTCCATTATCCATCTTATTTCCCCCAAAATGTATTTTTATATCTGTTACAGTATTGTAGGCTCTACGATAT
>CP092886.1:147980695-147991890 GCA_030710605.1 Cordylochernes scorpioides
CTATAGCTATTTGAAAAAGGAAAAATAAAAATCAGGTAAAATTTTCTTTTAATTTTAAATTCGCATGCTTTCGTGCAGAATCAAAATGGAAATCAACTTTTTACCTCATTTTTATTTTTCTTTTTTCAAATCATTTCTGGGGAACTATTGCTCACATAATCTATAGCTATAAATAACTAATTTATTATTATTCCGGAATTCAAAATCAAGTTATATTAAAAGATGCGAATGAATGTGAAATGATCGTTGTTTACAATAAAACATAAAATATACTTATAGTCATTAGATAATAAAAAAGCATATATTGGATTGAATAAAATATTTATTTGCCAATATTTCGGCTGGCTGAACGCCAACCTTATAGTATACTTATACTTAATATACTCTCAGTATATTCTAAAGTTCTAATGTAGGTGATTAACGCTTTTTTACTAAATATAGATATCTGGTTTATGGTTTATTATCTTTTTATTGTGTATAAGAAACCCCATTTATATATTTAATATTTTATTTTATCTCTTAGAGTTACTTATTTCAATTTTAAAAATCTACTATTACTGGTGCAATGAGAAAAATATTGGGAAGGCTTGTCTAATTAATGTCAACTCCTTCAGAAATTTATTCAGTTTAATATACCAGATTAATATGTTGGTCTTCCAATATTTTCTTCGAAGTAATGGTAATAGAAAACTTATATATAACTAATTTAATTGAAAATTGACTCGGAAAATAACTCGACGACAGTTCTCTACGTGTGATGGGAGATATTTCACATTTGATTCTCACATATGGCCTTTGATGCTTTCTTAATTGTCCCTGGAATGTCAATTGGCGCCGCTAATGAACATTTACATCTGGGTGAATTCCATTGCTGGGAGGTTATTGGGGGATGTAAACCGGGCGCTGTGAACCAATAAATTTCAGCGCTGTTATATAGACGAGAGAGCCTAACTTCTCTAATTATAAATATATAGCTGGTTTACATTCAAACATGCCCCTATAGAATGAATATGTTTGCCCATATAATATTTCATTTACATATATAAAATGCCTTCTATAAATATTTTAGAAAGTATATTTCCGTATAAATATATAGAGAGAAATAAGGATAACCCAGGCCCCTGGAGCGCAAGAAACGCCAACTGCCCGTATAAATAAAATAAATAAATAATAACTGAAAGTTTCTGATGGCTTGCGCCATCTATCGGAATAAATATCAACGAGAATAGTTGATATTTATTCCGATAGATGGCGCAAGCCATCAGCAACTTTCAGTTGCACGATAAGGAGATGCCTTTTTCTTAATTTATGCACCTTATCCCAGTACAATATCACATTTGTACTATTTTTTCATATAGAGAGAGAAATAAGGATAACCCAGGCCCCTGGAGCGCAAGAGTTCTTTTTTTATAGCTCTGGCTTTTCTCTACCCACGTATTAATCTTTCGCCTTTTTCATATACACTGGTGTCCAAAAAATAAGAAACCTTTGTTTTTTAATGATATGTTTTAAAATATACAACGCTAAAAGCTAAAAAGTAATTTAATTAGGTATTTTAAGTCGTAGAATTTATTTATCGCAACCATTCGATTCGGTAAAATTGAAAATATGCAAATTTTTGCTTGTCTTTATAAGTGTGCTATTTGGCGTGTCATTTACCCCATCTAAGAATTGTCCAATTATAATTTTATTTAATCCTTAGTCAATTATGAGGTCACGAAAAAATTTAGCAGATGATTTAAAATGGAGAGCTGTTGGAAGAATGGAGGCAGGGCAATCACAAGTTGAAGTAGCAAAATGGCTAAATGTGAATAAATCTGTGGTCAGCAAAATATGGAAACAGTTCATTGAGACAGGAACCATCAAAAGAAAAGAAGATTCTGGTAGAAAAAAAAAACAGCTACCTCTGAAGACCGTTATCTGGTCGTAACTGCCAAGCGCTATAGGGAGATGACAGCTATTCAACTCTCTAATGAACTCTCAAGTGCTACTGGAACGAGAATTTCAAGACAAACTGTTTACCGAAGGCTTCACTAAGGTGCTCTTTATGCAAGACGACCAATGGTCTGTATCCCTTTAACCTCTGCTCACAGGAGAGCCCGCTTGAATTGGTGCTTGGAACATCACGCCTGGACTCATGATCAGTGGGCCAATGTTCTCTTCAGTGACGAGTCAAGATTCAGTTTAAACACAGATTCTCGACGAGTTTTCATCTGGAGGGAGCCTGGAACCCGCTATCATCCCAGTAACATCAGGGAAATAGACAGTTTTAGAGGGGGCAGTCTCTTAGTCTGGGCTGGCATCAGTTCTAGCAGACGCACACCCCTCCACATTTTTTCTGGGGGCACTTTAACTGCCCAAAGGTATAGGGACGAGATCCTCGAGCCCTATCTAACACCTTATAGAGATCAAATTGGTCACAATTTAATTTTTATGGACGATAATGCTCGTCCGCATAGGGCTAGGCTATTCAATGAATATCTCCAGAGTGAGAATATTCGAAGGATGGATTGGCCAGCCAGATCTCCGGACCTGAATCGAATAGAGCATGTGTGGGATGCTCTAGGGAGGCGTATTGGAGATCGTCACCCCTCTCCCAGAATCCTCGTTGAGCTGAGAACTGCTCTATTGGAGGAGTGGGGTTTACTACCCCTGGACCTCCTCCAAAGCCTGGTAAACAGTATGAGGGCTCGCTGTGAGACCTTGATAGCTGTTAGAGGTGATCATACTCCCTATTGATATCTTATTTCTTTAAGATCTGGAACCTTAGCTTTGGGTATGTTGGTAATAATTTGCATATTTCATAATTTCAAATATATTTTTTTTATTTTCATATAGCTAGTCAAATTATCCATAGTTTAAACTATTTGTATACTAAATTTTATATTTGTTCATAAATTAGCTTTTGAGAAATTTCCAATATTGGTTAGGTTTCTTATTTTTTAGACACCAGTGTATATATGTTTCGTTATTTGTAAAAAAAGGATTGATTTTTAGGAAGGTTTCTTACTAATGCATTAGTTTGGTGAAAATATAAAATATTTTTATTATTATATAAGTAGTAAGTCAGGTATTGACATTAAAAATAAATAAGGCATATCCTGACTGCTCACATGAGCAATTTTAGATGGCAGAGCGCCATCTAGTGGAACAAAAATCAACTAAACATAATAATGGTTAGCCAAATATCACGGAGCAAGTTACATTTTCGTTTTGTTGATTTTTGTTCCACTAGATGGCGCTCTGTCATCTAAAACGCACATGTGAGCAGTAAAGATATGCTTTTTGTTTTTTTTTAATATATATAGGATGTTTTATTATATTTGTTCAGATTCCAAAAAATGTTTTATATAAAATAATAGTCCTACGTAAGGAGCCCCATGTAAATCTTAGTTGATCATATATTAATGAAGACAATAGCACAAAGCCATTATGTGCCGTTTGGGTTTTTGTCAGAATTCACTGAAGTTAGTGTTATGGTAAATCTGAACAAAATCCAATATTTGTGAAACGTCTATTAGCTCACGTGATAGAGAGATTTATATATTTGCATATAAAGGCCAGATCTCTACGAGTATTTACGTTATTGTCGAAATTTGAAACATTTCTGACGTTCACGGCTACTTGAGTTGGAGCAAAGCCTATAATTGTGTTTGTGGATAAATCCAATAATACGGTGGAGAATAATATATTCCAGCGCCCGACAATTGTAAATATTCGAGAAGAGAGATGTCATTTATTTATCCTCCAAATAAAATATTTCTAAGGAGAAATTTCTATTCAAATAAATCATGTGATATTAATAGATTTATGGTGAATCAATTCTATTACATCAAAGAGCGGGAAATTCAAAATGCCTTTCAATCCTTTGAGGAATTTTCGAAATTTGTGAGAGAATATATGTATAGTATATTTTATGGTAATTATCTACATACTAAGGATGTTGCCTAACTCATTTGTGAATAAACATTTCGAAAACGCAATAATTCTTATTTTAGATAATGATGATAAGATCTGTGAAGAGAACTTCCCCTTCTTCATAATCCTAACAAAATATTATTAAGATATAAACGCCTATAAAACCCTGGTAAGTAGAGATATTTAAAATGTAAGTTAGTGAATAATCTTGGAGAAGAATAGAATCTTATTGGTATGTTGGCAATTAGATTTAACCACTTAGAGGAAATAGCCTTCGACGACGAATATGAGTAGTTCTAAGATATACCTGGGAAATATATAACCTCAAACGATGATGAATAAGTAGATTTGAGACATACAAATGGGAAATAACTTTAGGTTAAAAATGAACGTGCGTAGATATAATCCATGTCGAGGAGAGAATGATCAGCGGTGAAATTCACTTTTGCAGATCTAGGCCAAATATAGAAAGAATCGCCTTAAGTGAAATACACGTCTGTGGAGCAACGTCACACAGTCCTAAAAGAACGTAAAGTGAGATATACGTTTGTATATCTAAGACACGCAAGAGAATGATGAACTTTAAATGAAATGCACTTAAGTAGAATCTAAACTATATGTAGGGTAAAAAATAAACTTTTAGGTATTTTCACGTACCTAGTTCTAAGAAAGAAGAATATAAAAAATAATTTAAATAATATCTAGATGAGTATATATAGGGTATAACAGGGAAATATATCTTTATTGGAGACGTATAGGTACGCAATAACTACGTTCAATTGGAAATATATACTTTTACTGAGAGCTTAAATAAATAAGTCCTATTTCTGATGCCTAAGTAAAATTATATTTAATAATTCCTAAAATTAAAATTATTTCAACTTTAATGAATTTATCTCTCTTTTAATAATGGAAAATATATTTATTTTAAAAGTACCATTTGATTAGATTGGACAGGTGTTGCTAAACGCACATCAAGACGATAGCTCGAGGGCCATTGCCAAGTTCCTCGGCCAAAGTTTTTATAAGTGCCGGCGGGACAATGCTGCCACTCGCCAGGACACACGGCGGTGACAGCGAATATTCTTGGTATTGTGGGGATTAAACTACAAATACCTATTTCTCTTCTTTCTCCCGCAATAGTTTAGTTATTCGTGAAAAATTATATATTTAACAAATATTTGCTAAGAATATTTTGGAATAAATATCTTTTGATTCAGAAGAGATATAGCGTATAGATTTTCAGAATTAAAACAATTTTATTCACATCCGTTAAAAAATATAGAAAGCCTTGTGAGATAATAGAAATAATTTTTGAAAATGTCCAAACTATATTTTCAGAAATATTCATATACACTATTATAGACATAGATTTAACGACAAATCGGGTATTGACAGACATAATATTTTGATAAAAAAGAAATCGTCATTTTTGCGTATACCGTCACGTAGTATAAAATAACGTAGCATTTTTAGATCTTCTATTTTTAGACTTGAATGTTGTAACACTATGTTTGTGAAAAAAGTAGACTAATTTTATATAACTATAAATAGAAATTTATCAACTCTGTTTCTAAATACTATAACCTGAAATTATTATTAGGACAGATCATTTCTGTGATAATTTTAATGGATAGCAGAGATTCATTATCATCCGTTAAATTGAGGAAATCATTCTTTCGATGAAAGAAATATTAATGATTAAATTGAGTAAAATTATTGTTGAATCGGGTAATTGTGAATCATTAAATTGAAAAAAAATCATCTATATAGGTATATATTAAATTTTCTTACATTTCAGAGACAGGATTGATGAAAACTTTAGTCAATCGAGTGAATTTTAAATAAAAAGAATAATTAAATCAAATTTAAACTCTATAGAGTTTTCTTTCTTGAAAAGAGGGGATTATTTAAAGATTTTTATGTACCGTCTTCGGCACTTACAAATATATATAATACCAACTAGTATGGGGAAATATTGGTTCCGATATTAGAGTGAACTCAGCCCTCTAACCTCTGACAGTCAATATTCGGTAGAATAGCTCCACGGAATACAATAGGAACGCAAATCCGAATGTCTAAGTTTAGCGGGTGCGCCAACACCAGGAGGCAACGTCGGGCTGCATCGAGATAACCGGAGGCCGTTCATCAAATTGCCCAACGGTTATGGACGCCCAAGACGACGCCCGCAACTGAAGAAGTTAACAAAGACTAATATAGTTTAGAAATGACGTAATTGCGCTCGTAGGTTATTTTGGACGCGAACTTGAGTGGCAGATATTTTGGCACCTACCTTTCTTAGCGTCCAATTCGGCTTCTAGATAATACCATTTAACCAATCGCTTTGTTTCGGTCTCATTCATTCATATTAATGGCATGACTAGATTTTATCTCTCTGGATTCTATCTTTAAATATCTGATTTACTGAGATTTTGTCTAATTGAGAAGGATTGTATATGTAAACAAACAATATAATAAATACTGTATTCAGGGGTTTAGAGATAATGTTCACTGTATGTCTAATGAAACGATATACCACATAGAAATTCAAAATATTTTTGTCGGTATATATCACAAAGTAAAACAAATTTATGTTCAAAATATAAAGCAAAGTTTCAGTATTTGGAAGAGAGTGCTATATAAAATGCCAACTATTATATGTATATATATAATAAAAAGAATAAGTACTGATTATAATAAAATAATATATGACCTTCAATTAGGTTTATTACGCACATGCAAATAAAAGGGCAATATTATAAATTTCCGCTAAATTTGATTTCGCTTTAAAATGAATTCGTTCCAAATTGATTAATTTAGAATTTATAGATGGCGCACTAATGCCTTATGCTCAATTTTACATATATAAAAAAAATCGTAATACCCGCCAGCTCTTTATCATAACGTGAACACTTGCACCTATTAAATGGGCTATGATTAAAAAAGTGAGCATAATATAACTTAACTATTTCACACATCTATGCGTTTGTCCCAGAACTTTACAAATTTAAATGGTGGTTTTCCTTTAAGGATACCTCAGGTATTTTGATAGCTGGTCCTATATGGCTCAACTTCCTCTTTCCTGCTGGATGAAGAACGGTTCTGCCGTCGCAGCCTTGACAAGGGCACGTGCCACTGGATTTACTGCGTCAGCTGCGGAGGCATTCACGTTGGATCGATATTTTAGAAAGTTGGCACAAAATTAAATGCAATAAAATAATCCCTTATACCAATATTAATGTGAAAACATCAGGCTTCAAGTGATAAGTTATTTTTAATGAAAATTTAATTCGCAAGTCTCAAGATTTCGGACATGAAACCCTTCTAGAGGAGAAAAACACGATACAATAAATCGCCAATAGAACACGAGTTGAAATATAAGTTATACAATTATATCCCAGAAGTCCCCACCTACCGTCCGTTCTCCAATTTGATATGATTTGATATCAAATGGAAGAACGGATGAGAAGGTTTGGACTTCTGCAATATAATTGTATACCTTCTATTTCAACTCGTGTCCTATTAGCGATTTATTGCATAGTTCTTTCCCTGTAGAAGGGATTTCATGCCTGAAAGCTTGAGATTGGCGATTTAAGCTTTTCTAAAAATAAACTTAAACCTGGAAGCCTGTTGTTTTCACCCGAACAAATTTATTTAATTATGAGTCAACCTATAGTATATCCCGCAATTGTCAACATTTCAAGTTTATAAAGTGTCGGGGAAATAAAATATACACATTCAACTATATATAATTATATTTACACACAAATAAGGATAATATATATACATAATAATATGAAAATTACAAAATATTTATCATAATTTTTGAAGTTTTTAATCTTGAATCAATTTTATTTTGAAACATAAAGATATATCCATACAATATGTATATACTGTAAATATTTTGAAAATATTTCATTATTATTCAACGTTTAATTTATAATTTTTGTGGATTATATATAGGTTTATATTTTAAATTATATATAGAAAAATATAGGATATAGATTTATATAGTATGCAGCGAATTAGGTAGTGAGCTATTTTCAAGAATCTATGTGTGTGTTGGGGGGATGGGAGAAAATTTAAATATTCAAAATTTCTGTGAAATAAGAAAATTCAATTATATTATCGTAAAGATAGAGGCTGCCTGGCCGGCATTCATATTTATATGAAAAATAGACACTTCGACCAGTTAGAGTTTTTTTATTTTCTCAACCTTACCAAATGCTCTATTTTTATTTACTTCTCCTGACGAGGACAAAATATTTTTCTCGAAACATTGAGAAAATAAAAAAACTCTAACTGGCCGAAGTGTCTATTTTTAATAGAAATAAATTATATTAATTATTCAAAATTGGCCAAGACGTATAGGTCTATAGCCATCAAATGAGAATTTGCAATTTTCTGCGGTTGAAGATGGTTGGACAAGAACACTGAGTGAAGCCGAAAGGAAAATCAGCAATACGGCCCAGCAATATCTCAGACCACCTACAAGAAGGAAATCTAATAAAGTTCTCCCAGCTGAGGAATGGAATGTAGAGTTGGAATGTTCCTTTATTATAAATATTTCAAATTTCCTTCTATATGATTAACATAATAGTCAGAAACATGTTGATATTGTTAGAAATGGAGGGGCATTTTACTAAGTAGATTACATATTTTCGAACCTTTCTTACACATTTTATAATTTGGATACAAGTATTCTTATTGATATTGATGTAGAAAAGAAGCTTGAAAAGACTTATTGAGTTACTAGGAATATAAAATTAGAGAGAGTTTACATTTTAACGAATAATAAAACCTATCGATATATAGAAATATTAAATATCATTTTAGATTTGATTAAATTGTGTCACTTTAATTCAAATTAATTCGCATTCACTATTATAGACACAGTCAAGATGGTGTTTCTGGAGCCGAAGAAGCAGAACATAGATGATATAAGCTATATAAGCCCTTGCATAAAAATCTTAGCTTATGTCCAAATAAACGGAAATTCGGAAAAGTAGCCCCCAACATATCTGGTGGAAGGATTTCTATTCCGGATCACTTCGTTCTCTTACACCTCTGAGTCAAGCAATTTATCAAGCATCTGCAAGGTCTTCCTAAGGTCACTTGGTTCAAGATTACCAGGCTTTCCAGCGGAGACCCCGGAAAGACGACGCCGGAGCATGGCTTTCCAGGCCATCAGGAAAAGGCTGCCGTACTTTGTCATATATTGGCTAAATAAACTTCCTTGGTGGAACTCCTTGAAGGTCAGCCTATGCAGGTGGATCCAAGACTCCCTCCCCATAGTCATCATTATATATATCGGACTAATCACCTCACACTGAAAAGAGAAGCTCAAATGAATTTCCTATCGAAATTAAAGCCCTCATAATTAATGGTAATTAATTATATATCATTTTACGCGTGGGCACACGATTAAATTTCATTAATTGGAACTCGGCCTGTTTGAACTAATTGATCACTTTATGTCATGTGATGTTTTAATGAGGCTATGAGCGAGGTCACTTAGAAACCATAGAAACCACTTCTTTGTTTCCTAAACTCCTCTCGTAACTCAACTGAGATGTAAAATATTCCTAATGGAAATCTCTCTCTCTCATCTGTATTATAATAAATTCGAGGCAAAAAATATATTCAGTAAGAATTCCGTTAATCCCTCTTGATCTCTGGTCATTAGAATCCTAATTAGATTATTGAAGTTCAGATATTATTATTTAGAAATATAATTTGTGGATTTAACTACTATAATCTTCAAATAATATCTTCAGATTATGGGATTTAAAGTTATTTAGGAAGATCGCCATCTATCTCCCGGAATTTGGCTTTAAATCATTTTTTTGTTTTATAAAGAAGAATAGGGAATATCAATGGTGGGTAAAATACCTACAACCTGCTTATGAGAGCTAATACTCAAAACGCATACGTGGTTGGTCTCTCTCTTTCCATCAATTATATATATATAGACTGATTTAAAAAATAAATATAATCAATCTTAAGTTAATATTTATTCCGTTAGATGACGCTCTGCTACGCGTGACATTTAGTTGCATGATCAGGAGATGCTCTTTTATTATGGTATACCCCGAGAGCTTGTTATTCTATATTTTGAAACTTTTTAATATAGGAGTATATATAACCCCCCCCCCCTCTTTTTTAATGATAAAACATTCTCCCGTCAAATTAACGTAAAATCACCGCGCCATCTATGGATCGTTTTCTGCAATATAGCAGATTCAAGCCGGTGGCACAGCACCAGTTTGGAAAATTTAGAAAATCCCATCTAAGCCATAGTTTAAGGCTAATGGGCTTCATCAGTCCTGGGCGACTTTCATCTCGTGAAATCCTCAAGGGATCCCATGGAATCTTCTGAATCTACCAGAAAGGTGTCAGCTGGTAGTGTGTTTGAGCCAATTCTATTACCAAATTGTGCAATGTACAAATTATATCCTATGGAAGTCAAGCATAAGAGTAAACTACGCCTCTTACACCAGAATAGATGCATTAATAGATGGGGAATAGATATTTGGTTCATTTTGACGGGAGATATGTATTTTATTTCTATGATTTATTTCTTACCAGCAAAATCCCAATCATTATATTATAGATGTTCCAATAACTATTCGCGATCTTGAAATTTTTCTTCTGAATTTAAACATGAGTTTTAAAAATAATTTATTATTTGTTTCTCAAGTTGATTTAAGAAAACAACAAACAGTTACCTTTCAAAAATTAGCACGTTTTGTGAGTTTTTCTAATGTGGGTTTTACCTTATCGAGTTTTCATAGTCTTATTCCAAATTCTATTCTCATGGTATGGGAGTCCCGAACAAGTGCGCTCTGCTAACTTACTGTGAATCTAAATCGAGTAAAATAGCTTTGTGTCTACTCTCTCTCTACGACTATAATATTCTTAGTTATAAATATTGGAACGGTTTTGAGGCTACTTTAGTTTTATTGAAAACAAATTTTACTCATTTTGACACTAATGTTTTATTATAAAAATGATCGAAACTACCTCTGGAGACTTTAATTCTATAATATAAAATATTAGATAAGAAGGCTCTTGACTC
Organism: Cordylochernes scorpioides; assembly: GCA_030710605.1. NCBI lineage: Eukaryota > Metazoa > Arthropoda > Arachnida > Pseudoscorpiones > Chernetidae > Cordylochernes > Cordylochernes scorpioides. Next base: position 147,991,692 of record CP092886.1, read on the forward strand.
ATCAGAGATGAACCCTCTCAGCGGTTAGCCAAATTAATCTTCAGACCGCTCTATTATTGTATAGGATTTTATATATATATATTTTTTTATAATATATGTATATTATATTGGAAGACATATTAGGAGTAATTAGGGTATCTATGGACATAAGTTCTAGCTCTTTTTGTTCTGAATGTAATAATGTAGGTAATAAATAGTA
>CP092886.1:147991990-148020960 GCA_030710605.1 Cordylochernes scorpioides
TATCAAAAATTGATACATAGAAACCTTTTCTCCCATTACAGAAACTAGTAAAAACCGCATGTAATCCTGATTTTAAAAATCTCTCAGAGCATTTAAAACAAACCAGATAATTAATGGAGATGAGCATAGAGATTTCTCTACAAATGTATCCACCAGTCCATACATGTGCGGTCTTCCTAAAACCCAATTGCTCTTAATTCCTGTCAGACCTATTATTCTTTACCACCTATCCCCAGCCTCAACACTCTTAAGATTTTTAGCTTCCTTCTTCACATTTATAATTAAAAAAAAAATTAAACAGCCGCTCCATCACTGGAATTCCAAGTTTCATAGCAGAATTATCTCATCTTAACCCCGCCCAGGAACACATCATATACTCACTTGATGCGGTGTCGCTATACCTCAGCTTACCTCAACAAATCATCATAGATAGTGTCCCAGAATTTATAACATACTTCAACACTGACATAGCCACAATCAACAGAATCGAAAAACTATGAAGACTGTGTTTCGAAGTGAATATCTTTTCGTTCTATGGGCAATGGTACCAAAAGATCAGAGTCTGCCCCATGGGTAACCCCCACCCCTCCATCTATAGTGATAGCAGAATACAAGTATGAGGTATAATAAGAATACTTGTATTTCACTTTCCGTATTTTCAGCTGAATTAATCTATAACATGGTCAGACGTATTTTAGAGAAGATACATCGATGATATATTTTGTATTTACTCGAAAGGTAGGTTACAAGCATTCTTAGCACACTTAATGACTAAACCCTAAGGGTTATATTTCACCCTTGACAATGAACACAATAATGTTTTACCATTCTTAGGCATTCTAATTATAATACCTCAGCCATGTATCATACCATAGTCTTCAAAAAAAGGCACATAGACACATGATCCCCTCCGTCACACACGCACACAGCCATATAAAATCACAGTAGTTAAAACTTTCCCCAAACACATTTTTTCACCCCTATTGCTCTTTACCATTATTTGAAAAGTATAACAAGTCAACATCATTAACCATAAACAACATTAGATTACCCGATATCATTCATCCATACACATTGCATTAATCCAAATTTCTCCCGCCAGACCCTGACATATAGAGAACACAATTCACCATCCCTAATTCTATAGCCAATATCGCATTGTCTCATAAGTTACATAAATATGGTATAGCCACTTACTTCATCTATGAAGCCAACCGTGGTATTTTACTCACAAACCCGATCAACAAAAATATAATTTTCAATCCCCTATCTATATCTAATGGAATATACTCTGATAGCTGAAAATAATTCAATACCACATCTGTAGAATAAACCAGTAGAACAACAGACTAGGCTAAAAGAACATATTAGATGAAACCAGTAGAACAACAGACTAGGCTAAAAGAACATATTAGATGAAACCAGTATAACAATAGACTAGGCTTAAAGAACATATTAGGAGAAACCAGTAGAACAAAAGATTAGGCTAAAAGAACATATTAGAAGAAACCAGTAGAACAATAGACGAGGCTAAAAGAGCATATTAGGAAAAAACAGTAGAACAATAGACTAGGCTAAAAGAACATATTAGGAGAAACCAGTAGAACAATAGACTAGGCTAAAAGAACATATTAGGAGAAACCAGTAGAACAACAGACTAGGCTAAAAGAACATATAACAATAGACTAGGCTAGCAGAACATAATAGGATATATATAAGATATGAGGACAATAAATCTTTAATTAATCAGCACACTACTGGGAACACATTCGATATCAAACATGAAATATCCCGTTACAACATCAAAGGCAACAGCGGTTATACCTGGAAGCACTCACATCATCAAAACTAATTAGTATCAACCAAAATATCGACCTCCCTACCCAATATTCAGAACCTAATTCCACAATTCCCAACAACAATTATTTTTCTTTTTATTATAGCTAATAAAATATAATTATATATTCATCCATACGCGTTTAATTTCAATATATTTCAAAGCAAAAATATATAACTTTAATTTATTCGTGAAATTAATTTTTTATCTAAGTGTATTTTGCATAATTATAATAACTTTAATTTTTCCATTGTAGTAAGGGCAGTAGAAATTGTTTTATTTTAAAAAGAATATTACGCGTCTAAAATAGTTTCGTAATTTGATAACAGATGACGCGCTATTGCATCGTAATATAATAACTTCTCTTTTAAAAACTTGTAAAATACCAATATTGTAAGTTCTACTTAAAAAACGTTTCGATATTAAAAGAGTCTACCTCTTATATAATGCCTTGTAGGTCTTCATCGTTTAGTGTTTTATCTCTAAAGCCTGTTGAAGAGCTTTTACAATCGAAAGCTTGCATCGCTTTAATAAATAAAATAAAAGAAACTCTTCATATATCAATCAACCACTTTTTCTTCATTTCATTGATTACTAGATAACTATTGTTTTCGCCTGCAGTGTAGCACCATTGATATTATTTTTTGGATTAATGTGTTCGTTACTCTGTTTTAGAATGGATTCTTTAATGGAGAGCTACTGGATGGGAGGAAAGGTCTGGTTCCTTCCAATTTCGTGGAGAAGCTCACAGGAGGGTGACATAGCTACTAGTCAAATTAAGTGTCACCGCTGTTGTCTGCTCCAGGGGAGGAGCTGTTCGAGTTCCAAGCCAGTTTCCTGTACGGAGGGGGTCGGGACGGCTACGACATGTGCCCCACCCCCGACATGCATCGAACAACATTTACGCAAAAAGGAGTTTTTATTTAATCTTTTTTGAGTGATAAAATTGAATATTCGACTACACATCTCCCATAGATAAATAGAATTTCATTCAAAAAAATATGAATTTAATATTGTTTGTGTATGTGTTGCTTTAAAGCAACAAAATTGTTCTTACAACAATAAGAAAAAAATTTGAAAGAGCTTGTGTTCTTTAGACTTTTCTGTTTCGTCAGTTCACACCACTTTGCTAGTGCATTGGACAGTTCTACATAGCTGCCAATTTGTGTAGAAAATCTAAATACTATAGAGAGACCTAGTAAATTAAACAGGTAAAGCAGTTTAGAGGGCTCGTCACTAACAAATTATCTTTCCCATTGTAGTAGGAACAGTGTAAAAAAATTAAATTAAAAAAATAATGCTTTAACAGAATTAATATTAGTTATATATGCTAAATATGTTTACCATGTGTGTTTGTGTCAATAAATATTTCGCAAGATAATACTTGTTTTCACACAAGTTTGCCACTAGACTTAAAAAATAATTAATAATGAGACATTTAATGAATTTTTTAAAACGAGAAAAATATTTGAGGAATTTTTAGAAGAGAGGGACGTTTGATAAAAGGCAAATTTGCATAAAGTTAATATTAAAAATCCGGAGCCAAACCTCCCCTAAATTCTTCCTAAATACCTTTAGATAAAAAAGATCCCTTTATTCTTTCAAAGAGCCGGAAATGATCGATTTGACGGCAAATTGAGACGAATATATAAATAAGAACAATTTTCTGTGGAGGCGTTATTTATATCACTCGGGTTTCCACTGATTGGCTAAATCAGTTTCTCACTTGATTGGATAACACAATGATTCGAAATATATTTTCCGTCGGAGTTTAATTTCATACAATTTGTACAAAAATAAATAAAATATGGTTCCGCCATTCTGGTGTTCTTATAGAAAGCAACTTTTTAAGAATAAAAAGCAATATAAATGTTTCGTGCAGGTAAATTTTAATAGTAAATAATGAGATGCATTTTATATTTAAGTGATAAATTATTGTTTTCTTTGTGAGTACTTTAAGATATTAGGTTATTACAAGGAATGTGTTATTGTTTGATCTTGAGAGAGAGAGATGAGTATCTTTAAATAACTATTTTGGTAATTCCTTTTGTGATATCGAAGGCGACTTAAATTTTCAACCGAGGTTATGAAATATATATATTTAAAAGATTTTTAAATATTTGTAAACAGTAGTTGTATTTGAATCAAATATTTGCGAATTTTACTAAATAATATTGAAGAAACTTATTGTGGACAACATCAATAATTATTTTAAATAGGCGCATATTTGAGAGATTTGATTTGAAAGTCCATTTAGAGAGAAATAAGCCCAATATTCCGAGAGACTGAAAGTTTCACTTCCTCGAGCCGTTCACAGGTCGAGCGTGTTGCTGCCGAAATAGACTGTTTGACATTTCTAGGGATATATCTCAGGAATTGTTTGTAATCTGGGGGATCTCTATTGTTCTATTTAAATTGCTCTTGTCATTATGGAGGACCAACTTTCCAGAAATAATCTTTCCTGCTTTATGAAGACGTATATGAAATATATCGCTGGTGCTCTAGCTTAGTAAATTGTTATATATGAAGGCGTGTTCACCCCTAGTAAATAAAAATATATATATATATATATTTTATTTTAATTAAAAAGGCATATATTGGATCAAAGAATTATTTATTTTACCAATATTTCAGCTGGCTCTTTTATTTCAACCAACTTTTCAAACATTTTTTACGCTTTGTGTTTTCAGAAAAAAATTTAGTTTAACCTTTCTTTTATATATATTTTGTTATTTTTATTTATTTTTATACGAAAAATATTTTTACACATAGTACAAATAATTTTGAAATATAAAATAGGCGTTATTGTTAATTTTCAAAATATTCACACCCATATTTTACAAAATTTATTTTGTTCATAATATAAATATATTTTCAAATTTTTCTCCCCATTGAATATAACAAAATATTTTAAAAACTTAATGCTGTTGACGTTATGTGGCGCTGAGTTTGTTGTTGACACACTTTAAAATGTTATAACACCTTGATAAAGGTTGGCGTTCAGCCAGCTGAAATATTGGTAAAATAAATAATTTTTTGATCCAATATATGCCTTTTTAATTAAAGATTTATCTATGGATTGCTCTATTTTCAAAATATATATATATATAAACTTCGCCATATGAACTTGTTCCTCTCTACTTTTAAACTTTTTTCGAGTATATATTAACGTTTATATTAAAAAAGACACTTCGGCCAGTTAGAGTTTTTTATTTTCTCAACGTTTCGACAAAATTCTTTTGTCTTCGTCAGGAGAAGTAAATAAAAATAAAGCATTTGGCAAGGCGTTAAAAATCAAATATTTTTGTCTAAACGTTGAGAAAATAAAAAACTCTAACTGGCCTAAGTGTCTATTTTTCATAGAAATATGAATGCCGGCCAGGCAACCTCTATCTTCAGGTATATATTAACGTGTTTGTGCACTTTAATACCCTTTACTGGATTTAAAATGGCGAAGACCCCCTAGATAGGTCTTCTTCTAAATTACAGCCCACTCCGCTCTGACAAGGGCCAACACAGTCCTTTTCATTAATTGCCTGACCTTTATATTATATATTCAAATCATTTTATTCGAACGTTGTGGCCCACTGTATGTTTTACATCCCAAACACGATGCAACGCCATATTATATATATACCAGATTATTAAATATTTTTAATTAGTGATATATGGAATATTCAGTTATCATGTGAAGGATATAATATAAATATGACGCATTAGCGCGACATATGTTATTATAAATTTAAACTAATCATAGCTCGTATATGTTTCATTTGAAAGTAAGGCAAATATCTACTATACTTACTGCAATTATAAATCCAGGATGACCTCGCTCATCAGTGATGAACACTCCCAGCGGTTTCGCTAGTTTAATATACAAATCACTCTGTTTCGCTGTTTTGGGCTGTTTAACCTTTGTATCTGGTACTGGAGATACCCTCCTGGAAAATGTATTTCCAACAAACTATGGGCATTAGAATTTAGGAAAGTATAAATAAAAATAAATGTAAATATAAATTATAATTTATATTTACATTTATTTTTATTTATACTTTCCTAAATTCTAATGCCCATAGTTTGTTGGAAATACATTTTCCAGGAGGGTATCTCCAGTACCAGATACAAAGGTTAAACAGCCCAAAACAGCGAAACAGAGTGATTTGTATATTAAACTAGCGAAACCGCTGGGAGTGTTCATCACTGATGAGCGAGGTCATCCTGGATTTATAATTGCAGTAAGTATAGTAGATATTTGCCTTACTTTCAAATGAAACATATACGAGCTATGATTTGTTTAAATTTATAATAACATATGTCGCGCTAATGCGTCATATTTATATTATATCCTTCACATGATAACTGAATATTCCATATATCACTAATTAAACTTATTGCTTCGAGCATTGCTCTTTCACAAACAACAACAAAATAGGTTTATATTATGTCTAAAATATCTATAATTGTTCTCTCTTTGCGAAAAAGCAATTCTTGAAGCATTTATTTATATCTATATGTATTTATATATACTGTCCTCAAATATTATTTACACATATATATAGTTCGTTTAAAATATATTTTCCAAGAGTTCAACTTCAGTACCAGATATAAAACAGCACAACAGCTCAATACAATATTAGCGCGGTTTGGTAGATATACTGGCGGAACCACTGGGAGGGTTCATTACTGATGATACAGGCCCTCCCATTAGTTTTATCCTTGCAGTAAGGGCAGTAGAAAAAAATTGACTTATTTCCAAATAAACATGCGCGCTATAAATAGTATATTTTTTCCGATAAGTTTAGATGACTGAAACTTGAAAGAATCGCCATTTTAAAACGAATCTAAGGTGAATTTTAAAAAATGAAACCAAATCCTTAAAAATAATGCTTAACTATCTACATAAATTTCTACAAAGGCATACACAGATATAAGTCTATCATGAAAATATTCTAAGAAATATTTTAGATAAGATGGTTGAAGTATATCTATAGCAATATTTGGAATCGTACTGAGTAGTTAATATTAAGATTGGTTAAAATGGAAATGCTCATAATAAACTTCATCTTTCTGTAAATAATTACCTCGTGAAATATTCAGAAGTCTAGCTACGTTGAATTACGGGAATTAATCTGAAGTTGGTAATGAATATTTTATTCGACCCTTTTGTAATCACAAATGTTTCACTAGTTATTCCCATTTATAGTTATGTGACCGAGGTGTCCATAGCTTCTTAGATATAAGTTTCATGATATTTAGCAGAAGAGATTTAGCATTATAATATATAGCGTAAAAATAATTTCAGGTTTTTACATTCGAAATTAATGCTAATATTGTAAATGATTTCATGACCGATGACAAAATTCCATTAAAACATTTCAAATATGCAAAATCTTAGCGTAGGGTTTGATAAAATATAAAACGGAATAGGTATTTTGATTTAAAATTAAAGTGTTTAAATAACATCTGCTCGCCGCCTTTATGTATCATCGTCCGAGCCACTAGTCCAAGCTCTGCTTCGAGCAACTTCTAGTGTCACCAAACCCACCTTTGCGCCTCATAAAAGCAAGGAAACTGACATGACCAAAAAGGAGAGAAATGTAGCACCAAAAGGATAAATTACTAAATTGACTCGAACGACAATGGAACGAGAAGCACGTCAAATAATGATCAAATTCTTGACATCATAATATATGGCTGTGAATGAAGAAAAAATGCTCGAATAAGGAAATGACTATTTCAACTAACCGCATTAGCTAACCTGAACCCAGCAAACAATTGTAAAAGAGCTTAATAAATACACCTGAATTTAAAGAAACAGAACCAAAAAAAAAAAAACTGTGTGAAAATCTAGGTCAACAGTACTCTCTCAAATAAAATCTATCACATTTCAAGGACTTCAGGAAGATACGAAGAATTGGTGAGACTTCTACCTCTTCTTATCACGATGAATAAACACCAACCACAACCAACGAGGAATATATAGGAGGCAAAGAACAGAAGACAGAGATAAACTTTGTGCTTAGCCAAACGGCCGAGAAGCGATAATTTTGAAAGGTTTCAGACAACTTTGCAAGATATTTTCATATTTGGATGCAAGTTGGAGCTAAAATTTAATATTTATTAAGTCGTTTCAGAAAACTTGAAATGATATGAAAGTTTTGTAGGAAAATATGTACAATTCAGCAAAATTCCCTTATGTGACAAAGAGTAAGTGAAAATTGGGCATTTTCATGATTTTCTACGTTGAAATACAAAGAAACAAATATAAGGATTTTAAACAGATATACGTATAACACGTTAACAACTATAAATATTTACAATAGTCAAAATATATAAGAACATTGATTCATTTTATCAATATTTTCATAAATAAAAAATATATAAAAAGCTAAAATGTGATACTTGTGTGTGTGATGATTAATTTGGTGAAATTAGTGTAAAAATAATGTAGATTAACGATAAAAGCGTTTTTATAGTTTCAGAATTTTCTGTTATAGAAAATGAAATTTAAAATATTGTGGTATAGCTGCAAAATATTTAGTCTGTAGTGATAAGATAATCCAAATTCTATAAATTTATATTGAAAATTTATATTCTTCCTACTCTCATTATAAGTGATGCAACCTATTAGTCTCTAACACATAAAAAATCCTTAAACCAATATATATATTGAAAATATTGATATAACAATATTATTTAAATCTCGGTTTGCCCAGAGAAACGAATTTACGACACATTTTTGTGGATCAATATTTGAACGTTTTTAATAAGGAAGGATTCCCAAAAATTAGATACCTATATAAGAGAGAGAAACGAAAAAAATATATATAAACTTATATATCGGTTTTAAAAGAGAGCAATCCATAAATAAATCTTTAATTAAAAATGCATATATTGGATCAAAATATCATTTATTTTACCAATATTTTAGTTGTCTGAACGCCAACTTTTATCAAGGTATTATAACATATTAATGTTCAGCGTTCAGCCAACTGAAAATTTGGTAAAATAAATGATATTTTGATCCAATATATGCCTTTTTATTTAAATACTTATATATATAAAACACTATTATATCAAAGTATTTTAAACATTAAAGATATTAGAATGTATTAAGCGTGATTATTTTTTTATACACTTTTTCTATCTCTCATAGCCCTTAATGCAGTGAGAAAATATATTGAAATAGCCTAACTCATCAATAGTAAACTTTTCCAGCGGTATCGATAGTTTAATCTACCAGACCGCTCTGATATTTATATTAAAGTGTTTTTAATCATAAATCCAGAACTTTAGAGGAATTCTTGATTGAGGTATTTAAAAATCTCTGTGGACATATGCTTTATAAACAGTATCAATTTAATTAAATTTATTGCATCAAGCATTGATCTTTAACTAAAATTTCAAAAATAATGAACCTATTTGTCAACTATAATAATTTTAAGCCAAAAGAAAACATGCGTTTCTTTTATTCAGGAAACATTCTCTCTCTTCATAAGATAACGGACTTGTCTCTTCAACAGCTACATTGAAATACAGAGGTGAGTAGAGAACGGAAATGCGTAGGGAATTGTATAGGGACATCTCTCGACTATTGAGATTAACTATTTATTCTGCATTCACTTCCCCTTCAGTGAAGTGAGACACGTCAACTCCGGATCTGACACTAGAGTTCATTTATATAGATTCTTTTAGAATGAACTTTTTTGTTTGTGGTTCTATGCAGAACCTGCTCTGTGGATGGTCCAGTTGTGAATCTCTAGGATCAAAGAGATGAGAACACCATCTCGGCAAGTAAGTTCTAATGTGATGTGGCCGAGTTGATGGGATTTCTCCGCCGAAATTGCCGGGTTCCTGCCTTGTTGGCTATTTCTTTCCGCCGGTGTGATGAGTTCTGACCTTTTCTCCGTCGAGAAAGGCTTAACTATCGCGTCGGATTTATCAGCCTTTACACGGTGGGGTAGATCCATAATATCTGGATACCGACCGACTAGTGCTATAACAGTGTTAACGCACTCTTGCTTTGTCAAAAAGGATCATTTATAGCTCCATATTGTCACTGAAAAATCTATGGGAGCCTACTCCGTGGATAACATCAATCACGTGTCCTCACTTTATCACCTTCTACTGTGAATATTTTATCGTAAAGATAGAGGCTGCCTGGCCAGCATTCATATTTCTTGAAAATAAAGATACTTCGGCCAGTAAATCTTTTTATTACCTTGACGTTTTGACAAAAATTATTTTGTCCTCGTCAGGAGCAAACAAAAATTAAAACATTTGGCAAGGCGTTAAAAATTATTCTAAGGCTCCAAGGGCGTTCTCACGAGATATTCCAAATTTTGTACAACATCTAAAGCACGAGTCAAAAATAAATATTTAACTCACAAAATACTATGATCTTTGAAGACGAGGACAAAAGATTTTGTCTAAACGTCGAGGCAAAAAAATATTTACTGGCCAAAGTATCTTTATTTTCAGGGAAATATTTTAGTTAACCTTTTCACATTCTGTATTGATATTGCAACCAAAAAGACTGTAAATAGTCATCTTTTAGAAATATAATGACTACCTCTTCTAGTGTTGTTTGCAGGATATCCATAGATCACTTAACATTCAACATAAAGTCAACCTTACATGACAGTCCAACATTATTACTCATATCGATATTTAAATACTTTAAATAAGGTGTTTTACAAGTAAAAAATAATTAAAAAGAGGAATACACAACAAAAATATATATGCAAAAATAACATTTCTGAATCATTTATTATGTGGATAGAAGTATATATTTACGGTATTTAACATTAATACATTTTAATTAAACAATTATAAAGGTTTCCGGAGATGAGTTTCGTTTTATTTTATCAAAACCGTCTCAAGCTTTCAAGCATCTCTGACTTTCTACAGGAGAACATATATAATGAATACAACGCCGCCTGAAGATTGGCATCAGGCGGCCTTTTATTCATTATACATGTTCTCCTGTAGAAGGGAGAGATGCCCGAAAGCTTGAGACGGTTTTGATAAAATAAAAAGAAACTCATCTCCGGAAACCTTTATAATTGTTTAATTACTGTCCAGGAGATATAAATCAATTGATTAATGAATTTTTAAAATGAAATTTATACATTCATATAGAGATCTCTATTCATGATAAAATTGTGAAAAAAGTATTAAAATTACAAATATATTCTCACAATGAGTATCTTTTTTATTTTAAAAACGCTAGCTTTCAAGCGTTAATCGCTCTTCAACGGGCTTATTCCATAAAATAGTTAAATTACAAACCAATATAAAATTTTCGGTTATAAAAATTTTTCAGTTATAAATATCACGCTTCCCGCGTTTGTTTTTGTAAATATATCTGGTGGGATAAAGTAGATATTATAGTAAGCCCGTTGAAGAGCGATTAACGTTTGAAATCTAGCGTTTTTCAAATAAAAAGATTCTCATTGTGAGAATATATTTGTAATTTTAATAGAGATCTCTATCTACCTTAGAGTTATTTGTCGTAAAAAATAATGCTTACGTCAGTGGCGCCAATGGGAGACACCTCTCCATATTTAGAAATATCTATGTAAACAAAGACTATTTGAAAACACCGAGAAAAAGGTTTCATATTTTACAACCAAAAATAAAATGTCTGCATGTCAATTTTAATCGAATTTTAAAATTTGTATGAAAATCTAAGTTTAAAAAAAATAACAAAAACATTAATAAATTAATAAATTTCTAGAACGAAATAGCCGTGGACTGGTTTAGGGTTATATGTATGTGATGTGTAAGTCTGTGAAGAGCACACTCTACACCGATGTTCAGCCGCGGTGTGCTAATACGAGTTAAATATGTTTTTACATTAAAATATAGATTTTAGATTAAACACATGCGCCGCGCACGCGGCGCAATAAAGTGTACGCACTAATGATAATTTAACCAATTAATTTCCATTCAAAAAAGTTTGCGTCCGTTTGTCTCCCTTTATCTCCCTTGAATGTTAAAATCTCCAAGAATATATTAATTGACGAAAATATTCATCACTCCCATTTCAGCAAAGAAGTTTACATGTGGGATTAGAGACTCCTCCTCATTTATAAAGCCAAGTCCCAGCCGCCAATTAGGGCCAGAATTGAGGAGGTAAGTTCGCCCATTAGGCGCCCACATTTTTCACTTTAACTTCAATCAATTAAAGCTCTCGTCTGCTGATTGTTCTCCTCTACTCCTTGTCATACGCCGCACGCACTTAGTACTTTTCTTAATTTGATAATTAAATACGTGCCCCAAGACAAACATACGCCTCATTAAGTGAAACAGAAGGTTTGATAATACCTCTGTGTAAATTTAAATCCAATTTGGAGTTAAAGGGGGCGTTCTAGAAGCATATAAAGACAGGACTACTTTATTGCGGAGGACAACCATATTGTTCCATGCTCGTCTCCCTCACTCATGCGCCGGGATACCTGAGACGCGTAGGTGGCACCGAGCGATGGCTGACGAGACCTGGCCCGACTTTGATCCTCTCGGGATCACCTTACAGATCACTTCCTGGGCCTACATGGGGCTGCTCTTCCTCTGCATGCTCCACTTCATGCTGGTGCGGCGCTACCGCCCGGGCTACATCACCCCGTGAGTCTCGTGTCGCCAACATCTCTCTCTCTACATCTTTTCTTTCGCAAGTGTTAAAGTACTCAAATATATTCAGAAGTATATTATAAACTCTTTTGGAACTATTTTATTTTGACCAAATATATATTTTCCGAGATATATTTTACACCAGAAAGATAAACACAAACCTATATTGATAATAAAACAAGATTATATAACTATATTCCCACGTCGGTATTTGTAAAATAATATTAAACCCCAAAATTAATGTTTAAAGATAAGAAATATTATTCTTATAATGAAGTAACTATTTACTACTATAAAATATAGAAATTTGTTATTCAATCTACATTTTAAAAATTATATTGACTATGAAAAATGAGCTATAAATGTTACGAGGCATATTGATAGTTTTATGTTCAAATGGGTGTTATATATATTCCCCAAAGTTGTATGTTATAAAACTAATCACAAAATTATTTATGGTATAGAAACGTTTTGTGTATCTAGTTAATTGAATATTATATTCCATACAATACCCAAAATTTAATCTCTAGTCAGTTTAATTAGAAATTTAAAATTGACATATATATATATGATTTATGATGATGATTTTTTGATCCAATATATGCCTTTTTAATTAAAGATATATATATATACATTTCATAAACAATAATAACATTTCTGATTTATCAATAACAATATACAAACTATATCTCAGGGTTGTCATATATAATGAAATGAATAATTTAAGAAGCCTAGAAATTTGTATATATTTGTGAAGAATATTTTATAAAGCATAATTTTACTTTTCACTTTCAATTGAACATTAAACATTGCAAATGATTTGATTTTGTATTCAAAATTTGATCCAATTTTTATTACAATAAAAGCTATTGATGACCTTATTATATATATAAATAAACAATGAAATTGAAATTTTAATGGGTTATATGATAATATATACATTATAAATTATAGTGTTCTGAATTTGTTAAAATATATTTATATTCATTTTACAGCTTGTTTCTATATAGCAAAACATTCAGAATTTGTACACATTTTTTGTTTATATTTTATATATCATACAATGCAAAGGCATGAGATATATTTTTTTCATTTCTTTCCTATACATTCACACACAACAAAGTTTAATATAAAAATTCCTTGAGCGCTACAATATTTTCATATTTATTTACAATATTTTATCTACACTGATCTTACTAAAAAGGTTTTAAACTATATTCTTATATTCAAAATAAAATTTGATATGTCAATTACATTTTAAACCCTTTTTAACACTTTTCCATTGTTGTACAAGTATTGTATTAGGTAAAATTGTTAAAGGATCTTTAATAAAAACTTACAATAAAAAAATAATAAGATTTTTTATTAAAACAGGCAAGCTTTTGAGAAAAGCCTCAATTATACAGCCCTATTCTTAAATATGAGGAAAAGGAGAAAAATAAATCCACCATGTGCACAAGGATTATACAATAACATCAACAGAAATATTGTGTTACTAACATTACTTACAATTACTCGGGAGGGAATAGATTCCTTTATCCCAACACTTATTGGCTTTTATTTCCTTAATACAATATTTCTTAATTTATTCTTTAAGTGTAAAATTGTTAACAGTGTTATTCAAAAAATTAATAAATTTTATTTTTATAAAATATTTTTTTATTGGTTTTTGAAATTCTGAGAATGGTATTATATATAAGTATTGAATATTATATATATAATCAAAAATAAAAAAGGCATATCCTGACCAGGAGCACATGTACTTTTCAGAAGGCAGAGCGCCATCTGGTAAACAGAAATCAACTATGGCGAGATGGCACTCTGCCTTCTAAAAAGCACATGTGCTTCTGGTCAGGATATGCCTTTTTATTTTTAATATCAACACCTGACCTTTTTATTATTTATTTTTTCTATTGTTTTTTCATATATATAATCTTAAATCTCAATTTTATTAATAGCACATAATATTGTGAATGTTTTAAATATTTTAGTTACTTATTATAGCTCTTTTTAAATAGTTCAATACACTCCCGCGCGTAAACTAGCAAATATTTATTTATATAGTTAATTTTTCGCCCTTTTATGATATCTGAGAAAAACTCGCAGTTGAGCTACTTTCCTCGAAAGCTTAGCATGGCCCCTGCGCAAGGATGACACGCAAAATCGTGAAGCGTTCCTCGAAAGCTTTCTCATTTCATATTTATTAAAAAAATCTTTTCAATTATATATATCTCACTCTTATAAAAACCTGTCCAGTTACCCACACCTATTATATACATGTACTTTTATGTATTTTTCAGCTAATCTCGTAAAAAAGCAATTAGATATATTTTAATTGAATGTATGTACATATAAGCTTAATTTTATAATTTTATATAATCGAATTTATATTACTTTATAATTATTTTTGATTATATATGTATGTATAAAGTTTTTTTTGAAGGTTTAAAGCGCTGTGTGCTATATATGTATACATAAAGATAAATTGCATAACATGAACCACACTTATAAATTTTACACATAACTAGGAATGAATTCTATTTATATGTATATTTTTTATTTGTATTTTTTTATATTTGATGTTTTTCCAATGCCAGAAATTACCAAAGATTTATTTCAATAAATGCTTTCATTGTCGTGGCTGAAATCTGGTTATTCTTCATTGATTGATTGATTGATTGTGTTTGGCTGGATGATTGTTGGTTTAATGGTATGATTGGCTGGATGTTTGTCTGTTTGGTTTCTTTGGGTGTATGATTGGCTTAATGGTTGTCTGGTTGGTTTCTTTGGGTGTATGATTGGCTGAATGGTTGTCTGGTTGGTTTCTTTGGGTGTATGATTGGCTGGATGGTTGTCTGGTTGGTTTCGTTGGGTGTATGATTGGCTGGATGGTTGTCTGGTTGGTTTCTTTGGGTGTATGATTGGCTGGATGGTTGTCTGGTTGGTTTCTCTGGGTGTATGATTGGCAGGATGGATGGTTTCTTTGGGTGTATGATTGGCTGGATGGTTGGTTTCTTTGGGTGTATGATTGGCTGGATGGTTGTCTTGGTTTGATATGATTGATTGTGTCAACAGACAGATTACTTAAGGCACAGACACATTCAAGACTCTTCTGAAACTACCATTTTTGGAATTATATTAGAGCCCTATTTTTTCTTTTTAATATTCTATTTAAACGTATAACAAAATGACATTTATATGGTCGTTTTATAATAAAAACAAATTCCTGAAATCACAATGTAGAATATTTAAAATATATGGAAAGAGCCTGGCTCATCAGTGGTTCACCCAACGCTTTCTCCAGGTTATTCTACTACTCCCCCTCCCCCCCCCTATATTGCAAAAGGATTCAATATAATACTTTTATATGGTGACATTTTAGAAACAGACGTATCTTTTGTTCCCTCTATAAATGTGTGGTTTATTTACTTACTCGACCTGAATGAGGAGTTTTAGGAAATGCGTCCGAAATTTCTAAAATGCCGCCATACAAAAGCTTTGAAAATCGAACAGACGAAACTCTAAAACAAGCATATACTATTACCTTTAGATAATTACTAAATAGAAATGTCCAAACGTCGGTAGCGTCAACCACTAACAAGAATCGTGAAATGTAATCTATATATATAAAAATGAATGTCTGTCTGTCTGTCTGTCTGTGTGTGTGTGTGTGTCCTCTATGGATTCAAAAACCATACATCCAATCGCCGTGAAATTTTGGGATATTATGAGGTGTATCCCCGGAAAGGTTTACGAAAAAAAATTTCTTGAATATCTTGAATATCCTTAGAGTTATTTGCAGATTTGTATATTTAACTCGCAAGCATCGCTACCATTGAGACGGATATAGGCTTAGTTTGTTGCTCCTGATGACCTTGGGTCATCGTGTGAGTCACAGCATGATGCTACAAAAACACTCTCTCTGGGGATTTTACAGCGTCGACAACCTGTAAGATTGCCTCTCTCATATATTATACTTTAAACATCTGCTTAATTAAAGCATTTTTAGACAACATTTTAGACAACATTAAATGATATCCCGTGTCGATGATTTTGTAATGTATAGAATTAGGAAAGACAAAATTCAGGATGACACGGCTCACAGGGAACGGTAAAAAATGTTCACTTTATCGAGGAAATACAAAATTCGGGATGACACGGCACACAGGGACCGGGAAAAAATGATCACCTTTTCGAGAGATTCACGACCATGATTTTATTCAACTTATCGAGTATTTTTCAAGGGACCGGGAAAATATGTTCACTAGATAAAACGATTATTTTGTAATATAGAAAATTAGAAATACAAAATTCAGGATGACACGGCACAAGGGACCGGGAAAAAATGATCACTTTATCGAGAGATTCAAATTTACGAGTTTCAAATAATCAAAATATATCTTTCTTTTTTTATATGTTTATAGAGAATTGTTTTAACAAATGTTCGTTATACAAACCTTTACTCGGGTAAAACCCGGGCGAAGCCGGGCACATCCGCTAGTATCTTTATATACTACTAGCGAACCCGGCCACGCGTCGCTGTGGCTAAATTGTAATATGTTAAAATTAACATTATACTAAACTATTCAGTACAGTAAAGTTAATATTCACTTATAAAGATAAAAATGTTTTAGCCGATCTAAAGCCCTACGGGATTGAGAATGGAACGTTACGTTAATATTTGAAAGTGATTTTTATATATATAGATAATATAGCCCTTCATTGTAATCATTGATTACAATCACTGCATCAATAAATGTCAGTGAACTCGTTTATATGTATTGTTTTTTGTTTTCGAGATATTCTAATAGAACGTTCTCACATTTTCTGTAAAATATTTATATATGCACAAACACAGAATATAATCACTATGTCTTAATTTCGCTATAATTATTGTTATAAATATTATTCTAAAATAATTCGCCAGAAATCGTCCTGGTAGTTTACTAAACAACTTCCCAAAGTTTCATGGCAAACATCTAAAATAAAATAATACTTTTAATACTTTGCTACAATATTAAAAAGAGGGGGGCTTAGGTGTTTAAAATGTAAAATGTGCTCTAAATAGTATTACATAGAGCCTTCATAACAAACATATTTAAAATAAACCAATCAAAATATAATAATGCTGTAAAAACAGACCTTGCTACAATAATATAAAAGAAATGAAAATAAAAGAGGACACCCACGCTGAGCCTCAAACCTAGGTTTGTTACAAATATTATTAAAAAATTGTTTAGGTTAATTTTTATTTTGAAAGCCTACATTTTAAATAAAATAATATTTTTAATAATTTGCTACAATAATATAAAAGAAATGAAAAAAAAAAACACCCACGCTGAGACTCGAACCTAGGTTGCGGGGGTACGAAGCTGTGTACCTAACCTATAGGCTAAGCTTGACGTTACAAATAAGCTCATGCGAGGCTATTTCAGGCCATACGTCTACCGCGAGGGGGCGCTGATTGCGAGTGAATTTACGTTTTATTGTAAATAAAAATGCAATGAAAGGTTATTTCTAAAGAGTAATTAGCCAGAAACATCCCGGTAGTATACTAACATCTTCCCAAAGTTTCATCACGATTGGTTGAGCGATGTAGAAGATTATCACTGACGAACGGACGGACGGACGGACCAACGGACCAACAAACATCCATTTTTATATATATAGATAATACTATTTTGCTCTATATCACGTGTAATACAGCTAGCCTACTAGTTCGCAGTTTGACAAAGATACTATCCTATCATTTAATATTATGTACAAGTATGCATTTATGTACTTGTATACACATGTGGAGGTGATTTTAGCTCTGCACTTACAGGATGTCAAAAACCAGTTTGCTCACTTGCACTTACCTAGTGGGTTGGACTTGTGCAAAACTAAAGCCAGCCTTATTATACTATATATATATTATACTAAGTAGTGTAACACTTTAAAAGATGAAATTTATTTATTTGTTGAACAACATATCTTTTTTTTTACCATTCTCTATATTATTAGAAACTGAGAAAGAGTTTGGTATTTGAATGTAGGTTTAGATAGACAGACTACAACCAATGATAGAATTTCGTATCAATAATCCCTACCTAATTACCAATAAAGAATTCCTATATCAAAAGATAGGATGTAATCAAAGGTCTTCCATAATTGACATCAATATAGAAGTACTTTTGTCTTATTATATCAACCTTTTTTTTAATGGAGCTCAGTGAAGATCACTGAAGGTATGTTTATTTATTGATGGGGGTTGTACACTATATTGTGACCATAAATATCCAAAATGCAATCAATCTAGTTGCGACCTTCACCGGTAAACAGGTTTGGTCTTCTTGAGAAATTCAATATGAAAATTCGTATCATCTCTCTGAATACGATTTTAAAAAACTTGCTAAGGCTTGTAGATTTTAGTAAAAGTGGTTCTGGAACCTTTTAGTCTGAAGTCGAATTAACTTTCTCTATTTTCTCTATTTTTGTTAAAAAATGATGCAAACATTCAATAGCTTAGTCTCATTGAATCTCAACAAAATAACCAAGTTAAAATGATATTTTGAATACATTTTTCGAGTTCAATAAATTAATTTAGATTTGTGAACCAGTGGACTTGAATAAGGCATATACAATATAAAATAGAATAAAGGAAAATAATGTACCAAAACAGATGGTACAGTTAAAAAAGAGGCATTCCCTGATCATGCAATGAAATTCAATGCTTGAGCGCCTCTCAGGATAAATTCCTGCATAATCGTTGATTTATTTAATGTCACGATATTGACCAAAAACCGTTATTGCGATTAATAAAAAAATCTAACCACACACGCGTTTCGGGCTGTTGGCTCTTGTCATCGTGCTGAAGGCTTTACCTTAACGACGAAACATAGTGGGCCTAGAGGCTTCCTGATAAATCAAGGAAAAGTATTGGAGGCCAAAATAAGTAATTACTGTTAAAATAAAAATAATAAAATAGGAATATATATCATATCAGGCTGTATAATTAAGAAAAAAGCACTTTCTTATCGTGAAACTGAACATTGATGATGGATCACTCTATCTATCGGAATATATATAAATATTGTATAGTCTGCACACAAATATATAGCCTACACTATAGTAACGAGGGAAACAACAGTATCCAATATTATATGATTTGCTTTATGATGAAAATACAATAGCACGGCCTAACACAAAAGATATTCTAATATGAATATAAATAAACGATTTGTGTTAATATTTATTCCGATAGATGGCGATGCCGTCAATAGCATACAATTGCATGATCAAAAAATGCCTTTTTCTTAATGCGAAATTGTAAGATTGTTTAAAAAACACACACGTAGGATAATAAATAAACTACATTATTATAATATTAAGAAAAAGGCTTTTTTTTTATCGTGCAATTGTATGCTATTGACGGCCTCGCCATTTATCAGAATAAATATTAAAACAAATCGTTTATTTATATTCATATTAGAATATTTATTTTGTTTGGCCATGCTATTTTTTTTAATCATAAAGCCAACCATCTAATCTTTGGATACTGTTGGATACTCGTTACTATAGTGTAGGCTATATATTTGTGTGCAGACTATCGCATTTTAAAGATGGGTTTATTACAACTTGTTAAAGGTAGGTATTGAAGCTTCTAAATGGTGTCACATATGTAAACATTGATCCTTACACATATAAACTTTAATTTCAAACCCAAAGAGGAAATCATAAACCTCCTCCATTATTTACATTAATTATTATACACAAAATTTACTCTTTTAAAAACTGTTTTCAAAATCTTTCGTTAGTTGGAAGTTAGTATTCACCAAAATTTCACAAAAAGAAAGGGTTTTGTGACATAAAATATAGATGTATATAAATAACGCAGTTTTTTTCTCGGTGAAAACCATGTAGGAACGGCCGAGGACTAAGTTTACAGCAAGGTGCACGTGGTTACCTATCTGGCATCGTTCTAAAAATCGCCCGTGTGAACATTGCTAACAGCCCCAGTCCGTCCTCCTTTCCAGCTAGAATAAGCATTTTTAGCCATTCATCCTCGCCTCACTAAGGAGTGGATGTCGGCCAGTGATGCTGC
Organism: Cordylochernes scorpioides; assembly: GCA_030710605.1. Taxonomy (NCBI): domain Eukaryota; kingdom Metazoa; phylum Arthropoda; class Arachnida; order Pseudoscorpiones; family Chernetidae; genus Cordylochernes; species Cordylochernes scorpioides. Next base: position 148,012,543 of record CP092886.1, read on the forward strand.
TAACATAGGCCTGATTCAAGAAAGATGTAAAATTTTGCCACATTTCGGCTTTAAATCTGACGAAATCTCACTCACTAGAAACACCAAGTTCTGAGATTCTATGTAAAGGCATGGAAAATACGGTAAAGGAACATTTCTCTGGGAAGCAGAAGAAAAAAGAATTGCCTTCCCTAAGAAACTGGTGAAGCCTGAGGGTACATCTGAATAATTAGGTTCAAGCGGTATCTGCTAAGAAGAAGAAAAAAAGTCAGAAAAAAAGTCATAGACATACACACCCTACACAACCATATACATATTACACAAAAACATATACATACTACACACATAGACAATACATACCCTACACAAGCATATACATGTTATATTAAAATATTATTTAATTTAAAATTATAATTTCATAGATACAAATACTCTGCTAAATCGAGCGCCAGGGTCACGCTTTGCATATATAAACCTCATAGTTGTTTTATCCCCGATTGGTCGGCTCAAACATTTGTACATTATGTAAATAATCTTTTCATTTTTTTATTCTTACGCCTTAAGCCAGGCAGTAATTTATCAAACCACGTTCTTTCATATATTCCTTTAGCGCAATTAAAGCAACCTCTGATCAAAACCATTATTATTATTCTTTCAATATTTATGCCACGACTGCATCACCAATGCCATATAGTACTAAAAAGAACCAGCAAATAACTGCATTACTATAATCCTCAACATGATCTAAAATACACGCAGAAATCTCTTTTCTTTATATAAGATACATACTACACAAAAGCATATGCACACCCTACACACATAGACATACACACCACACCGTCAGATCTAAGTAGGCACACAGTGTGCGTGTGTGTGTGTTATAAATAATACTCTATCATTCACTAGGATTCCACTCGAGGCTAGAAAGTGCACATACATAGTAAAAGTTAAGCTTTTTGGGAAAGTGCATCTGTTTGGAAAATATTTAAGTAGAATATTTTCAACAGAAATAAAAAATCGTATATCAAAATATTTTTCCTGAAAACTAAGAAAAAAAACAAGCAATAATTTATTCAAAGAGATCAATGAGAAAAAACGGAGCAACAAGTGATGTATTTTTTTTAAATAAGATTTCTAAGAATAGCAGAAGATTAAAAGAAGTACCAATTAACTGTATTGGATTGATTGCAGCATTGTCTTATGTCTGGAGAAAGGTTTACAATAATGGCTCGAGAATGTGGAACTTAAGGAAATTGGAAGGTTTCACTGTGGTTTCTCATTATATACTTGAGAGAATGGTATGTAGGTAGTTATATATATCATGTATTTAAAATGCCTATTTTTGGATCAAATATATATATTTTTTCCAATATATTTTATGTGGCTACACGCAAAACCTCTTCGGGAACAAGACTGCTTTGAGAGGCTCGCTTATCACACTTTAAGTGCCTTTACAAATACGATAGAATTTAAAATATTTATTAAAACGCCTACAAAATAAATACATTTGAAAATTAAATAAAAGGTAGAAATTAATGATAAGAAATGAATATACACACATTTAGTAAATAAAAATCAAAATGAATAATCAAAATGATACACTGCGTGACATTGAAAATGAAACACCAAGAAATAGTGGCCAAAAAATTATGCAAATTTCAGGGTAGACGCACCTAACCGAGTTATGCAAATGATGTAAAATGCGCAGCTCTCGTGCGCACATGGAGTAAGATATAAGGAAAGGAACTTGCAGAAAGGACAGTATTCGTGTCGTTATTTCTTCAAGGAAAATCATTGTAGAAATTTTGTTCTTGTGTCAAAAGACACGTGTAATAACAGAGAATGCCAGGTCATCGTAAACGGAGGCAGTTCAAGCAGACAGACGCTTTACGAGGGGCATGGTGATCGGACTGAACAGGGCAGGTTGGTCCATACGTCAAATCGCAGCTGATACACACCTTGGTGCGTCCACGGTCCACCGACTGTGGAGAAGATGGTTGGAACAAGGAAATGTGGCAATTATAGGAATGTCGGTGCAACCAAAGTGACGTCAGCACGTGTGGATCGGCGTATCCTTCGACAAGCAGTGGCGGCCCCACAAGCCACTTGTACCGCCATCCTGCAACATGTGCAAGACACCCTAGATCATTCCATCTCGACCAGAACCATTTCCCGTCGATTGGTTGCTAATGGCTTGCACTCATGCCGTCCGCTAAGAAGACTGCTATTGACCCCACCGAATAGGCGCCAACGTTTGGAATGGTGCCGGGCTAGATCGACGTGGATGACGGAATGGCACAGGGTCGTGTTCTCAGATGAGTCGCGTTTCTGCTTGTCCAGTGATAGTCGCCGTGTACGCGTGTGGCGTCGACTTGGAGAAAGGTCCAATCCGGCAGCAATTGTGGAAAGCCCCACCGTGCGACAACGTGGAATCATGGTTTGGGGCGCAATCGCGTATGATTCCAGGTCACCTTTACCTCGTATTCAGGGGCACTATGACGGCCCAACGATACGTTGATGATGTGCTGCGACCGGTGACCACTCCCCTACCTTCAGGGGGTACCCAATGCCCTTTATCAGCAGGATAACGCCCGACCGCCACACTACTCGCATTAGCCAACAAGTTCTGCAAGATGTACAGATGCTTCCCTGGCCACCGTACTCTCCTGATCTCTCACCAATCGAGCACGTCTGGGACATCATTGACGCCGTTTGCATGCCTTGCCACAGCCGCGTCAGAAGACGAACTGTGGCAAATGGTTGAGAGGGAATGGAGAGCCATCCCTCAGGACGCCATCCGTACTCTGATTGACTCTCTACCTAGACGTGTTGCTGCGTGCATCGCCGTCCGCGGTGGTCCTACTTGCTACTAAGCCGACGCCGTTCTCGCTCTGTATTATGACTATCATTTTGAAATAAAGATCACTTATTGTTCGTCCCTGTCTCTCTCTGTCTGCCGAGTTTCATCACTTTCTGGCCACTATTTCTTGGTGTTCCATTTTTCAATGTCACGCAGTGTATATAAATGATAAACGGTTTAATAAAGATGCGGTGCCATGTAGACATATGAATGCATTTGTATGGTTATTGTGAGCTATGAGGATTTAAATTGCAGGTACCCTTTAGGGATCAAAATTCAAAGCTATTTTAAACGCGTAAGATTCTTTCTGAAATCAAATAATTATACTGCCCTTACTGCAAATGGAAAAATTAATGGGAGGGTCTGGCTCATCAGTGGTACCCTCCCGGCGGTTTCGCCAGTTTAAGGGAGGGTTCACCACTAATGAGCCAGGCCCTCCCATTAATTTTTACAATTGTAGTAAGGGCAGTGAAATTGTTTAATTTCAAAAAGGAATCTTACACGTTTAAAAAAATCGAATTTTGATAACAGATGGCGCGCTAGTGCATCATATTATAAACACTTTAGGGATGTCTATTTTCCTATATGAAATGTATGTTTATCTTCTATTGAGGTCCACTTTCTATAAAAAGTCTGGAATGCTCTTGATCTTAATATTTTCATAAAGTATTTCAGTTGAGTCGAAATTTGGTAGGTGGGTCTGTAAGAGGGAAAGAAGATTATAGTTTTTGAGGTCTGTCCGGGGATGATCAGTTATTTTTGTCTCTCTCCAATGCATGTCGCTGACTATTATTGCATTGAATTCCGTTAATGAGGTTCGATTTTTTATTGTTGTTAGATTATGTTTGGTATCGCGCGGAATGGCGGTGAGTCGTTCTTAAATTTGATGATATATTTGAAAGAGGAAAAATAAAAATAAGGTAAAAAGTTTTTAAAATGATTTTAAAACATGCAAAAAGGTCAGGTGTTGATATTATTTTATATTCTATAATATTTATATTTATAACTATAAATTTATATAGAATATATATCCTATGTAAATAAACAACAATGTGCATTTGACAATGAGTGTAATAAGTGAAATAAGTATACATTCGCTATACTATTACAATGACATTATAATGACCAACTGGAGTAAAGATGAAATCTTTTCATATGGAAAAGAATTGAATCATTTTTATTTTCCGCTTTCAAATAATATCTGGGTTACATTTGCTCACATATTGATGATATATTGTTTATTATATTGTATCAAAATTATTTATTATTTTATTAACAGAGAATATCAATTTTAATATTTATATTTTGTTATTCTGTAAACTTCCCACTTTGCTTATCTTGTAGTTTATCAATCATAGTTTGTTTTTGCCTTAAATAAATTGCTGTCATCCTGAAGTTAGTCTTTCCTAATTTTACACGTGGCAATATTTCTATTGGCTCTGGTGATTCTTTAAATAAGGTATCTAAATGGGAGAGTGCAGTAGGATTGCTGAGTTTTGCTATTGGTAGTAGGGATGTATGTTGTCCTGTGAAAGTGTCTTTTGGCAAATATTGTAGGATTATTTTTGCTTTTTTAAAAATTAGGCTTATTTTGGATTTAATAATTGTTTTTTTTTATTCATTATTTATTACCAGTTGCAAACAGGATACGCTATATCCGAACTGGAAAATTGCGCGTGAAACTATTTACAATAATTCATATTGTAGTAGTGTAGGTAACAGATTTGTCAAAAGAAAATAAACAATTAAGAAAAAGAGCATTGAATAAACATATACATTAAACAAATAAGCAACATCATATTATTTGTCCAAAATTTCGAAGGACTAATCGTCCAACCATATATTTTTTGTTTGTTCTGTTTTTAAACGCACAGAAAGTCGCGCGCTTCAGGTAAGCCATGGTAATGTCACAACCTATTAGGCGAAAATATCATCCAATAAATTTTAAACAAAATAAAAATTAATTTAATATTTATAATCGAAATATGTTAATATTAAGAGATAATTTAATAATATAGAGATATATATATAAAATAATTTGAAGTAATTACAGAAAAAATCCAAATATAACAAACCATCTCAGCAATAAACAAATGAAACCATCCTATATAGGAATATGTGAAAAAATGATTTTGAAACATGCCAAAAAGGTAAGGTGTTGATATTATATTATATTTATAATATTTATATCTATAAATTTATTATAGAATATATACCCTATGTAAATAACCAATAAAGCGCAATTAACAATGAGTGTAGTGTAAGCTCAAAATAAGTATACATTCGCTATACTATACAAAGACATTATATTGACCAACTGGAGTAAAGATGAATATTCTTCATATGGAAAAGAATTGAATAAAATATTGTAACAAAGTATTTATTTTTAATTTTATTATTTTAATTAACAGAGTGGTCATTTTTATGATTATATTTTGCTACTCCTGGTAAATTCCCTCGTGGCTTATCTTTTGTGTACCATTTCATAGTTTGTTCTTGCTTTGAATAAATTGCTCTCTCATCCTGAATTTTGTCTTCCCTAAATTTTCCACGTGGCAATGTTTTGTATACAAATATATAACTTGCCATGATCCAATAATATATCAAAGTTACAATGAGTTTTAAATTACCTGCGATATATGTATGTCGGCAATAAAGCCGAAACAAATAAGTTGTTTATAATCTATCCTTATTTTTATAATACTATCAATTATGTAAATTAATAGAATGATTAACTTGAATCTAATTATGTATAGAATGTAATAACAAAACAAAAGAAGAAAACTTTGTAAAGTGTCGACACTGTCGAATATAGCAAACCCATTGTTATTAGAACTTACTCTGCATTTGTGACTATTCAATTTACCTGTGTGCCAATGGTTTATTATTATATAATAAAAACTAAATGGATGAATGAAAATCCTAAAGGGTAGCCAATTGGAAAGAGGATGGTGCTCAGACAGGCTTCTTCAGAAGACCTAGGCGGTGGTTCCGGCCATTTGAAATTTCTTAACCACTTACCAAACTTCTTCAACAGGAAATTAGATGGATTGGAATGAGAAAAAAGTAAGAGCTTTGAAAAGTTCCATTTTTATCAGATAATATTATTTAAGAGAAAAAGTTAATCCAGGGAAAGTGTCTTGCAAGCCACTTTTAGCCGGATCATTTTTCTCTTTAATGATATCGTATAAGTGATTATTATTTTTAGGGTCGGTGAATATTACATAACTTTTGTTCCTAAAAAGTATTCAATTATACTTGGGGCATATGTTTTATAACTTTTTTGATTATCTAAATTATATTGGAATTTTATATTGATTTTATATACAAGTACATTGTGTAAGGAACGGGATATTTGCCCGAATACCATTTGAATGAAGTAAATTTTATTGCGCTAATCGCGCGCGCGCGCGACACACACACACACACATAGAATAGTTTGATATTTCAGAGATTTGAGTTTTTGTTGACATTGGGTATTGATGAATTTGAACCAAATTCTGATCCTAATATGTTTCTAGCATAATTTCTGCTTTAATCAGAATTATTCTCTTGTGAATATTTAATTCCCACTTGATTTTTATTCGCTTTGTCTTATATAAAATATCCATGAAGTGATCCATGTAAAGTTAATCTTTTTTATGATTTGAAGATTTTATACCCAAAATATTAACATAATCAAATGACATGAATAATTATTTTAATTTAGAGATAACGGGAATTTTTCTTTATCTTTCTCTCTCTTTTTTAAATATAATATAAATTTTGTTTTTTCGGAACTACTCGTTAATTAGTTCCTTTACACACCAATGTACTGAGTATCCTAAAGTTGAATTCTTACCGTTTTTATAGAGTCACTCCACAGTCTTGTGCCAACAAATAATTGAAACATCGTCATATAGTAAATGACATTAGCATTTGAGGAATCAAAACTAACCAGAATATCATTCAAAAATATATTCCACAATATAAACGAAAAATTATAAAATAAAATTAAATATTATATATAAATATGCAAACCCATCAACAATATACATGCAATTTTCAGAATATTAGGTGAGGTACTTTAATTTTATATAAGTTCAAAGAGGCGCGAATAAGCATATTTTATTTTTCGGGAAAGACTTGAGAAAAATTCGTCCTGAAATATTATTCTAATTTTTGAAAAATAAAAATTCAACAGAAAAAAAAAGAAATGTGTTACGTTCTAAGTGAGGTCTGAATCTTCATTGAAAGTTGCTAACTAGCAAGTAATTGAATTAAAGCGTGGAACAATAGGCTGGGAAAAAGAGCACCAACCGATTGAACCAACGAAGAAATACTCATGAAGAATCAGCGATAGAAGCTTGGAGAGACATTTGAATTTTGTGAGAGAGAGACATCTCTTATTACCGAACAAATCCTTTGGCCAGGAAATAATTCTGCGCAAGATGGGTTCCGCGTTTGCTGACCTTGATTTAAAAAAGGGCAAAGATTGTCATTTGGAATGAAATTGTTTCTGCGAGAGAGAAATCCGGATGCCTTTTCATCAGTTCATAACGAAAATGAAACATGGATACACTAGAGTCAAATATGCTAGAGAAAAAGTGTAAATTGAACGTAAAACCTGCATTCAAGAAGGTAAGTGTCGTGTCATCAGTTGGGAAGGTTATGACCACATTTTTGTGAAACATGCGTGTAATGATATTTTAAACTATCTTGATTTATAAAACTATCACTTGTGTCTATTATTCAGATCTACTGAAATATGAAAGAGAAAATACAGATTGAAAAAAAAGGTATTTAGGCTGGGAAATGCTCATCTTCCACAAGACAATGATTCTGCACATAAATCAATGGTTGCAATAGCTAAACTCCACGAATTGTGTTTGAACTTTTGCAAGACCCCACTTAATCACTAGATCTAACTCTCGCCGACTCCCATCGCTTACCCAACCTGGAAATGACTTGGGGCGCTCGGTGTTTTCCAGGAAATAATGGCGCCATCTTCGCTGTGAATGACTATTTTGACACTTTGACAAAACCTTTTTTAAATACGCAATGATGAATGGAATATCTCTAAACAGAGTGCCCAGACCTAAAAGAAAAAAGGAAATTATGTAGATAAAAATATATTTACTAGTTTTAATTTTCTATTTTCGTTTGTTGTTGTGTTAGTGTCCATAAAAATCGAACTTTTGTGACTATCTGGATAAAAATGTTCCACTTTAATCTGCTAGTGACCATCCTTTCCAGTTCATCTAGTGACCTTCTGGTAGATTTTTCCACCCCGTCTAGCCAGCTTAAGCAGGTGTTCCTCTCATTCTTCTTCATTCAATTTTTCTCCAACTTATCATATTTTCTTATCCATTTATTTTCATTATGTGTCCGGAGTAGGTCAGTCTTTGTTTACATAATTGCGCTCTAAGGGTTAATGGTGAAAAAATTCTTAGCTGTGTGATTATATAAAAATTCTTACCAATTACAACTCTTGGATATAATTGTGCCCGGTAGATGAAAGAATTTGTCCCGAAATCTTGTACAAAGTTTATATAAAAAAAAAAACTCTCTCTTCCCTAACTTGTGAATTCTCGTTCTAT
>CP092886.1:148021060-148035280 GCA_030710605.1 Cordylochernes scorpioides
ATTGATATAGAGTAGAGTGACCACAATATTATTTCTGTGCAAAAATCATTTCAGTTTCGATATTTTGGATATTCTTGGTCACATATGCAACGATATATGTTCTAGTACCCCGGATGTAAATATTCGGATGCTTAACAAGTAAAGTATTTTCATATGGGCGTTTTCTTTTTTATTATTTACATGACAAGCTGTCGGACTCCACCCTTCAAACGGTCATTGCTACAGAATATATAACGGATAAAACTAAAACTTACAAAAGATGAATATAATAATATGTAAACATAACTATTGTTTTAAATATACAGTTAAACGTGTTTATAGCGCCCCCCTCTAAATAGCGCCTCCCTCTCTATAGCGCCCGATTTTAAATACGTAGTACGATGCGATTTACATTAAAAGTGACTTGTCTATAGCACCCCCTCTCTATAGCACCATATTTTGATGAGTTCCAAGAGAGGGCGCTATAGACAGGTTTAACTGTAGTATTTAATATATTATTTTGGTATATTATACAGTTAAACCTGTCTATATTGCCCCCTCTAAATAGCGCCTCCCTCTCTCTAGCGCCCGATTTTAAATACGTAGTACGATGCGATTTACATTAAAAGTGACCTGTCTATAGCACCCCCTCTCTATAGCACCCTATTTTGATGAGTCCCAAGAGGGGGCGCTATAGACAGGTTTAACTGTATATGGAAGACACCTTTTCTTCGGAAGATGATGTTGATATAGAGGTATTCATCTTTTGAACACTATAACGCTATACCGTCACAAGGTGAGATATTGTAAAATACCTCTACTGGAATCTAGAAAATCCAATATATAATATATGTGGAAATGATATAAAATATAAGAAAAAAATATTTATTTTCTACCAACCTTTAAACATTAATTCCGATTTTTATATAAAAATAACACATATAAGAAAAAATAGAAATTTTATCATATCTTGTGAAAATTTCTAGATTTCACTCTGATTATTTTAAAATTTAATAAAGATTTATTTTTCAATATCGGCTCTATTTTCAAACAAATTTGATTTAGATTGCTCCCTCTATGTAGAATAAATAATTAGAGAAAGTCATTTTTCTTTTAATATATTGAAAACGGTTCAATTATTCTGGAAAAATTTGTTTAATTAAGATCGATAGTACAAAAATATATTAACGAAAAACAAGAATAATTAGGGATGATTTTATTCGATTATACGTATAAAAGAAATTATTCGCTAATACATACACTCATTGAGAAACTTAAGAAAGTTGTATCTTTAAGCATGTATATCGGGAGTCAGACATTAACTTTGAAAGATATTACAGTGACCTTTATTTAATAAAGCGAGATATCCAAGTGTGGACAAAATTATCTCCGACTCCTTAAAAAAAAAGATGACCGGCGACATCAAAGACTTTCTACTTCCTCAAGTTTTGTTCATGAGCGTATTTTAAACTGATAGATCAAATTATATACGTACTTATTATATTATAGGTTTTCATTATAGAAGTATTTTTTTTACAACAAATGTTCTAACATGGAATATTTTTTATCGAAAACTAGAACAAATGAGAAAATACTGGAAATGTGACAAAATTAAGAGGAAAGCATCTCCTAATTGTGAAGATTGAAGTTAATGATGGCTTTCGCCATCTATCAGAATAAATCCCAACGAATCGGTGATTTTTTTTAAATTACAGAATATTGGCAAAATACACTTTCTTGATAAACGTGGTTAACTTTTCTTGAATTGTTGCTAAAGGCTTATATTCTAAATTAAAAAAAAAATATTTATTCAAACAGATTTCGCAAGTCATTAGCAACTTCCAGCTTTCTCTATTTCTCTCTCAATCAAGAAAGGTTTTTCTCTCAATGGAATATATTCTTAAAACTGAAAATACTTCGGCCAGTAAATCTTTTTATTACCTCGACCTTTGGTCAGAATCTTTTGTCCTCGTCAGGAGTAAACAAAAATTAAAATGAGAATAATTTTGAACGCCTTGCCAAATGTTTTAATTTTTGTTTGCTCCTGACGAGGATAAAAGATTTTGTCGAAACGTCAAGATAATAAAAATATTTACTGGCCGAAGTATATACAATTTTAAGAACTATGAATGCCGACCAGGCAGCCTCTATTTTTACGGAATATATTTTGTTGGTTATATAAAAAAATTCTGAAATGTGTAAAAAAATTATGGAATATTCTATTCGTTAGGTCGAAAATCTATAAATAGAACAACGAGAAGTGATTCTAAAATTTAGCTAAAGCGAGTATTCATCTCAGCGAGGTATTGGCAGCCCAAGGTGGCGATGGTGGGGACATCACCTGACGTGGGATAGACAGAAATAGACGATCCTGTCTGTCTATCTGGTAGTTGGACCTGACATCTATCTGGCTCCTGTCGTTGCTGTTCTGCTTCATTTCTTATTTACTTTGTGATTTTGACCCAAGCAGTGAGTTAGGAAATAGCCACGTGTATTTACAAACGTGACTGAAGGTATCACTTGTTTTAGTTAAGATTATAATACCGCTATATATATAGAAACATGCCATCGTTTTGAAAACAAATCGCTAAGACAAGATGTACACTCATGGAAGTTGTACCTTTAAGAATGTATATCGGGATTCTGACAATAAATATATGAAATATATTTGGTGTTAAGTGTATTTACGCTAGTTTGGCCTTAAATACCCATTTCTTGATTTCTCAAGAAGCTTCTGGGGCCAAAAATCCTTTTGGTCGCAGTGGTACAGACTACTCCTCGCTGACGAGCGCCAACAACGCGAAACGCGTTCGTGGATGGCTTTTCTTGATTTATCAAAATATTTGGTTGGCTAAATATCAGGGAACAGGCTAAATCAATGTTCAGTTGATTTCTGTTTCACCAGATGGCTCTCTGCCTTTTGTAAAGCACATGTGCTCCTGGTCAGGATATGCCATTTTTATTTTAAATATATTTAATACACAGTGACTTTCATTTAAGATACACGAGATAACCAAGTGTGAACAAAAAATGCCTCTGTCTCCTTTAAAAGTAAAACAGACAATCGGCAATATCAAAGACTTTCCACTTCCTTAAGTTTTTTCCATGAGTGTACATGTGATGAGATGATAATAATTACATCATATTCTTTAATCACTCGTTAGAAAAACATGTGTTCTTCTAGAGAGAATAAAAAGAAGTCTCATGGATATAATCGTTTGATTGGTTTGGAAGAAGGTTTCGAGCTATACATTCTTTATATTATGAACAACAAAGAAATAATAATAATAAAAGAATTTTCATCAAATACCAAAGTAAAATTTGATGAAAATATTTATTTATCCGCATTTTATATAATGGTTCTATTCCTACGTATCTCTGCCAGCATATGTTTCTAAATTTGAAAATATATAAATATGCACCTGCATGGGCTCTTCTGCCTTTAATTATTCATCAGAACGATGCATTATGTTATTCATCATAGTAGAAACACTTTATGAAGAATGAGCCACAACACCAGTTTCAGAAAATTCAGACAAAAAGACAACTTTTATACTTGAGGGTGAGGTGCTCCTTTAGGTACATAAACTTATTCCTTCTGCAATTTTATATTATATAAATATGTGTGTAGTGTATTTCACTATATAAATTATTTTTTGAATTTATTTTTATATAAGATCTTTAGAAGTAAAAAAATATTTATAATATGTATGTCGCATTTTCTCTTTAGAAAAAAATAACTTAAATATTGTCGCGTGTTGACCCTACCGGTTCTTTGCGACGATGCGCTTCTTCCCCCGTGGTTCACCTACTTAGGCTCCCGTTGCTCTTCCCTGCGGCTTTTCCCCGCAGGCCACCCAAAGACGTCCCGAGCTCCACCTCTCCAGTGGAAACTACCTTCCTCTGGCAGTATCTCTCGGCCTTACCACTGGTGGGGGGACACGAGAGACTTACCAGAAGAGTAGTAGTAGCAGCAGCCTGGCGATGATGACAATGGCGAGAATAACGACAGGAGGCGGCACGAAGACTTGAAGAACTTCCTTTTAATGTCATCTATTACTAAACATTACATCTAAATAAAATAACAGACAATGTGTATTTACATGACCCTACATCCTGGGGCCAACACAAAAGCGTATTTACAGCCAACCTTCCCAAGAAACGGGACCACAGCAGTCGGCGACTCCCACATCAGCCAGCAAGGGAATCCGGCGAAAGCGCCATCTATTGGCGGAGGTTGCAACCGTTTAGAGGCCTTACACGTAACAATATGATTTAAATGTATAGAAATTACTGTAAATATTATTGCTATGTAAAATATTACTGTGTTATATTTTAAAATGTTAGTTAAAGGTATTTAGCGCGCTAAACAACATGAAATAAAATCGAATACAATTTTAGAACGCTTCAGCTTTCACTTTCACAAATATCCTACAAAGAGAAGAAAGTTCAGAATAGAATCAGCCGTTGTACAAACAACGAGAGACACCTGTCGGGGTGGTTCTAGGGAAACCTTCTAAGAATAGGGTCATCACAATGTCGCGCCTCAGGTTCCAAGCCTCCCCATAACATCCGGGAGGAGAAAAGAGGTAAGTTTTATCTATCGACGTACTCATGAGAGAAAACGTTATTTCGGTGTATAATGAAAATATTTTCTATAAATCTCAATACCAAAATATAAAATACCAAAGACTTTTAATAGAATCTATATTAACAAACGACAAAAAAAGCATAAACAGATGCATAGAAAACATATGAAACAATATTGACAAATACTACCCCATAGATGAGGCAGTCTTATATATACCACAATAGTTCACGAATTTATTGGGTTTAATTTGAGATCTCGAGATATCATTCGACCAGCGCGTATCCTCCACCGTGCATGTATATTTTCAAAATTGTTTATAAGACACAAAGAATGTAATATATATTTTCTCCCCTCTCAATATCATTAATATTTAAATATTTAAAAATTAATTTGTATATATATATATAAATTATAAGTATATAACATCTATTTTTTTTTATCGTGATAAACCTGTTGAAGGACTGACAAGTCCGAAAGCTTGAAAATAAAAATTTGAACAAGAAACTTAACCCTAGAAGCTTTATTTATTTTATAATATAAATCTCAATTGCCATCTATTGATATAAAATTTGTAACAATTAAATTTACGCGCAAAGTGTTTCCTTTCAATAATATTATAAAATATGCATTAAAAAGGAGAAAATATATTTTAGCTACCACTATTAAACGATTAAATACGTATATTTGAGTCAAAATAAAACGGCGGGGAGCGATCATCAAGAATTTCGAACTTAATATGATTTAATATGGAGCAAGTTTTATGTTTCGCTAACTATTTTACCTCTTACCTCAATATACGATGATCGTTTACCTACACTTTTATTTTGACTCTTATAAATGTAATTTTTAAATAGCACCCATATAGTATGATGCATTAGCGCACCATCTGTTATGAAAATTCGAAACTAATATAGACGCGTATGATTCTTTCTGATATTAAACAATTTCTACTGCCCTTACTGCAATGAAAAATTAATGGGAGGGCCTAGCTCATCAGTGGTGAACCCTCCCAGCGGTTTCGCCAGTTTAATCTACCAATACCAAATACCAAGGTGGATTAAACTGGCGAAACCGCTGGGAGGGTTCACCACTGATAAGCCAGGCCCTCCCATTAATTTTTTCCATTGCAGTAAGGGCATTAGAAATTGTTCAATTTCAGAATTAATCATACGAATCTATAATAATTTCGAATTTTCATCATACATATAATAGCTGAAATACATACTTTTTCTGCCTCACTTATTTTATTCCGAATTTTAACCTGCTTGACGACTCCAAGAAAGCGAGGGTTGCTTTGAATATTTTAGAATTCAAAATGAAGTCCGTTACATTGACCCAGGAGAATGCTTTATTTCTTGAATAACTTCCGAGATAAGCGTGTTCTTCTGTATTCATTCAGATCCTCGCATTCAAAAGGAATGTAATCAATTGCTTCATCGTGATCAGATTCACAAAAAGGGCATGCATGATCATCTTTATTTACCAATTCTGCTCGAAAGCGTTTTGATTCAAGTATGGATATATGTAAAATAAACTGAATATATAATAAGAGTTATATATTTCAAATATAGAATACATTCCAATATCATATAACGTGATAAACGTATGTTGATATGAGGATCACAAACTCCGACGCCTTTTTAAGCAAAAGAGAGGGACTTTCGTTTTAAAACCGCGAAATATTGAAATAAATACATATAAAGATACAACATAGAAAATCGAGAATTCCAGTTATATAATATATCATAAAAATAAACAGTAAAAATTCGGATCCCAAATTGTTTTCTTGGGTCTAAAATTGATTAAATTACCACTAGGGTAAATTGATAAATACATTTTACCTTGTTTAAACATCAAAGTCTTTCCCAGAGTCCACTATAAATTAGGTTTTCTGTGTGTCTATGTTTTTTTTTATTATAAAAAAATATGTGTAGAGGGATAAAGTACTAAAATAGTATTCAATTTCAGTTGCCAAACCCTGAAACAAGGTAGAAATCCAAAGAGAAGAATATAAGTAGCCCGAAAAAAACGCCCTCAAAACATAATTTATCACATTTTAATTATTGTATTTTTTAAAAATTAAAATATAGTTTAAAATACAAATTTTTCTTGTTGAATTAGGCAATAGTTCATTTAGAAATAGAGATTTAAACTGATTTATCACAAAGTCATATAAGATTATGTAAATATGTGTGTGAGGGGTTGAAAATAAATATAAACATAGAATGAATAGTAGAAAAATAAAATCACCAAGGATGAGTATCTTATATTTAATGTTTACTTTTCAAGCTTTCGGGTATAAACGACCCTTCTACGTTTATACCCGAAAGCTTGAAAAGTAAACATTAAATATAAGCTACTCATCCTTGGTTATTTTATTTTTCTTTTTATATTAGTTGTCGAAGGATTTCGAGTCGATATAGAATAATTGTTGTGTGTGTTGTTATCCACCGTTGGGGTCCACCGTGCAGCCAGGTTTCCGACGAGGTAGAATTGCACCCGTGTCGAGTTCAATGATCGACGCATGTTCTGGCTAGTTTATTCAGATATGGCGTCGTTGAGAACCCGCAGGACGAGAGTCTCAGCCTCGTGTCCGCCAGGTATCTAAAACTGGTGTTACCATGCAGTAGACGCTGGTAAGGTTTTCCCAGATACCTTGCATCCTGGAGCTCAGCACGCGTTAAGCATGCTTTGGCAGGACCATCATCGGAGAAGACTTCGCAGTTGCTTGAACCAGCAGGTCTGGGGGCCGTAGGAATCTATTTATTAATTCGAAGACACAAAGCTCTCAGGCTAGCGGGGTATATAATTTGGCGATATACAGCTCATGTACGCTGGAGGTAGCCTCCTAGAGGCTAAGCAGTCTTCTCCTCCTCGAAGTGAGTCAGACGTCAGGAACCGGCAACGTCAACTACGTCAAGCTGCCAGCAAGTCAGAAGTCACTGTGGGCAGCTCTGCACCGTGAAGCCTGCACTCATTTCATGCAGGTGAATCGAATCTGACCCTCCATAGAAGTGTAAAGAACCTTAATGACAAGGTGCAGTTTCAAAGTAAATTTCTACGGCCGGAGTCAATAAATACATTTGTTCTTATTAAAAATTAATGGTATCAGAATTATTGACTTAAGAATATTTTAATAAACCTTCATCATTGTAGTTTGAAATGATTATTTTTGATAATAAAAATAACCCTAGGATGAAAAGTGGATTTATGCCTTATTTCGAATGTTGTTCAAGAAACTTCATCGAAAATAGATCCACCTGGCCTTGGTGTTTCTCGCTTCGTGCCTGTGATATACTGCCGTTGAGATTTACAAATGGCGTCAGCGCACGGCCCATTGCACATCCCATGTGCCTTATTCCCTCCAAAAAGATTCAAGGCCGACTGGGATAAAATTATTCTTCAGGTGTGTGGCGCAAGACTTTCTGATCTTTTGAAACGACCTTGCACGTTGCTATGTGGTTTAAATTGGAGGTTTGGATTTAACGTACTAACTGATATTTGAAGTGAAAGGTAGTTGGCGTCGGAATATGTAAAGTTCATAATATATTTTCAAGAGTAGAGTGTTAGGAAATCCCAATAAGGTATGTAAAATAGATTGTGCGTTCAAAGGTGGAGGAGCTTTCCTGTGTGTGTGACTCTTAATGTTTTTGATTATATATTTATATTTTTATTTATTTTTATTTAATTAATGAACAGTATTTCCTTTCTTTATAAATTTGCTCGTTATCAATAATATTTTCCGCCTATATTTCTCCATTTTTCTTTCTCACAATTATTAATATCTAAAATATAGAATCTTGGCCCATGTTTCGAAAATACGAGGCCTTTTTGATAGTTTAAGTTGAACATGCTCAATGCGTATCTATTTGTTGAATAGAAAAACTATGTTATAATTGTTTCATGATTGATATATCGGTTTTATATTTTGATTAAAAACTAATAAACAATATCAGAAATATACCAAATATTTTTCCCAATCAAATTGTCGAATACAGCAAGATATTTGAAGGCTTTTATCGAGATATAGGTACACATTAGATTGTCCAGGAAAAGATGTTACGGATGTGTTAATTGAAATAATAGACAACTAAATTTAAGCAAGGTTCATAAAATTTTCCTGGTTGTGACATGTGGTCAAATGTGAGGGAAGATATAAATCGAAGCCTTCCCTGTACTGGTGAAGGTCAAAGCCCGAAACCATAGTATACAGGTTGGGTTTTTGTCTGAATTTGCCAAAATTGATATAGTGGCTAATTCGTTATCCCCAGCTCTATTATTTCTACTGGGATGATAGCCTAAAATGTAGTGTTTTATGAATTTTTAAAGGGATAGGTGCCGCTTTTAGTACCTCTCATATGTGAACAGGTAAATCGATAATCGAAAATTTATAATTTCCATTATCTTTCACATATATTTTTGGGCGTGTACTACATATATATATAAATATATGAAACTTCTCCGGGAGGAAATTAATCTATAAAAATGAAGGTTGTCTCTCCCGGCGAAATAGACGCTGAAACTAAGCGCCATCTATTGATCGTCATCGCAAAATAGCGGAGAAGCGTCAATCTAGTGACCAGGTTTCGGGCTAATGGCCCTCGTCAGTCTAAGGCGGACTTTATTTCATGACATCCACAAAGGATCAAATGGAATATTCACAATATACCAAAAAGGTGTTTATCTATTAAAGTGGTGTGGCCAAATATAAAAAAGATGGAAATTTTGTCGGGAGGATATTGACCTATAAAATAAAGGTCGCCTCTCCCGGCAAAATGACGCTAAAACTAAGACGTCTAGCTTTAACGTCTATTTTGACGGAAGATTTTGTCTTTTCAGATATATACAGTGTACTCCGCTTATAACGAAGTCGCATTATCCATGACAATCACTTTCTTATATCCGAAGTTTGTTATATCCGCAGTTGGAAAAAAAATGTTTTGTACCAATAATTTTATTTACTATTCAACTCAAAAG
The DNA here is from genome assembly GCA_030710605.1 of Cordylochernes scorpioides. NCBI lineage: Eukaryota > Metazoa > Arthropoda > Arachnida > Pseudoscorpiones > Chernetidae > Cordylochernes > Cordylochernes scorpioides. The sequence continues at coordinate 148,030,608 of CP092886.1, forward strand.
ATCAACACAAAGATCAATAACAACCTCATCAGGTGTTTTTGGAGAAGTAGTTTGTGATTTTCTTTTGACATTTAGAAGTCAGTAACAAGTGCTGAACACTCTTTTCGATGTTGTCCAAGTCTGACAGATGCCTATGAAGAGACTTGGACTCATCCTGACATTGAAGAAACAATCGCAGAGTTTGAATGCTCTCCAAGACCTCTTTTGTATGCGGAATGTGGACAATTGGGTCTACTTCTTCATCAACTTGGTCCGTTTCTTCTTCTTCTTTTGCTTGAAGAATGCTCTCGACAATTTCTACATCGGATAACATGGCATTTGTAACGACGTCATTGTCAGCGTCAGCATAAGAATCGAAATCCATCTCTAACGGTATTTTTAAAACTTCTTTGCAAGCATAGTTACTAATTATATTAGGCATTACATCGGTCAACCAGTTCGTCATTGTCTCACGATTGACATCAGCTGATTCTCCACAAATGTTGCGCAGCTTGATGCCATGCCTTGCCTTCCAACGCTCGATCCATCCACCACTCCCAGTAAAATCCTTTAATCCAAATTCAAGAGCCAGGGTCTTCGCCTTTTCGGAAAGCAATGGACCATTAACTGGAAGCGCTGCACTTCTTGCCTGCTTGAACCACTGCAGCAGAGCCTCATCAACATCAGCATATGTAGATCCACGTGCTCGTTTCCGACTGCTTTCTCCCGCATGCAGAGCTTGTTGGTGGATCTTCTCAGAGTTCTTTATTATGGTGCTGAGCGACGACTGTGGGATATTATGTTTCTGGGCAACATCTGTCTTTTTCTTCTTCTCCACTTCAATCTCTCTTAGGATTTGCAGCTTGACTGACAGAGATAGTGAGTTTCTTGTTTGTTTTCGTTCTCCTGCCATGGTAAACGTTAATAAAATATAAGCGTTTATTAAACAATTTAATTTTGTTTAAATAATGTAAAAAAATACTTATAATATGTTTGCATATTTTAAAATTGTATATTATTAACTTATTTGTTGTGTATCATTAAATTTGTGTCATTCACACGTTGTAATTTGATATATATTATGCATAATATATTAGTCAATTATAATGGTAAATGAGAAAACTTCGTTATAAACGGATAAAATAAAAATTTATACATGCAAATCACTTCGTTATAAGCGAAAATTCTTTATATCCGACTTCGCAATATCCAGAGTTCTTTTAATGGTTTAAGCCCTTCTTTTCTTTCGTGCAGACAATTTCATTCGCTATATGCGGAATTTCGCTATAACCGACTTTGTTATAAGCGGAGTACACTGTATATATTTATGCCTTTCCATTATCCATCTTATTCCCCCCAAAATGTATTTTCTTTTATCTGTTACAGTATTGTAGGCTCTACGATATGTGTTTTAATTAAAATGGTTTAAAACATAATGTAAAAATGTATTGTTACCTGGCGTACCAGCCAACTTCGGTCACCACAGGTTTGGGAGCGAGAGATAAAATAGAGATGAATATAAAATATATTTTCCTGGTTATCGCTCGAGAGTAAAATGGCCCAGAGATAAATGGCGGCTCTATGAGAGACGGCTGATAAACACCACGTTATCGCGAGTCGCTAATTAGCCGAGGAAGTGATCCACGTGACGGCTTGACTGTTGCTATAGCAACCGACGTGTGTTTGCGATGAATGCTGGGATGACGGCTTTCCTCTAGTTTAACATTTCCATTGTTTTTTTCAAATTGAACGCGTTTTCTGTTTTAAAATGTCGCAAGGCAATATGATTTCTCATTAATATATTACTTTTTGTTAACGGAATTATCATTTCCTATAAAGAATGTGTTAAGCGCGCAAAATAATAATTTGATTCAGGGCATTTATTCTAGAAAAAATTTTGTTTCAGATTTAATGTTGGTTTTTCTATATTTAAAAAAAAAATATTAATAAAAACAGTTTCATTGTTTTCTCAAAATAAAATATTTCAATTTTCATATAGTATAGATACACATAGAGACGTAGGATAAACTTCCATATGCAAACACTCTTTGGATATTTGATAACCCCTAATAATTAAAAAATGAATAAAGAATTATTTTTAACAATGTAAAAGTGTTTATATATTTTTTATTTAACTTGCGTGTATTTATGAAGAATGGAATTTTCGTCGAAAATATAAAACATAGAATAAATAAATTAACACTTATAGAATTCGGAAATGTTTTTTCAAGTTTCATAGGCGCTAAGAAATCATCAGCCTACACCTAAATCATGATGTTAGAGAGTTCCATCGACCTCAGGAGGCGCCACGCGCCCCAATCGAGTCATTTGATATGCGGAAGTCCAATGGCGCTTCCTTCGATGTTATCACTCCCTTCAATCCTGACCACATAAAAATGTCGGGGGATCTCTCGGTCTATACTAAACTGGTTTCTTCGATCCTTGCTCCGCTGACTCCGGTGCATAACCTTCAAGGTTATGTAATAATTAAACAATTTTTTTTTAAATTATAATTTGGTGCTTACACACAGACACACAAATTTGCTTAAATATAATAATCTATATAGGGTATGAATTTGCAATTTTTTAGATTAAATACAAGACATCCTAAGCATAAACTACTCGCATCAATCAGGAGTTTTAACTACCTATTTTTATCTCAAGACAATGTTAATAAAATTAAAGTCATCGAAATTATTTAAGAATATTATATATCGTATAATGGCACACAAGAGGTTGTTCAGATTTCTTGCACAGAAACGATGCTGCGGATCGCAATGAAAAAGGATACCGCTACATAAAGAACGAGAGAGGAAAAATATGGATTGTTCTCAGTTCCATTTGACGCCAGCCTAAATAGAAGTTCTCAGCAAGGCGCTGCCAGGTGATTTCATTGAAGTCGATGCCACCTAGAAACAGAGAACTCCTCTAGAAGATACGAATGACAAAATCGCTCTTACACTAATTGTCGTGGGACTTCGTTAAAGAAATTAGCCTAACATCTTATTAGGAATTCCTAGAATGGATTTGTCACTTAATATGCATATACATACAAAAATGGAGAACCTCTCTTCTTAAAATGCATCAAAACAAGGAATGTATCGATATTTCCAGCGTAAATCGCGCGATTTCAGATCGGTTAATAACCCCATTACCATTTTTGGCAAAGGTGGACCTATTTACCAAAGTTACGGGCTATGGCCCTCATCTGTTATGGGGTGACTTCGATTTCATAACATCCTACGAGAGGAGTTATGAAATCGACTAAATATGCCAAAAGGCCATACCACTCCACCAGCCCATATATTCTTTTAGCAGATTAGAAAGATTCCATAACTCCTCTCGTAGGATGTTAGGAAATCGAAGCCACCTTTCAACTTATAAGGGCCATAAGCCGGCCATGGTGCAACAGTTGTCTTTTGTCGAATTTCCAAAGTAGGAGTTGGGGCATATTCATCGATCTGAAACTTGCCTTTTGAGCAAAACACCTATTTTGTGAAATGGTAAAAATTTTCACGAGTCACACACATTTATTAAGCCATTTCAAATCAAATTCATTCTGGCATGATGAGTGACATAGCCAGAAACCATGATATCCAGGTTGACCTTCAGGAATCACTAAATCTGATATGCTTGCATTTAACAGATCTGAATATCCCGGGTTTCAGAGAGCGTCGCTGAATGGCTCGTAATTTTTTTTTTTTTTTGCGTCTATAAAAGCATATACTCATATTGAAGAAAAACACTATTAATAATATTTTTTGTCTTATATTTTTATTATCTTACACTATATATCATATAACTTTTCCCTCTACATACACACCTGGATTAGTGTTAAAATGAACATTGAGAAAAATAAACTAGAGAGAGAGAAATTAACGACACCACCCTGTGTAGTAACACCCCGGATATTTTGAGATGAAGTGGATCGATATCGATAAAAACATAAATATTGAAGGTTGGGTTATCGATCTTAACGGGAAAAAAGATGAGTTAGTAAGCCAGGTTTGGTAAATGTGTCTGACTTCAACCTCTTATTTAGGCAAATATACCGATTTTTATCATTGCTAGATGTACGCGGCCTTGTAGCAGTATGATAGGGAAAGTGTTACGATGTTACTTGCACAATCTTACACAATACTAGATGCCAGAGTACAATTTGATTGATGGATCATCTAGTGGATTTGTATTATACATACTACATGAATATAATTTATTTTAAAACAACCTTTGTTTTGTAGATAAATAAAATGTAGTTTATACTAAATATATAGAATTGTGACTGTAGTGTGATACCCAGCAATGAGATTTGACCACTAAACCTACTACGGAGGTTTGTACGCTAGAGAAGATAGAAGCATTGTTTCAACATCTCAAACCTGACTCAAGTTTTTCCTCTATCAATGGATATAACCTAACATATATAACCTAACAGCCTCGTTTTTAGGTTTAGATGAGTTTTAACAACCTTCCAATTGGTTAACGGATTGAAGAGACTGGTTGGTTGGTAACCCATCCACAATTAACCAGTAGTATGACGCTTTGGTTGGTGGTTTATCTACAAATAACCGGTTACTTGACACGTTTTGAGTTCAAAACTCTTTAATCAGGTATTATATTAATTACATAATAATATTTACGTATTAAATGAATACATAAAAATGAATACTCGGCAAAATTTTCAAGTTTATTTA
>CP092886.1:148035380-148051056 GCA_030710605.1 Cordylochernes scorpioides
GGAAGGGAAATTGGATAGCTAGACCATTACAAAGTATTTAGGAAGTCAATATTTCGGACATTACAATGTTTTGGAAGATATCGGACATCCCACAGGGGTATGGGGCAGTGTAGAGAAAGCGAGTATTAAAAAGAAAGAGAAGATGAATCAGCATACATTACAGAGATAGGAAATTTGAGGGATCGTTGGTATTACAAAATATATTAAGACCTTTTAGGAGTTGGGAGGTAAGATGAGTGGGTGATACTTACACGGATAGATAATAACGGACAGATGGCCTTTATAGATAGGGAGGTTGAGACATTGGAGATTACCCAAATGAGCATGATTGGCGAGAGGGTATCACAAAGAAAGAGAATTAAGGACAGATGACCTTTAGTGGTAGGAGATTTGAGACATTAGATATTATACAAAGGAAGTAAGGAGAGCGGGTATTCACGCCACGTTGACAAGGTATTTGATAACGAGGCAAGGTAAATGTCAACTGCGTCTCTAAATTTCCCGCTGAATGGTTGACATTTTATATCTCTATCGCACCCACCCAGGATGTAGTTGGCGACATATTCAGTGTGCTGGGTCAACTACACTGGAACTCGCAGTGTGGGAAATATTATATTATTATTTATCCATTTCAACGTATTTGAAATATCGATGCGCTGTGAGTTCTATGCGTGTATACATATCTTTCAAAACCAGGCAATATAAACATTGTAAGATTTGGTTTTCCTTGAAAAGGGTGACAGAGGGTCATTGAAACGTAGGAATAAATAAATAAAATGGTTTTAGTTTTATTTAATCGTATATATAATTCTAACCTGTAAAATTAATTTTTCTATAATTGATCATTTATAATCAATCATTTTTGTTAATGTTAAATTAACTTTTAGCCTCGATGATATAGAAAAATACATCGATACAACTTTAAAAAATATATTTCTCTTTTTTTTTCTTTTGATTATATTTACTTTGTTTAAAATGTATATATTAGATAATGTATCACCCAATAAGCTTGTAAGACGTCCGTGGCTTACCTGAAGCACGCGACCTGCTGCGTGCTTCATAACAAAAACCCTCCGTAAAAGATGGACGACCGGTCCATCGAAATATTGGATTAATAAATAATCTTATTATAATCCAAAATAAGCTTTATTTTTAAAATATATTTATATATTACTGAATCTATCTCTCATATTATTTTTTATATACTAATGTTTTTATTATTTCAAAATAGAGAGAGAGAGGGTTAGACTAAGTTAGGTTTGTGGTTATAGGACTTAGGTTGGTCAATATTGGTTATATGTTTGGATTACTTGCTCGCATCGAGTCGGCTGTACGGTCACGCGTATTTGATTTCACAGACTCGATCAACAGTTAGATGTGCGATAAATTTGGATTATTTAATTAATATTGTTTAAATTTATAAAATGAATAAAGCTTCCAGTGTTAAGTTTCTTGTTCAAATTTTTATTTTCAAGCTTTCGGCCTTCAACAGGAGTATCACGATAATAAATTGATGAGATATATACTATTTTTATATATACCAATTAATTTTTACATATTTAAATATTAATGATATTGAAATTTAATTTGTATTTATAAACCTTTCGCATTAACATCAGCCCATCGCCAACGTTATTCAGAGAATTACCTATTACAGAGGAAGTGTTGGAGGTAAATCATTCATGTCGGCCAGGTCTTTAAAGATTCGTAGAATTGTATGTGCTTTCCCTATTTTACATATAAACAATGAGATTAGTATGAACGTGTGCTTCAGGTAAGAACATTACAATTTTCATCTAGATAACAAATTACAATGCTCACGTCAGTACCTCAATCTATCTTGCTATTGGCGCACCCAAGTAGGCCCTCGTAAATTTTATTACGACAATTTCGCACAAGATGTGTGTAGAAGGTATTTGTTGAAGAAAACTTCTTGTGCTGAAGAACTATGTGAGAAGTCCGGAGGAATTTAATTAAAATATATATATGAGTCTATAAGTTAACTCAATTAGGTCGTAGATTTCAAAGCTACGACCCTTGCCGAATATCCTTAGTTATTTGTATTTTTACCTTGATGTTGTATATCACTCAACAATATTCTTTATTGAAAAATTAAGGGTCCCCCGTATTTTTGTGCACTAAGAATATACTCGTATGTATATAATTCACACACAGAAGAACTTTTAAAATTTTTATATTATAAAAATTGTTTACATTCACTTTTATATATGTGTGTTTGTGCTTATTCAAACAAATTAAAAATAATAGCTAATTATTATAGGTTTTTATATAAGTATCGTTTTTTTAAGCGAACAAATGGTATATTGATGTGCAAAAATTGTTTCTCTTTCTTTTAACGATGCATCAATTCTCTACCTAAATCACACAAACTTTGATAGGTTTTATTTTTCAAATCGACCTTGGTGATATGTTTACAAGGTTTGAATCCTAGCAGAAGATAAGTGAAATATCTCGTCAAAATTTTGGATGTTTAGAATAAAAAATATTGTTCCAAGATAAGAGCCAATATTATTTTATATATTAGAAATGGATGATATAAAAAAATACACAATAATATTTTACGCAAAATATGAGGAACATTTTGATTTTATTGAAATAAAAAATACGGGTAATTGTGTTATAATATGTTGGAATTAGCGGAATATTGGTATGGACTAGAATAGCTATCAGTGACTGTACCTACGAAACCTTTTAAGAATACACAAAATTTAACTGAATTAGGATATTGTGATGAGTTATTTACACAATTTATTTTAATAAATTTCAGTAGTGTTATAGAGACACAAATTTGATTTTATTGGATGCTAACACGTCCTCACCAAACACATCTAGCCCAAGAATATCTTGAAAATGAAGGAATTGAACAAATGGATTGGCAGGCGGTTTGAACACATCTGGAATGCTCAGCCCCCATCCCCCTCTCAGAACATCAAATGAGCTTTGGTCTCCCATTTCACAAGAGCGGCCGCAAATCCATCCAGAATTGATATACCGTCTTGTGAGAAAGAGAAGGCGTTGTGAGCCCTGCATCTCTGCTAAATGTATCATATCTCTTATTAATAAAGTTATGTATTTTCAGTGGGTATTTTTACATGATTGCATGAACATGATCTTTAAACATAAAATTAAACATCATATTTTAATGATTAGCTCAATGTGGAATACGTTTTCAAATTTGCAGTTATAATCTATTTGTAATTTTCAAAATGCTATTTTATATGTCTTTTAACTTTCACACACCAGTCATTCACTCGTGGAGACCGTTTTTGAAGACTGTTTTTTATCAAACAGAACAGATGCCTTCGTCGGGATAAACGCGGACTGTAGAATAGCAGAGAGCTGTGTTCTCAGAAGAATTGCACTCTTGTTTAGCAATACCAGTCGCCGTATACAAGCCTGGCACCAATATGGTGACACACCGGTTGCATCGATAAAACGCGACTCCTTCACGACAACGTAACATGGTTTGGAGCACCATCGCCAAAGATATCAGGTCAAGCATATCGTTATTTAACGGTATTATTATTCTCCAAAACGAGATATATGTATGATATGCTGCTTCCGATAACACTGTCCTTCTTTCGTACCGAAGGCCATATACCAGCAGGCTAATGTACGATCACTTGGAACAAATATCAACCAATATACCTTGTACGCCAAGTTCTTCCTTCTGGTCATCAATATCCTTGATATCTTACATCGATATATATTTAATATATTAATTATTTTTATTAATATATATAATTATAAAACGAAAATTAAAATTATACCGCGAATGTTTCTTTTAAAAATCGAAATTTATTTTCAAAGAGAAATAGCGACATTTCTAACTTTGAGGATGAGGTATGGAAAGGTGAAACATGAAGAATAATGGAGAACGGAAAAATAAAAATTGTCCAGGGGCGGGAATTTTTATTTTTCCGTTCTCCATTACTCTTCATGTTTCACCTTTCCATACCTCATCCTCAAAGTTAGAAATGTCGCTATTTCTCTTTGAAAATAAATTTCGATTTTTAAAAGAAACATTCGCGGTATAATTTTAATTTTCGTTTTACAATCATCAGCCGCGTTATATTGTATTTTAAATGTTACTTTAATTATATATAATTATAATAAAAAGCAAATAATCATTTAAACCTAATTTATAGTTTTATGTACACTGGTGTCCAAAATTAAGGCAGCAAACACTGAATCTTTGATAAAATAATAATAATAATAATAACGAAAAATAATAAAAATCATTATATAATGTGCAAATTACACCACACGGTTTAGTTAGCTAATAAAAATAATTTTAAAATGCAAATTTGGGTCATTCTTTAAAGCGTTCGCTTGCATGCCTTTTTATCCAGCTTTGCAATTTTATTTAAACAATATTTCTTCCGTTTTATCTATCCATGGAACGTCATAGATGTTTAGAAGACTCATTGAAGTGGAGGGCCATTGGTAGAATAGAGGCAGGCCAGTCCCAAGCAAAAGTTACAAGATGGTTCGAAACGTCAGAAAAAGTGTTTTCGAATCTATGGAAATAATTTCAAGAAACAAGAGACATCTCCAGAAGAGAAGGACAAGGTCGCCCGAGAATCACAACCTCATCAGAAGAACGTTATCTGAAGTTAACGGCCCAAGGTTACCAAACAGCCAGACAGCTAACAATTGAGCTCTCTTCGGCCACAGGAACCATGATATCAAGGCAAACAGTTTACAGAAGACTCAATGAGAGATGGATGTATGCAAGGAGGCCGAAGGTTTGTATCCCTCTCACTGACATCCAAAAAGGGCTCGTCTAAATTAGTGCAGACAACATCATTCTTGGACCCAAAATCAGTGTGCTCCTGTTATTTTTAGTTATGAGTCAAGGTTCAGTCTTAACACGAATTTTAGACGTGTACTGATCTGGAGAGAAACCGGGACTCAAAATCAACCCTAAAACAACAGAGAAAAGGACAGTTACGGTGGCCAAGGTGTCATGGTCTGGGGTGGTACGTATCATGTTAGACGCACGCACGCCATTACATATGTTTGATGTGGCACCCTGACTTCTCAGCGGTACAGAGACGAGATACTTGAGCCCTATGCAAGTTTTTTAGGGGTGGGGTCGGATTCTGGTTTATTTTATGGATGATAATGCTCGTCCTCATAGAGCCCTAATGATAAACGAATATCTTGAAAGTGAGGGTATTCAAAGGATGGAGTGGCCTGCCAGTCCACCAGACCTCAATCCTATAGAACATGTTTGGGATGCCTTGGGGAGACGAATTAGATCTCGTTCACGTCCACCCAGGACCACCCAAGAAATGGAAACTGCTTTGGTTGAAGAGTGGGATTTGTTGCCTAAAGTGCTCTTTAATTGCCTAATAAACAGCTTGAAATGTCGTTGTGACAGCTGTCAAGCTGTTAGAGACGACAACACACCCTTTTAAGCCATCAAATATTGGTCAACATCTACCTGAAATTTGGACTAATTATTATACATTTGCATGACTCTGTAAAATATATTTCAACAATAAATTCATTTTGTCAACTTTATTTGTTATAGCTTTGTCTATCCACCTACAAATTTCGTTCAAAACAATTCTAAATTTTTTAGGAAACTAACATTAGGTGTTTGTTACTTTAATTTTGGACCCCAGTGTATAATTAACTTATATTTTACAATTAGACATCATATAGAAACAGATCAGTGTGAAGAGAAAGTTTTACTCGAATTTAAAACGGGGCAGTAAAACTGAACAAACAAATTTATAAAGCGTTTAAAATTATAATAACAACCTTCTATTAATGCCTTTTATAAATTCTTGATCTCCCTTTTACACTTCAAACGTGGCTATATCTCATAAATTCAATTATTAAAAAAAGCTGGGATAAGGGTAAATAAATCATTATAAATAATTAAAGATTTTTAATTATATAATTATAAAATTATAGAATATAATTATAGATATTCTATATAATTATAGAAATAAATTATTATAAATCCAGATTTTGGACAGGAGATCAATGAATTTAACTTCAATTAAAATCTTATGTTGTTTCTTCTCGAATAGATTATAGCCAACCATCTAAACTCAACATGGGTATTTACCTCAAGACACATATTTGAGAGAGTAATACGCCACAATATCCTATAATCTCTACTTCAACAGTTACACCAATATATATATATTTATTTATGAATATAGAGCAATCCATAATATATATATTCAAAAGAAAATATATGGTTTGTTTTGGATTGTAATACGATTTTTATTAATCCAATATTTCGATGGACCAATCGTCCATCTTTTACGAGGTTTTTGTTATGAAGCACACAGCAGGTCGCGTGCTTCAGGTGAGTCACGGATGTCTTACAAGCTTTTTGGGCGATAAACCATCTAATATTTTAAAATATATATATATATATATCTGAAATACTTTATCTTCTTTGCCAATAAAACCCAGTCCACTTTGACAGCACAATCTGGTGTACAACTCAGTTTTTTGTATGAAAAATAAACAATCAACAAATTATCCTTCTTAACAATGGAATTTATATTTATTGAACCGACATTTCCAGATTTCTGGTGCATCACTTAACCAGAGAGTTATAAATAGATTATATACATCAACTATCATTTATAAAAATATATAATTATATTGAAAATATAGCAATCCATAAATAAATCTTTGAATAAAAAGGAATATTTTTGAATCAAAATATAATTAATTTTACCAATTTTTCAGTTGGCTAAACGCCAACCTTTTTCAAGGTATTATAACATATTAATGTGTAACAACAGCAATCTCAGCGCCACGTAACGTCAATAGAATTAAGTTAAAAAAATATTTTACCAATATTCAATGGGGAGGAAAAATATTTTGAATATCTCTCTCTCTCTCTCTTTCTCTCAAAACAATAACGCCTATTTTATATTCACGCTATCATATTATATATATAATAATTTATAATATGATGCACCAGCGCGCCATCTGTTTTCAAAATTCGAAACTGTTTTAACAGCGGTATGGTAGATTAAACTGGCGAAACCGCTGGGAGGGTTCACCACTGATGAGCCAGGCCCTCCCTTTAATTTTTCCATTGCAGTAAGGGCAGTAGATATTGTTTAATTTCAAAGAAATTCTTGCGCGTCTAAAATAGTTTCGAATTTTGATATATAATAGTAAAAATAATTGTAAATATAAAATAGGTGTTATTGTTAATATTCAAAATATTCACACCCTTATTTAAAAACAAAAAAGTGTCCATTTTTTTTCTCCCCATTGAATATAGGTAAAATATATATATTTTTAAACCTAATTCTATTGACGTTATGTGGCGTTGAGTTTGTTGTTGACACATATTAGTATGTAATAATACCTTGAAAAAGGTTGGCGTTCAGCCAACTGAAATATTGGTAAAATAAATTATATTTTGATCAAATATATGCCTTTTCAATTAAAAATTATGAATGTGATGACTTGATTAGAAACCCACTCATATTTTACATTAGTGTCTCGATCCTCGGATGTATTTGATGCGAAAAGTAAAAAATATTTAAAAGATTTTGCGAAGTTCTGATTGAAATATTTCTAGAGATATAAATTGTGCGTTGTTGGCTTTGTTTGCGTTTTGTTGTGTGTTGTGCTAATTATCTATACGATAAAAGTTGCTTTCTTTTTCCCAACTAAAAGTATATTCATAACAATTTATTTTAAAAAAATAGTTTCTAAGCAACTTTTGTATTAATTAATACATTTAGTCACGCTTCGAGATTATCTCTATATTATACACTTATAATATATGCTACTATATATATATATGATATATAATATATACAATATAACAGAGTAATTATTGTAGGTATGAGAGCTAATAATGTAGAACAAACTATTTATTAATTTTATATATAAAACATACGTGTAATTGGCATGCAAGGTTATGTAAGCAATCCGTTAGAATGCCCAAGAGTAGAGAAATATCTAGGGGTTGGGACAAGGGAAGTTCCGCCACGGTACCCACCCGAGGGCCCCGCGACACAGAACACGATAGGCCGGCGCGCGGGTAGTCATGACGTCGGCTAGCGCCCGTCTGGTAGCTGCGCATGGCCCCCAAATGCTGACGTAATCCGAGAACAGCGCCCACGTACTTTACGGATAGTCTTACATTTTGAGCTTGGAACAAGCAAAAATCGATAACCTAATCCACAGGTATAAAACAGTTGGGGATTTATAAATATATCTATTGTAATCAAACACTTATCAGTATATTTTCAAATTTAAAAAAAGGTTCGAAGAATATATGTATATAATTAGTTATATATAATACGAGCAGTTATAGCGGTAAAAAAAAAAACATAAAACGAACCCTACTCAATAGCAACCGTCGTCTTTTTTGGAGAGAGGAACAGTGTTGACGTTTCTAAAAATGTTTTACAAATTCCTCTACGTGTTCACAACCGCGTTTCAATTTTGCTCACATCAAGATTTATTTTTTTTTCACAAGTCTTATCTTCTGAAAGTCATAAACCCTCAAAATGTACAATTTCTTTTAAACTTCTTGGTATTCTTTATAGTGAAAAATCGCAACTTACAAAGTGTGTACCAATACCATTTCGAGAGCCATAAATTTCTTAAATTTTGGAAAAATTGCCATTTGTATGATTTTAAAAATCAAGTTTAAAATATTCAGCTTTTCTCTCTCTCTCAATCCTAACAGATTTGAAACAGCTATATAATAGGGAAGTAGTTCATCGATTTTATTAAATCACACAACCAAAACCAAATCCCTAAAGGTAAACTCTACGTGATAATTTGATACCAGAATCCTACTATAGTATTACAGTACTCTCTCCAATCTGAAAATGGTAACAAAGCTGGTACCAAAACGTCACATATAATTTACTTATCTGTATTTGGTCTTGTTTTCTGTAGTTTTATCTATAATCCAAATTACATTTCATCACTTTTTAATAAGAAATTAGTGGCGAAAAAAAAAGGAAGCAATATAAATATATAACCCACGACAACTGCGTAGTAGTTATATACCTAAGCCCATATATGGTCAGTTTGCCAAATTACATCTCACAACTGAATCTTCATAAGCATCACTTGAAATAAACGACATTTATTTTAGCCTTGAAAATAATGGCGAGTTAACAAATTTCGCAATTGTTTTCACTATAAATGAGAAAATATTCGTTCTTTGAACTTACAAGTTATAGAGACCATTTATAAAATTTCTATCATAAGGTTGAAAGGTGCAAGAATACAATAGAAAGAATAATCATAGAGTTACGATAATAATTTGGCAGAAAGATAAAAAAAATATTCACGCTTTTTCGAATTAAAGCTCAGGTTGAAAATGCTGAAAAACGACTTGAACCACTAAACCTACCTAACATTAGCTACACATATGTTTGGGATTTTATATTTATCTTATTCACAAAATTCCTCTTCATCCTAAATGTTCTAATCAATTGGTGCATGTGCAAATAACTTATTAGGACTCTAGTATTTTGGAGCGTAAAGTGAATTTTACATCATTATACATGGTGTACTGATAGTGCAAAAAATGCCAACCCTCCATGTTTAACATGGCCAGTAGGCTGCGTGAATATATCATCTTAATCAAATTTAAAATGTTTAAATATATATATTCGAAACTATTTTGAAGGCGTGAGATTCTTTTTGAAATTAAACAATTTCTACTGCCCTTACTGCAATGGAAAAATTAATGGGAGGGCCTGGCTCATCAGTGGTGAACCCTACCAGCGGTTTCGCCAGTTTAATCTACCATACCGCCGTTAGAAATTGTTTAATTTCAAAAAGGATCTTACGCCTTCAAAATAGTTTCGAATTTTGATAACAGATGGCGCGGTAGTGCATCATATTATAAATATATATATATATTTAATAATTCTAAAATTTTCCGAAATATATGTGCCTTGTGAACCTTTTCTCGCTAAATAATTTCCTAACGCCGATGTCTCTATAATCTATCCAAAATTAAAACCGAAACAAAAATGTAAATATTCGCCCATCTGTAAAAGAAATTAGCGAGATATCTGCACGTTAGAATATAAATAATTTATTTTTTCAAGTGAAACAATTTCCTACTGATTTACTGCGATGACGAAACTATTGATGAGGCCTGGCTCATCAGAGGTGAATCCTCACAATGGATTTGTAAGTTTAATCAGTGGAATTGTAGATGAGACAGGCCCTCACAATATTTTCTAACTGTAGTAACAGAGACACATACACAATCGGAGCATATTCAACTTTAAAAAAGATAAGTATTGCACTAAATTGTTTATATTATTGCATCTTCGTATGTGCAAATAACATCACCGTCATCAATAGAACGAGATGAAAAAAATAACAAACGACAATTTTTATTGCTTCTAAATTTCCAATGGAAATTATTTCTATGAAGAAAGAATTCTTATTAAACATTATTTTGTGGAATGAAATCCGTTTTATTTTTTATTTATTGATGGCTGTGGCAGAATCGTTTATCATTGTACTTTCAAGGAATCGTTTTTTTACATTTGAATCCATTTATGCACGTCTTCATTTATTTCAATTCTTTCCTATTTATTTTATATATGGATTTTCTCAAACTACTCAACACTGACATATACTCCCACTCACATATATAAAGTTCGAGAGGCTGGAGACATATGTATATATGTGGAGAAAAATATACAACCATATAAAACATATATATGAAAGCTTATCCTGACCAGGAGCCATCTAAAAAAGCGTATGTGCTCCTGGTCAGGATTTGCCTTAATTAAATTTAATATCAACACCTGACCTTTTATTTTTTTCATATTGTTTCTTCGTATATATGTTTAAAAAAAACAAAATATTTTCACAATTTTATCATGAAAAGAGATTCATATATATGTGTATATTTCAAATATTTAAAATAATATAGTATATATATATAATTAGAATATTTATATATAATTTATCAAAACAATTTCAAAAAGCGAGAAGAGCTGTCTTTTATGTAGTTTCAGCGTGCGTGAGTGGAAATGGGTGTTTAATGAAATTTGAATTGATAATAAGGCCCGGGGAAGCTGAAAATGAACTTTCTTCTCACTCTCTTGTCTGCATAGCATTATTTTTCATGTAAAGATAATTTTATTATCCTATTTGTGTATTATATATTTTTAATATTTGATAATAAAAATATTTTCTCAATTTAAAATGTATCATATTTTCTTTGCCCACCCTGTAATTCCAAATCATCTAAAGAGAATGCGACGATTTATCTCAGTGATGGATTTGTTCTAATTTTATATAGACTCATTCTTCGCATGAATAATTTGCAGCTTAAAAAACTTATGAATGAAATCCGAGCTTCTTTTGATGGTGTTCATCAATCAATTCAAAATTAATAAAAATGAAAATTTTAAAATTATATATATATTTAACAATTTTTTTTTTTTTTTACTCAATGAATTCATCAATTAATTGCTCATAAAAAATTTATCCTTCCGTTTTCTAGACTGAGTTCGACTAATACAAAATGTTTCTTGTAGACATTCTCTAATCCAAAACTTTTGAAATGCTCTTTCAAAGTTTAATTGTTTTCATTTGTATTTCACAAACTAATTTATTACATAAAGGTTTTAAGTGTAAATTGATTGTGATTTACAAACCATGTTCCCAATTTCCCAAAGGACAATGATTTGGAAATTACAAGCAATTTATTAAAGTGATAAAATAATTTAACTCTCCACTTTTATTTCGCTTTTCCCATCTAAAATGACGATTAATATATATTTTTTGATAATTTATTTTTCAAAATTAATATACGTACAATAAATGATTTCTTTAAAATCATCGAACTGTGAAAACGTTTTTATGTAAACTATTGATTTCTTTTTGAAGCGTTCGATATTTATCGATTGACTATGAAGTTCTCAATCAGCCATTAACGAGCCTGTATTTTGTACTTACTTTGTTTTATTAAATCTTTAACGAATGAAGACATTAAGACGCGAATGTCTCTTTTCACAAATAAATCAAAATAAAATATTTATTTATAAAATTTATTTGATTCATATTTTAAATGTTTTATTTTATCTATGCTTTGGCTTGGATCGCGATTTTTTTATATAGAATATCCTCAAAAAATGGAACAAACGCGATTTTTTATGAGAATTGCTTTAGTAAACATATTGTACGCAGGATAACTCGATCGAGTAAATATTGAAGAATATTTTGAATTTTGAGTATAGATTCAGGTGTCCATATATAAGAATCTATTCGGATTTTACATATCTATATGTCTATCTATATATCTATGAAGAACTAGTTAAAATCTGAAGATACAATTATTTGCAACAAAATGTCCATAAGTTCCACCACCAGAAAAATATACATTTAGCTAAAATGAACACAGATATTCTGATAGATCAACAAGAAGCGTATTATCATAAAACTAAAGGTTGTCTGGCCAGCATTCATATTTCTTGAAAAAAAATAGAGACTTGGTCAGAAAAGTGTATTTTTGTTCATTTTTATCGACATTCACCCAATATTTCTTTGTCTTGAGGGTGAGGAAAATCTTTCAAAATGTGCGTTTTCTTTGTTTTATGTTTATTTTTATTATATCATGGCGATTATGTCCAAATAACGAAGAAAATTTTCTTCCAGTTGTCTTCCTTTCTTTGGAAAATGTAGAATAAAAAAATAGAATAAACAAAATGATTTAATAATTGAATTGATAGTTTATGTGTGATATAATTTTGTTTTTAAAATGTGTGAAAGTTGTGGTCTCCTCTGGTAAACTGAACTGTTAAAATCGCTGAAAGAGAGCGTTCATATCTGATGAGCCAGATGCTCCAACAATTTTATAACCTTCCATTTCAGAGTATTTGTATACCTTTGCCTTTCTAAAAGGTAGTTAAAATAATTAGAGCCATATTGATGGTGAATAGGGAATTTTTACATGTTTGAAAGGAAAGCTTCCTTTGAAAATGTGAATACTTGTTGATAGTATATCCAAATTACGTCACCATACTTGCTTGTTGACTCTACTTGAAGGCAAGTTTATTTATTTTATAGGATTTATCTTCTTTACACACATGGCACACGCCAAACATAAGCTACCAAGATAACCTTTTTTTTAATTCCCGCGAATACACATTCAATTGGAATGATCAGGAATTTTATATCCTGACCTTTACCTTTTATGGAACATTGAGGATAACAGCATTATATATTGATTCAATAAATTATTATGAACTTAAAGATATTATCTAATAGCATGTTCATTTAAACGAAGAAAATGATAATGATAATAAGATAATACATGCTAGAAAAGAAAGAAAAATGTAAGGTTTTAATACCTTACATTTTTCTTTCTTTTCATTTTTTTCTTTTCTCTTTTTTCTTTTTTCATTTTTTTCATTTCTTTTCTTTCTTTTACATTTTTCTTTCTTTCTTTTTTAAAATCCTGAACTAAATCATTTTTATATGATGGATATTTAATAGTAATCGCAAGGTAATAATATTTAATCCAAATAAGTAATTCATTGCTGATGCTTCCGTAGCAGCGTTTCTGCCAAAATTATTCGGACAAAATTCGGAGGATGATAACATTGTTTGTGAGAATGGTTATTATGCTCTTATCAGAAGATCACATAAAAATTACTTTTTTTTTAATTCAGTCTTAACTTATCTATAATCCAAATTGCAGCTATGCATGGTTTTTGATAGGTAACATAACCAAACCCAAAAAGGTAATTTATATATTATGCTTAGGTGTAGCAGCATTGTTAACATCAAAATTCGAAACTATTTTAAAGGCGTAAGATTATTTTTGATATTAAACAATTTCTACTGCCCTTACTGAAATGGAAAAATTAATAGGAGGGCCCCTGGCTCATCAGTGGTGAACCCTCCCAGCGGTTTCGCCAGTTTAATCTACCATTAAAGATACCATCTAGATTAAACTGACGAAACCGCTGTGAGGGTTCACCACTGATGAGCCAGGCCCTCCTATTAATTTTTCCATTGCAGTAAGGGTAGTAGAAATTGTTTAATATCAAAAAGAATCTTACGCCTTTAAAATAGTTTAGAATTTTGATAACAGATGGCGCGCTAGTGCATCATATTGTTAATATCACCAAAATGAGTGCTTTGTGATAAAAATGCACGCATGCTTCACTTGGAGAAAACGGGGACACCTCTTGGACGTAACTTCCTTCTCTATTCTTTGTTTTTATCTCGTTTTGACAGTTTATCTCTTTGGTGTGTAAAATAATTCTATTTTGGTCTATAAGTAGAAAGTTCACCTCTAGCTTCAAAATGGGCGCAAAAGTTATGCAACATTACTTGGCCATCTAGCAGCATCGAGTCAATGACAAAGCGACAACTTTGGAGAATTCAGAACGCCCACCTGGAGACCATGGTTTTGGGCTAATGTCTTCGTCAGTTTAGGACGGGCTTTGGTTTCATGAGATTCACAAGGGATTCGTTGAAACTAGATGTCCAGAACTGATGAAGGTCATTATACTAAAATAATAGTTTCACGGCTAGCGTTCTTTATTTGCCAAAGCTGGTGTTGTGGCTTTGTCATCGATCCGAATCTGATAATTGTCACAGATGATCAAGAGATGGGGATACATTTTAGTCAATTTTGATCGGAAAGGTGATAATCTTTTTATATAGATCATAATTCTCCAGGGATAATTTCCATCAAAATTTTTGTTACTACTTTCTTTGCATTTAATCATATTCTAGCGAAATATTTCTTGTCGATGGTTGGGTCTAATGCCAAATTTTTAGTAACCTTTGAGTCGTAGATTGTGTGCCAAAATTGAGAACATTTCCACAGCCTTTTTCAAAATAGCGTAGCACGGTTATGACAGAAAAAAATATGGAAAGAAAATAATCTACTGATAAAAGGAAGTAAGAAATAAAAGTCTCAAGAATAATTTCTATAGGAAGTGAAAGATAGAATTAAAAAAAGGGAATGAAATTTATTTGGTTTTGAAAATAATTAACTAATTTCCTTTTTTCCCTTATAGCACATATTGGTTGGTGTTTTTTAATATATACATTTTCTTCTATGTTTTATATTCCTCCTCTAATTACCTGGTTTCTACCTCATTTAATATTATTTCTATATAACGTCATATAGGAATGGCAATAAGGTAAAAAACATGACTCAATTACTAATATCCAACAGAAAGGACTTCTCATTTTTTCCTGAAAATATTTCAGACAAAGAATTCCTAAAAAAATATAGTTTCTAAAATATTCATTTAACTAAATGGGTTATTGAGATTATACAGAAATTATATATAAAAACCCTTCTTACAAAAATTAACCAAAGCCTTACAGAAATCTTTTTAAATAATTTTCAATGAGCCAGACATGTTTGGCTTTTTAAATGAAACTTTATTGTCTCCGTCGTAATTAAAACCCGGAGAATCGACGGTGCACCCACGCGTGACATTTGTGGCGAGGTTCCATCTTTTCATCAGTTGGAATACTGCGAATTGGATATATATACACATGTATTTTTATCCAATAATGTGAAATACCATTTTACATTTGTTTTAAACATGAAAGAAACCTCAAATTACAAATTAACATGAAATAATTTTGATTATAATTATTAATATTTAGCCAATAAGAGCACAACCTAATA
>CP092886.1:148051156-148096530 GCA_030710605.1 Cordylochernes scorpioides
GTGTTTTAATTAAAATGGTTTAAACATAATGTAAAAATGTATTGTTACCTGGCGTACCAGCCAACTTCGGTCACCACAGGTTTGGGAGCGAGAGATAAAATAGAGATGAATATAAAATATATTTTCCTGGTTATCGCTCGAGAGTAAAATGGCCCAGAGATAAACGACGGCTCTATGAGAGACGGCTGATAAACACCACGTTATCGCGAGCCGCTAATTAGCCGAGGAAGTGATCCACGTGATGGCTTGACTGTTGCTATAGCAACCGACCTGTGTTTGCGATGATTGCTGGGATGACGGCTTTCCTCTAGTTTAACATTTCCATTGTTTTTTTTTTAAATTGAACGCGGTTTTTGTTTTAAAATGTCGCAAGGCAATATGATTTATCATTAATATATTACTTTTTGTTAACGGAATTATCATTTCCTATAAAGAATGTGTTAAGCGCGCAAAATAATAATTTGATTCAGGCCATTTATTCTAGAATAAATTTTGTTTCATATTTAATTTTGGTCTTTTCTGTATATGATGTATTTTAAAAATAAATTGAATAATTTTTGATGTATAAAAAAATACTAGTATAAACGGTTTCATTATTTTTTTCAAAATACAATATTTCAATTTTCATATAGTATAGATACACATAGAGACGTAGGATAAACTTCCATATGCAAACATTCTTTGGATATTTAATAACCCCTAATAATTAAAAAATGAATAAAGAATTATTTTTAACAATGTAAAAGTGTTTATATATATAGTTTATTTAACTCGAAAATATAAAACATAAAATAAATTAACACTTATAGAATTCGGAAATGTTTTTTCAAGTTTCATAGGCGCTAAGAAATCACCAGCCTACACTTAAATCATGATGTTAGAGAGTTCCGTCGACCTCGAGAGGCGCCACGCGCCCCAATCGAGTCATTTGATATGCGGAAGTCCAATGGCGCTTCCTTCGATGTTATCACTCCCTTCAATCCTGACCACATAAAAATGTCGGGGGATCTCTCGGTCTATACTAAACTGGTTTCTTCGATCCTTGCTCCGCTGACTCCGGTGCATAACCTTCAAGGTTTGGAAATAATTAAACAATTTTTTATGATATTTTGGTGCTCAGAGATTTTTTCGTAAATATAATCATCTATGAAAAAACAATAGAAAAAATTTTAAAATATGTGGGTCAGGTGTTGATATTAAAAATAAAAAGGCATATCCTGACCAGGAGCACATGTGCTTTTCAGAAGGCAGAGCGCCATCTGGTGGAATAGAAATCAACTAATCAATGATTTAGCCTGTTCCCTGATATTTGGCCAACCCAATTTCTTGATAAATCAAGAAAAGCCATCCACGAACGCGTTTCGCGCTGTTGGCGCTCGTCAGCGTGAAGTAGGCTGTACCACTGCGACCAAAAAGATTTTTGGTCCCAGAGGCTTCTTGAGAAACTAAGAAATGGGTATTTGAGGCCAAACTTGCGTAAATACGCTTAACACATGAAAAGATATGTGCTCCTGGTCAGGATATGCCTTTTTTAATTTTAATAATCATCTATATAAGGTGTTATTTTGCAATTTATTTTCAATACAAGACATCCTAAGCATAAACTACTCGCGTTCAACCAGAAGTTTTAACTACTTATTTTTATCTCAAGACAATCTTAAGAAAATTAAAGTCACATTGAACTAATCTAAGAATATTATATATCGTATAATGAATGGCACACCGCGGGTTGTTTAGATTTTCCTGCACAGAAGACGATGCTGCGGATCGCAATGAAAAAGGCTACCGCTACATAAAGAAAAAGAGAGATAAAACAAGTATTGTTATCAGTTTAATTTGACGCAAACCTAAATAGAAGTTCTCAAAAAGGCGGTTCCAGGTGATTGCATTGAGGTCGATGCCACCTAGAAACAGTACTCCTCTAGAAGATCCGAACGACAAAATCGCTCTTACACTAATTTTCGTGGGTTTTGTTAGAGAAATTAGCCTAACATCTTATTAGGAATTCCTAGAATGGATTTATCACTTAATATGCATATACATACAAAAATGGAGAACCTCTCCCTTTAAAATGCAATAAAAACAAGGAATGTATCGATCTTTTCAGCAAAAATCGCGCGATTTCAGATTGGTTGATTACCCCATTACCATTTTTGGCAAAGGTGAACCTATTTACCAAAGTTACGGGCTATGGCCCTCATCTGTTATGGGGTGACTTCGATTTCATAACATCCTACGAGAGGAGTTATGAAATCGACTAAATATGCCAAAAAGGCCATACCACTCCACCAGCCCATATATTCTTTTAGCAGATTAGAAAGATTCCATAACTCCTCTCGTAGGATGTTAGGAAATCGAAGCCACCTTTCAACTTATAAGGGCCATAAGCCGGCCATGGTGCAACAGTTGTCTTTTGTCGAATTTCCAAAGTAGGAGTTGGGGCATATTCATCGATCTGAAACTGTGCCTTTTGAGCAAAACACCTATTTAGTGAAATGGTAAAAATTTTCACGAGTCACACACATTTATTAAGCCATTTCAAATCAAATTCATTCTGGCATGATGAGTGACATAGCCAGAAACCATGATATCCAGGTTGACCTTCAGGAATCACTAAATCTGATATGCTTGCATTTAACAGATCTGAATATCCGGGATTTCAGAGAGCGTCGCTGGATGGCTCGTAGATTTTTTTTTTTTTTTTGCGTCTATAAAAGCATATACTCATATTGAAGAAAAACATTATTATTAATATTTTTTATCTTATATTTTAATTATCTTACACTATATATTATATAACGTTTCCCTCTGCATACACACGTGGGTCAACGTTAAAATGAACATTGAGATAAATAAACTAGAGAGAGAGAAATTAACGACACCACCCTGTGTAGTAACACCCCGGATATTTTGAGATGAAGTGGATCGATATCGATAAAAACATAAATATTGAAGGTTGGGTTATCGATCTTAATGGGAAAAAAGATGAGTTAGTAAGCCAGGTTTGGTAAATGTGTCTGACTTCAACCTCTTATTTAGGCAAATATACCGATTTTTATCATTGCTAGATGTACGTGGCCTTGTGGCAGTATGATAGGGAAAGTGTTACGATGTTACTTGCACAATCTTACACAATACTAGATGCCAGAATACCATTTGATTGATGGATCTTCTGGTGGATGGGGCCTACTAAAGAATAACGATTCTCCTGAAACAATCTTTGTTTTACTGATAAATAAAATGTAGCTTATACTAACTAGAACTGTGACTGTAGTGTGATACACAGCAATTATTTCACTGCTAAACCTACCACGGAGGTTTGTACGCTAGAAAAGATAGCAGCAATGGGTGTCAACATCTCAAAACTGACTCAAGTTCTTCCTCTATCGATGCACTAAGCACAAATATAAATTAGCAGCCTCGTGTTAGATTTGGATCAGTTTCTACAATTTTCCAGTTGGTTAATTGAAGAGACTGGGTGGTTAGTAGCTCATCCACAATTAACCAGTAGTTTGACGCTTTGGTTGGTGGTTGATCTATAAATAACCGGTTACTTGACACGTTTTGAGTTCAAAACTCTTTAATCAGGTATTATATTAATTACATAATAATATTTACGTATTAAATGAATACATAAAACTAAATACTAGGCAAAATTTTCAAGTTTATTTATATTAGGTTGTGCTCTTATTGGCTAAATATTAATAATTATAATCAAAATTATTTCATGTTAATTTGTAATTTGAGGTTTCTTTCATGTTTAAAACAAATGTAAAATGGTATTTCACATTATTGGATAAAAATACATGTGTATATATATATCAAAATCGCAGTATTCCAACTGATGAAAATATGGAACCTCGCCACAAATGTCACGCGTGGGTGCACCGTCGATTCTCCGGGTTTTAATTACGGCGGAGACAATAAAGTTTCATTTAAAAAGCCAAACATGTCTGGCTCATTGAAAATTATTTTAAAAGATTTCTGTAAGGCTTTGGTTAATTTTTTCTAAGAAGGGCTTTTATATATAACTTCTGTATAATCTCAATAACCCATTTAGTTAAATGAATATTTTAGAAACTATATTTTTTTAGAAGTTCTTTGTCTGAAATATTTTCAGGAAAAAATGAGAAGTCCTTTCTGTTGAATATTAGTAATTGAGTCATGTTTTTTACCTTATTGCCGTTCCTATATGACGTTATATAGAAATAATATTAAATGAGGTAGAAACTAGGTAATTAGAGAAGGAATATAAAACATAGAAGAAAATGTATATATTGAAAAAAACAACCAATATGTGCTCTAAGGGAAAAAGGAAATTAGTTAATAATTATTTTCAAAACCAAATAATTTTTCATTCCCTTCTTTTTATTTCTATTTTCACTTCCTATAGAAATTATTCTTGAGACTTTTATTTCTTACTTCCTTTTATCAGTAAATTATTTTCTTTCCATATTTTTTTCTGTGATAACCGTGCTACGCTATTTTGAAAAAGGCTGTGGAAATGTTCTCAATTTTGGCACACAATCTACGACTCAAGAGTTACTAAACATTTTGCATTTAGACCCAACTATCTACACTAGCTTTTCGACAAGAAATATTTCACTAGAATATGATTAAATGCAAAGAAAGTAGTAACAAAAATTTTGATGGAAATTATGCCTGGAGATTTATGATCTATATAAAAAGATTATCACCTTTCCCGATCAAAATTAACTAAAATGTATCCCCATCTCTTGATCATCTGTGACAATTATCAGATTCGGATCGATGACAAAGCCACAACACCAACTTTGGCAAATAAAGAACGCTAGCCGTGAAACTATTATTTTAGTATAATGACCTTCATCAGTCCTGGACATCTAGTTTCAACGAATCCCTTGTTATTCCTATGAAACCAAAGCCCGTCCTAGACTGACGAAGACATTAGCCCAAAACCATGGTCTCCAGGTGGGCGTTCTGAATTTTCCAAAGTTGTCGCTTTGTCATCGAATCGATTCTGCTAGATGGCCAAGAAATGTTGCATAATTTTTGCGCCCATTTTGAAGCTAGAGGTGAACTTTCTTCTTATAGACCAAAATAGAATTATTTTACACACTAAACAGATAAACTGTCAAAACGAGATAAAAACAAAAAGGAGAGAGGGAAGTTACGTCCAAGAGGTGTCCCCGTTTTCTCCAAGTGAAGCATGCGTGCATTTTTATCACAAAGCACTCATTTTGGTGATATTAACAATATGATGCACTAGCGCGCCATCTGTTATCAAAATTCGAAACTATTTTAAAGGCGTAAGATTCTTTTTGATATTAAACAATTTCTACTACCCAAACTGCAATGGGAAAATTAATGGGAAGGCCTGGCTCATCAGTGGTGAACCCTCCCAGCGGTTTCGCCAGTTTAATCTAGATGGTATCTTTAATGGTAGATTAAACTGGCGAAACCGCTGGGAGGGTTCACCACTGATGAGCCATGCCCTCCTACTAATTTTTCCATTTCAGTAAGGGCAGTAGAAATTGTTTAATATCAAAAAGAATCTTACGCCTTTAAAATAGTTTCAAATTTTGATGTTAACAATGCTGCTACACCTAAGCACAATGTGTATAAATTACCTTTTTGGTCTTGGTTATGTTACCTATCAAAAACCATGAATAGCTGCAATTTGAGTTATAGATAAGTTAACAAGACTGAATTTTAAAAAAGTAATTTATATGTGACCTTCTGATAAGAGCATAATAACCATTCTCACAAACAATGTTATCATCCTCCGAATTTTGTCCGAATAATTTTGGCAGAAACGCTGCTACGGAAGCATCAGCAATGAATTACTTATTTGGATTAAATATTATTACCTTGCGATTACTATTAAAAATCCATCATATAAATTTTAATCATATTGTTTTCTTTTGATACCTTACATTTTTTCTTTCGTTTCTAGCATGTATTATCTTATTATCATTATCATTTTCGTTGTTTAAATAAACCTGCTATTAGATAATATTTTCATGCTCATAATATTGAATAAATATATAATGCTATTAACCTCGATGTTACATAAAAGGGAAAAGTCAGAATATAAAATTCTTTTAAATTTTTAAAAGGAATTATTATAATTGAATGTGTGTATTAGCGAGAATTGCAAAAAAAAAAGGTTATCTTGGTAGATTATGTTTGGCGTGTGCCATGTGTGTAAAGAAGATAAATCCCATAAAATAAATAAAAACAAACTTGCCTTCAAGTAAAGACAACAAGCAAGTACGGTGACGTAATTTGGATATACTATCTACAAGTATTCACATTTTCAAAGGAAGCTTTCTTTTCAAACATGTAAAAATTCCCTATTCACCATCAATATGGCTCTAATTATTTTAACTACCTTTTTCAAAGGCAAAGGTATACAAATACTCTGAAATGGGAGGTTATAAAAGCACCTGGCTCATCAGATATGAACGCTCTTTTTCAGCGGTTTTAACAGTTCAGTTTACCAGAGGAGACCACAACTTTCACATTTTAAAAACAAAATTATATCACACATAAACTATCAATTCAATTATTAAATCATTTTGTTTATTCTATTTTTTTATTCTACATTTTCCAAAGAAAGGAAGACAACTGGAAGAAAATTTTCTTCGTTATTTGGACATAATCGCCATGATATAATAAAAATAAACATAAAACAAAGAAAACGCACATTTTGAAAGATTTTCCTCACCCTCAAGACAAAGAAATATTGGGTGAACGTCGATAAAAATGAACAAAAATACACTTTTCTGACCAAGTCTCTATTTTTTTTCAAGAAATATGAATGCTGGCCAGACAACCTTTAGTTTTATGATAATACGCTTCTTGTTGATCTATCAGAATATCTGTGTTCATTTTAGCTAAATGTATATTTTTCTGGTGGTGGAACTTATGGACATTTTGTTGCAAATAATTGTATCTTCAGATTTTAACTAGTTCTTCATAGATATATAGATAGACATATAGATATGTAAAATCCGAATAGATTCTTATATATGGACACCTGAATCTATACTCAAAATTCAAAATATTCTTCAATATTTACTCGATCGAGTTATCCTGCGTACAATATGTTTACTAAAGCAATTCTCATAAAAAATCGCGTTTGTTCCATTTTTTGAGGATATTCTATATAAAAAAATCGCGATCCAAGCCAAAGCATAGATAAAATAAAACATTTAAAATATGAATCAAATAATTTTTGATTCTATTTTTGATTTATTTGTGAAAAAGATATTCGCGTCTTAATGTCTTCATTCGTTAAAGATTAAATAAAACAATGTAAGTACAAAATACAGGCTCGTTAGTGGCTGATTGAGAAGTTCATAGTCAATCGATAAATATCGAACGCTTCAAAAAGAAATCAATAGTTTACATAAAAACGTTTTCACGGTTCGATGATTTTAAAGAAATCATTTATTGTACGTATATTAATTTTGAAAAATAAATTATCAAATAAATATATTAATCGTCATTTTAGATGGGAAAAGCGAAATAAAAGTGGAGAGTTAAATTATTTTATCACTTTAATAAATTGCTTGTAATTTCCAAATCATTGTCCTTTGGGAAATTGGGAACATGGTTTGTAAATCACAATCAATTTACACTTAAAACCTTTATGTAATAAATTAGTTTGTGAAATACAAATGAAAACAATTAAACTTTGAAAGAGCATTTCAAAAGTTTTGGATTAGAGAATGTCTACAAGAAACATTTTGTATTAGTCGAACTCAGTCTAGAAAACGGAAGGATAAATTTTTTATGAGCAATTGATTGATGAATTCATTAAGTAAAAAATTGTTGAATATATATATAATTTTAAAAATTTCATATTTATTAATTTTGAATT
Organism: Cordylochernes scorpioides; assembly: GCA_030710605.1. Taxonomy (NCBI): domain Eukaryota; kingdom Metazoa; phylum Arthropoda; class Arachnida; order Pseudoscorpiones; family Chernetidae; genus Cordylochernes; species Cordylochernes scorpioides. The sequence continues at coordinate 148,059,024 of CP092886.1, forward strand.
GATTGATGAACACCATCAAAAGAAGCTCGGATTTCATTCATAAGTTTTTTTAAGCTGCAAATTATTCATGCGAAGAATGAGTCTAAATAAAATTATAACAAATCCATCACTGAGATAAATCGTCGCATTCTCTTTAGATGATTTGGAATTACAGGGTGGGCAAAGAAAATATGATACATTTTAAATTGGGAAAATATTTTTATTATCAAATATTAAAAATATATAATACACAAATAGGATAATAAAATTATCTTTACATGAAAAATAATGCTATGCAGACAAGAGAGTGAGAAGAAAGTTCATTTTCAGCTTCCGCGGGCCTTATTATCAATTCAAATTTCATTAAACACCCATTTCCACTCACGCACGCTGAAACTACATAAAAGAAAGCTCTTCTCGCTTTTTGAAATTGTTTTGATAAATTATATATAAATATTCTAAAAAAATATATATACTATATTATTTTAAATATTTGAAATATACACATATATATGAATCTCTTTTCATGATAAAATTGTGAAAATATTTTGTTTTTTTAAAACATATATACGAAGAAACAATATGAAAAAAAAATAAGAGGTCAGGTGTTGATATTAAAAATAATTAAGACAAATCTTGACCAGGAGCACATACGCTTTTTTAGATGGCTCCTGGTCAGGATATGCCATCATATATATGTTTTATATGGTTGTATATTTTTCCTCCACATATATACATATGTCTCCAGCTTCTCGAACTATATATATGTGAGTGGGAGTATATGTCAGTGTTGAGTAGTTTGATAAAATCCATATAAAGATAAATAGGAAAGAATTGAAATAAATGAAGACGTTCATAAATGGATTCAAATGTAAAAAAAACGATTCCTGAAAGTACAAAGATAAACGATTCTGCCACAGCCATCAATAAATAAAAAAATAAACGGATTTCATTCCACAAAATAATGTTTTAATAAGAATTCTTTCTTCATAGAAATAATTTCCTTTGGAAATTTAGAACCGATAAAAAATTGTTGTTTGTTATTTTTTTTTATCTCGTTCTATTGATGACGGTGATGTTATTTGCACATACGAAGATGTAATAATATAAACAATTTAGTGCAATACTTATCTTTTGTAAAGGTAAATATGCTCCGATTGTGTATGTGTCTCTGTTACTACAGTGAGAAAATATTGTGAGGGTCTGTCTCATCTACAATATCACCGATTAAACTTACGAATCCATTGTGAGGATTCACCTCTGATGAGCCAGGCCTCATCAATAGTTTCGTCATCGCAGTAAGTCGGTGAGTAATTGTTTCACGTGAAAAAAGAAATTATTTATATTCGAACATGCAGATATCTCGCTAATTTCTTTTACAGATGGGCGAATATTTACATATTTGTTTCGGTTTTAATTCTGGATAGATTATAGAGACATCGGCGTTAGGAAATTATTTTTAAATATATTGTAATTATAACATCTCTCTTGAATTATATTATAAATATATTGAGACGTACCAAACACATATAAATTATATAATTGCTATGCAGTGTAGTGGGTTATAGATTTATGTTACCCCTTTTTTTATCAGCCACTCATTTCTTATTAAAAGGTGATGAAGTGTAATTTGGATTATAGATAAAATTACAGAAAACAAGACCAAATACAGATAAGTAAATTATATGTGACGTTTTGGTACCAGCTTTGTTATCATTTTCAGATTGTAGAAATCACTGTAATACTATAGTAGGATTCTGGTATCAAATAATCACGTAGAGTTTACCTTTAGGGATTTGGTTCTGGTTGTGGGATTTAAAAATATCGATGAACTACTTCCTTTTAATTATGATATATTTCTGTTTCAAAACTGTTAGGATTGAGAGAGAGCAAAGCTGAATATTTTAAACTTGAAGATTTTTAAAATCATACAAATTGCAATTTTTGCAAAATGTAAGAAATTTATGGCTCTCGAAATGGTGTTGGTATACACTTTGTATGTTGCGATTTTTCACTATAAAGAATACCAAGAAGGTTAAAAGAAATTATACATTTTGAGGGTTTATGACTTTCAGAAGATAAGATTGGAAAAAATAAATCTTAATGTAAGCAAAAGTGAAACGTGGTTGTGAACACGTAGAGGAATTTTTAAAACATTTTTAGAAACGTCAACACTGTTCCTCTCTCCAAAAAAGACGACGGTTGCTATTGAGAAGGGTTCGTTTTATGATTTTTTTTTACCGCTATAACTGCTCGTATTATATATAACTAATTATATACATATATTCTTCGAACCTTTTTTTAAATTTGAAAAAATACTGATAGTGTTAGATTACAATAGATATATTTATAAATCCCCAACTGTTTTATACCTGTGGACCTGGTTATCGATTTTTGCTTATACCAAGCTCAAAAGGTAAGACTATCCGTAAAGTACGTGGGCGCTGTTCTCGGATTACGTCAGCATTTGGGGGCCATGCGCAGCTACCAGACGGGCGCTAGCCGACGTCATGACTACCGCGCGCCGGCCTATCGTGTTCTGTGTCGCGGGGCCCTCGGGTGGGTACCGTGGCGGAACTTCCCTTGTCCCAACCCCTAGATCTTTCTCTACTCTTGGGCATTCTAACGGATTGCTTACATAACCTTGCATGCCAATTACACGTATGTTTTATATATAAAATTAATAAATAGTTTATTATATATTATTAGCTCTCATACCAACAATAATTCCTCTGTTATATTGTATATATTATATATCATATATAGAGAGTAGCATATATTCTAAGTGTATAATATATAGATAATCTCGAAGGGTGACTAAAATTATTAATTAATACAGAAGTTGCTTAGAAACTATTTTTTACGCAAACAAAGCCAACAACGCATAATTTATATCTCTAGAAATATTTCAATCAGAACCTCGCAAAATCTTTTAAATATTTTTTACTTTTCGCATCGAATACATCCGAGGATCGAGACACCAATGAAAAATATGAGTGGGTTTCCAATCAAATCATCACAATCATAATTTTTTATTAAAAAGGCATATATTTGATCAAAATATAATTTATTTTACCAATATTTTAGTTGGCTGAACGCCAACTTTTTTCAAGGTATTATTACATATTAATATGTGTCAACAACAAACTCAACGCCACATAAGGTCAATAGAATTAGGTTTAAAAAAAGATATTTTACCTATATTCAATAGGGAGGAAAAAAATTGATATATATAATATGGACAATTTTTTAAAAAATAAGGGTGTGAATATTTTGAATATTAACAATAACACCTATTTTATATTTGCAATTATTTTTACTATTATATATCAAAATTCGAAACTATTTTAGACGCGCAAGATTCTTTTTGAAATTAAACAATATCTACTGCCCTTACTGCAATGTAAAAATTAAAGGGAGGGCCTGGCTCATCAGTGGTGAACCCTCCCAGCGGTTTCGCCAGTTTAATCTACCATACCGCTGTTAAAATAGTTTCGAATTTTGAAAACAGATGGCGCGCTGGTGCATCATATTATAAACTATTATATATATAATATGATAGCGTAAATATAAAATAGGCGTTATTGTTTTGAGAGAAAGAGAGAGAGAGATATTCAAAATATTTTTCCTCCCCATTGAATATATTGGTAAAATATTTTTTAAACTTAATTCTATTGACGTTACGTGGCGCTGAGATTGCTGTTGTTACACATTAATATGTTATAATACCTTGAAAAAGGTTGGCGTTTAGCCAACTGAAAAATTGGTAAAATTATATTTTGATTCAAAATATTCCTTTTTATTTAAAGATTTATTTATGGATTGCTCTATTTTCAATATAATTATATATTTTTATAAATGATAGTTGATGTATATAATCTATTTATACCTCTCTGGTTAAGTGATGCACCAGAAATCTGGAAATGTCGGTTCAATAAATATAAATTCCATTGTTAAGAAGGATAATTTGTTGATTGTTTATTTTACATACAAAAAACTGAGTTGTACACCAGATTGTGCTGTCAAAGTGGACTGGGTTTTATTGACAAAGAAGATAAAGTATTTCAGATATATATATATATATATTGTTTTGAAAATAGAGCAATCCAAACTTAATTCATTAGATAAAAAAGGCATATATTTTATTAAATCCAATATATGCCTTTTTTATCTAATATATATATATATATGTGAAAAAATAGTACAAATGTAACATTGTACTGGGATAAGGTGCATAAATTAAGAAAAAGGCATCTCCTTATCGTGCAACTGAAAGCTGCTGATGGCTGGCGCCATCTTCTGGCCTTAACTACCCGTTTAATGATTTTTCAGGATGCCTTAATGACCAATTTTTTGGTCGTTTAGGTACAGCTTGCACCACGCTGATGAGGGCCAACAGCCCGAAACGCGTCCGTGGTTAGCTATTCTTGATTAATCAAGAATGGGTATTTGGCCAATTCTGGAATAATTAAAAATCAACGAGAATAGTTGATATTTATTCCGATAGATGGCGCCAGCCATCAGCAGCTTTCAGTTGCACGATAAGGAGATGCCTTTTTCTTAATATATATATATGTATTTTAAAATATTAGATGGTTTATCGCCCAATAAGCTTGAAAGACATCCGTGACTCACCTGAAGCACGCGACCTGCTGTGTGCTTCATAACAAAATCTCGTAAAAGATGGATGATTGGTCCATCGAAATATTGGATTCATAAAAATCTTATTACAATCCAAAATAAGCCGTATATAATTTTTTAAATATATATATTATGGATTGCTCTATATTCAGAATATATATATATTGGTGTAACTGTTGAAGTAGAGATTATAGGATATTGTAGGCATATTACTCTCTCAACTGTGTGTCTTAAGGTAAATACCCATGTTGAGTTTAGATGGTTTGCTATAATCTATTCGAGAAGAAACAACATAAGATTTTAATTGAAGTTAAATTCATTGATCTCATGTTCAGTGAAATATTACCTTCCAAAATCTGGATTTATAATAATTTATTTCTATAATTATATAGAATATGTATAATTATATTCTATAATTTTATAATTATATAATTAAAAATCTTTAATTATTTATAATGATTTATTTACCCTTATCCCAGCTTTTTTTAATAATTGAATTCATAAAAGGCATTAATAGAAGGTTGTTATTATAATTTTAAACGCTTTATAAATTTGTTTGTTCAGTTTTACTGCCCCGTTTTAAATTCGAGTAAAAATTTCTCTTCACACTGATCTGTTTGTATATGATGTGCAATTGTAAAATATAAATTAATTATACACTGGGGTCCAAAATTAAGGTAACAAACACCTAATGTTAGTTTCCTAAATAAATTTAGAATTGTTTTGAACGAAATTTGTAGGTGGATAGACAAAGCTATAACAAATAAAGTCGACAAAATGAATTTATTGTTTAAATATATTTTACAGAGTCATGCAAATGTATGATAATTAGTCCAAATTTCAGGTAGATGTTGACCAATATTTGATGGCTTAAAAGGGTGTGTTGTCGTCTCTAACAGCTTGACAGCTGTCACAACGACATTTCAAGCTGTTTATTAGGCAATTAAAGAGCACTTTAGGCAACAAATCCCACTCCTCAACCAAAGCAGTTTCCATTTCTTGGGTGGTCCTGGGTGGACGTGAACGAGATCCAATTCGTCTTCCCAAGGTTTCCCAAACATGTTCTATTGGATTGAGGTCTGGTTATCTGGTAGGCCTCACTTTCAAGATATTCGTTTATCATTAGGGCTCTATAAGGACGAGCATTATCATCCATAAAATAAACCAGGGTCCGACCCCACCCCTAAAAACCTTGCATAGGGCTCCAGTACCTCGTCCCTGTACCGCTGAGAAGTCAGGGTGCCGCCATCAAACACATGTAGTGGCGTACGTGCGTCTAACATGATATCACCCCAGACCATGACACCTTGGCCACGGTAACTGTCCTTTTCTCTGATGTTTGAGGGATAATTTTGAGTTCCGGTTTCTCTACAGATCAGTACACGTCTAAAATTCGTGTTAAGACTAAATCTTGACTTATAACTAAAAATAACAGGAGCACACTGATTTTGGGTCCAAGACTGATGTTGTCAGCACTAATTTAGACGAGCCCTTTTTGGATGGCAGTGAGAGGGATACAAACCTTCAGCCTCCTTGCATACATCCCTCTTTCATTGATTGTTCTGTAAACTGTTTGCCTTGATATCATGGTTCCTGTGGCCGAAGAGAGCTCAATTGTTAGCTGTTAGGCTGTCATGGTTTTGTTACGTTTGGCCGCTAACTTCAGATAACGTTCTTCTGATGAAGTTGATTCTCAGACGACCTTGTCCTTCATCTTGCAACTTCTGCTTGGGACTGGCCAACCGCTATTCTACCAATGGCCCTCCACCTCAATGCGTCTTCTAAACATCTATAACGTTCCATGGATAGATAAAACGGAAGAAATGTTGTTTAAATAAAATTGTAAAGCTGGATAAAAAAAGGCACGCAAGCGAAGCTTTAAAGAATGACCCAAATTTTCATATTAAAATTATTTTTATTGACTAACTAAACCGTGTGGTGTAATTTGCGCATCATATAAGGATTTTTATTATTTTTCGTTATTATTAATATTATTTTATCAAAGATTCAGTGTTTGTTGCCTTAATTTTGGACATCAGTGTATATAAAACTATAAATTAGGTTTTAAATGAGGATTTATTTTTAGTATAATTATATTAATAAAAATAATTAATATATTAAATATATATCGATGTGAGATATCAAGGATATTGATGGCCAGAAGGAAGAACTTGGCGTACAAGGTATATTGATTGATGTGTGTTTCAAGTGATGGTACATTAGCCTGCTGGTAAATGGCTTTCGGTACGAAAGAAGGATGGTGTTATCGGACGCAGCATATCATACATATATCTCGTTTTGGAGCATAATAATACCGTTAAATAACGATATGCTTGACCTGATATCTTTGGCGATGGTGTTCCAAACCATGTTACGTTGTCGCGAAGGAGTCGCGTTTTATCGATGCAGCCGGTGTGTTACCACATTGGTGCCAGGCTTGTATACGGCGACTGGTATTGCTACTCAAGAGTGCAACTCTTCTGAGAACACAGCCCTCTGCTATTCTACAGTCCGCGTTTATCCCGACGAAGGCGTCTGTGCTGCTTGATAAAAAACAGTCTTCAAAACGGTCTCCACGAGTGAGTGACTGGTGTTTAAAAGTTGAAGACATATAAAAATGGCAAACTGAAAATTACAGATAGATTATAAATGCAAATTTGAAAACGCATTGCACATTGAGCTAAACATTTAAATATGATGTTTAATTTGTTGTTTAAAGATCATGTTCATGCAATCATGTAAAAATACCCACTGAAAATACATAACTTTATCAAGAAGAGATATGATACATTTAACACAGAGATGCAGGGCTCACAAACGCCTTCTCTTTCTCACAAGACGGTATATCAATTCTGGATGAATTTGCGGTCGCTCTTGTGTAATGGGAGACTTAAGCCCATTTGAAGTTCTGAGAGGGGGATGGGGGCTGAGCATTCCAAATGTGTTCAAACCGCGTGCCAATCCATTTGTTCAATTCCTTCATTTTCAAGATATTCTAGGGCTAGATGTGTTTGGTGAGGACGTGTTAGCATCCAATAAAATCAAATATGTGCCTCTATAACACTACTGAACAATTATAAAAATAAATTGTGTAAATAACTCATCACAATATCCTAATGCAGTTAAACCTCGTGTATTTTTTAGAAGTTTCGTAGGTACAGTCACTGATAGCTATTCTAGTCCAATACCAATATTCCGCTAATTCCAACATATTATAACACAATTACCCGTATTTTTTATTTCGATAAAATCAATATGTTCCTCATATTTTGCGTGAAATATTATTGTGTAATTTTTATAACAATTCATTTCTAATATATCAAATAATAATGGCCCTTATCTTGGGCAATATTGTTTATTATAAACATCCAAAATTTCGACGAGATATTTTGCCCATCTTCTGCTAGGATTCAAACCTTGTAAACATATCACCAAGGTCGATTTGAAAAAAAAAACTATCAAAGTTTGTGTGATTTAGGTAGAGAATTGATGCATCGTTAAAAGAAAGAGAAACAATTTTTGCACATCAATATACCATTTGTTCGCTTAGAAAAACGATACTTATATAAAAACCTATAATAATTAGCTATTATTTCTAATTTATTTGAATAAGCACAAACACACATATATAAAAGTGAATATAAACAATTTTTATAATATAAAATTTTAAAAGTTCTTCTGCGTGTGAATTATATACATACGAGTATATTCTTAGTGCACAAAAATACGGGGGACCCTTAATTTTTCAATAAAGAATATTGTTGAGTGATATACAACATCAAGTTAAAAATACAAATAACCAAGGATATTCGGCAAGGGTCGTAGCTTTCAAACCTACGACCTAATTGAGTTAACTTATAGACTCATATATATATTTTAATTAAATTCCTCCGGACTTCTCACATAGTTCTTCAGCACAAGAAGTTTTCTTCAACAAATACCTTCTACACACATCTTGTGCGAAATTGTCGTAATAAAATTTACGAGGGCCTACTTGGGTGCACCAATAGGAAGATAGATTGAGGTACTGACGTGAGCATTGTAATTCGTTATCCAGATGAAAATTGTAAAGTTCTCACCTCAAGCACACGTTCATACCAATCTCATTGTTTATATGTAAAATAGGGAAAGCACATTCAATTCTACGAATCTTTAAGGACCTGGCCGACATAAATGATTTACCTCCAATTTCCTCTTCACTAAGTAATTATCCTAATAACGTTGGCGATGAGCTGTTGTTGATACGAAAGGTTTAAATACAAATTTAAAGAATATTAATTGAATAATCCAAATGGATCACACATCTGACTGTTGTTCGAGTCTGTGAAATCAAATACGCGTGACCGTACAGCCGACTCGATGCGAGCAAGTAATCCAAACATATAACCAATATTGACCAACCTAAGTCCTATAACCACAACTTTAACCTAGTCTAACCTCTCTCTCTCTCTATTTTGAAATAATAAAAACATTAGTATATAAAAAATAATATGAGAGAGAGATTCAGTAATATATAAATATATTTTAAAAATAAGGCTTATTTTGGATTGTAATAAGATTATTTATTAATCCGATATTTCGATGGACCAATCGTCCATCTTTTACGAGAGTTTTTGTTTTGAAGCACGCAGCAGGTCGCGTGCTTCAGGTGAGCCACGGACGTCTTGCAAGCTTATTGGGCGATAAACCATCTAATATATACATTTTAAACAAAGTAAATATAATCAAAAGAAAAATATATTTTAAAAAGTTGTATCGATGTATTTTTCTATTTCATCGAGGCTAAAAGATAATTTAACATCCACAAAAATGATTGATTATAAATTATCAATTATAGAAAAAGTAATTTTACAGGTTGGAATTATATATACGATTAAATAAAACTAAAACCATTTTATTTATTTATTCCTACGTTTCAATGACCCTCTGTCACCCATTTCAAGGAAAAACAAATCTTACAATGTTTATATTGCCTGGTTTTGAAAGATATGTATACACGCATAGAACTCACAGCGCATCGATATTTCAAATACGTTGAAATGGAAAAATAATAATATAATATTTCCCACACTACGAGTTCCAGTGTAGTTGACCCAGCACACTGAATATGTCGCCAACTACATCCTGGGTGGGTGCGATAGAGATATAAAATGTCAACCATTCAGCGGGAAATTTAGAGACGCTGTTGACATTTACCTTGCCTCGTTATCAAATACCTTGTCAACGTGGCGTGAATACCCGCTCTCCTTACTTCCTTTGTATAATATCTAATGTCTCAAATCTCCTACCTCTAAAGGTCATCTGTCCTTAATTCTCTTTCTTTGTGATACCCTCTCGCCCATCATGCTCATTCAGGCAATCTCCAATGTCTCAACTTCCATATCTATATCCGTGTAAGTATCACCCACTCTTCTTACCTCCCAACTCCTATAACGTCTTAATATATTTTGTAATACCCATGATCCCTCAAATTCCCTATCTCAGTAATGTACGCTGATTCATCTTCTCTTTCTTTTTAATACTCGTTTTCCTCTACACTCCCATACACCTGTGGGATCTCCGATATCTTCCAAAACATTGTAATGTCCGAAATATTGACTTCCTAAATACTTTGTAATGGTCTAGCTATCCAATTTACCTTCCTCAGTAAAGGTTTCTTCTCAAATTATCCTGCTTCTTGATATTCTTACCTATACCTATAAATTACAGCTTTAAAAGGTTTTATTGAAATTAGCGGTAGGTACAGCAAAGATTCTTTATTTCAACAAAGTGGAAGATGTCTGAATCCACATCGCTCGAAATCTTACGCTTGTTAGTGTAATATACAAAAATAAAGAAACTTTAGTTAGCCTGAGCTCCTTCAAAAATAAATGTCTAACTTCTTTAAGATCACTACTTGCCGAGATATTTTTAAAGTCCTAAATCTCAATTACACAAGTTCCATTTGCCCCAATATAGAATTGTGAAAGCCTAAGCCAGGAATATATACTCAGTATAATGACATTACTACCATTATATCCATTGACAAAAGGCGTAATTTGTCAAGGTCGAATGTGTGTCTCTCTACCTATATATATATATATACAAAAACCTTTACTTCAGAAAACGTTGAGAAAGAAGCATACATCTGTTGCCAGCTTCAACAGAATGAGTATCATTCGGTTTAGGTAGAGAGGACATATTTTATGTATTCCTAATAAATAAGTCAGCCTGTGTGTAAAAAGTATTTCTTCGACTCCTCTGAAAGAATAAGTGTATTTACTTATTGAAATACCTATATACATCTGTTGCCAGCTTCAACAGAATGAGTATCATTCGGTTTAGGTAGAGAGGACATATTTTATGTATTCCTAATAAATAAGTCAGCCTGTGTGTAAAAAGTATTTCTTCGACTCCTCTGAAAGAATAAGTGTATTTACTTATTGAAATACCTATATACACTTGTGGTATATTCAATAGTAAATATTAAAAATAAATTTACAAAGCAATTTTCGCGTGAAGTATTTTATAAACATGTGCCACACATTTTAAAGTAAAAAATGCTCATTTTATTTTAAACACACAAAAAATTAAAATATGTCTTTAACTATTGAATAAAAAACGTGGCAAAATTAAATATTCTAAATATAATGTTATAAATATATAAAAATATATGCGGAATGTTTGAATAATGAGTCTCTATCTCTCTCTTCTATAAAATTGTTTATTAAATTTAATGAGGAGCCAACAAGGAAAGAACATAATTTTTTATCTATTGCCTTTTTTTTATCTCCCGCGACCACCGCCCCTTTTAATTTGGGCGTCCTCCGAAGTAAAACGCCCCCGAGGGCTGAGTGCATTTCACCTGTAAAATGGTTTTATTGAATAAAACAACTTCCTACTGTCCTCATAGCAATGAAAAAATATTTGGAGGGCCTGGCTCATCAATGGTGAACCCTCCTAGTAGTTTCTCCAGTTTAATTTGCAAATACGCTCTAATATTGTATTGGGCCACATTCTGTTTATACATCCAACACTTCAGAGATATTCTTGGACATATTTGAGAGAAGCCTGATATATTAAAGGTTGTGAAACTGCTGGGAGAGTCCATCGCTGATCAGCAAAGCCCTCCAAGTATTTTCCATCGCAGTAAGGGCAGTAGGAAGCTTGTTTATATATATATATATGTTATATAAAAAATGAGATATACTGTTGTATTTTGATTGTTATTATGTAGAATTATTAGCTGTTGCTTGATTTTGGTATGCAGTCGTGGAAAAGATTATAATAAAATTAGTTATCAAAAATAGCTTTAATTGAGCTAAAGGAATACATAAAAAACATAATTTGATAAAAGTACTGCCTGGCTTAAGGCGTAGGAATAAAAAAATTAAAAACTTATTTACATAATGTACAAAAGATTAGAGCCGGCCATCGGGAAACAACAACAATGAGTTTTTATAGGAGAAGCGTGACCTCTGGCGGTCGATTTAGCAGAGTATTTAAATCTATGAAATATATATATATTTTTTAAATAAAATATTATTTTAATATAACATATATATATTATATTGCCCTAAATATATAGCATTGCTTAAGCAAAACATAATTATTTACGCAAGTTGTCTAAGAGAAGAATAGTATTTTATATATAGAATTTCAAATATATTTGTGGGTGGCATGGAAATCTAGGCGGAGTCAGATAACAAATTATTTATTGTAAAATCAACTTTTAATTACATTTATTTATACAAATTATCAGAAGGGTTAAATTGGTGTATACTACATGTTGAAGTTATTTTTGTTTATATGTGTGTGTGGTCAAATATCAATTCTAGATTATATAATGTTAGACATATGTGCTTGATATATTATAGATAAATATTTACATTTCATATTATTTATGATTCATATTTAGAATGATGTATAATTATTTTATTATATTGATATGGCAACAATTAATATGATATTAATGTTAATTCATATAATTTTAATAAAGTATATTTTATAAGCATTATATATTTATAAGATGAATAATTTTAATATTTGAATTGGATAGTTATTAGACAAATTAAAACTTATAATGAAAATAGGAAAAGTTAATATTTGGGAGCCGCTACATATTATTGCTTCACAATTCTATTAGTATGTCTTTAAGTCTCCTGTATCTAATTAAAATAAAAATATAAGTCATCCGGGACGAGTTTCTTTTGATATTTTATTTATTAACTCTAGCTTTTTATCTCTCGTGATTATATATAAAAGTCCTTCTATGTACATACAGGAGAACATTAATAAGAAAACAATAAATTTTACTATTTTTGAAATGAGAATCCTTGTGAGAAGACCTGCTAACACCCGAGATCTAGTTTTCTGTTTTTGTGATCTTAATTTTAAATTGTCACTAATGTCTGACATCCCTTTTACAGTGAGATTGTCTTTGGGTGTACGGTGGACCTTCGTAGGAGATTCTCTATTATTTGGTTTTGTGTTCTGGGAAGTACTCTAAAGCTTTCTGAAAAGTTCAGTCTTCTGTTCATACTGTTATATTGTGTTATATTTTCTATGTTATATATGTTATATTTTCTATATATTATATATATGCTATATTGTATATATATGCTATTATATATGTGTTATATATGTTATATTTTCTTAATATGAAGGACTCCATTACCAGTTTAATTGTAAAGTAATAGGTCTTCAGTTCGGATGTGATGAAAGAGTGGCTTGTTTTTTATATGCTGGAAGATTAATAATTTGTTTTTATGGTTGTTAATATTGCGCTTTTGTTCAGATATATTCTTATGTTTTCATCTCTTCCAGTCTCTCGCCTACATATTTAGTCTTGCATTCACTGAATCCTATGGAATAGATAGAATTCTTTCTATTAGAAATATAAAATAAATATATACAGTGTAAAATAGTTTACTCTGTTATTAAATTAGTAAAAGTTGTCTTGTAAAAGGAAGCTTTTAAGCCCTCTCCTCCGAAAACTATAGATAATAAATAAATTCTTAAAAGAAACTCATCTTTGGATGGCTTTATTTTATTTTAAAAATACAATTACTCTGCGTACTGATATATATTTCCTTATCTTAAAGTAATCAGGACATCAATAACTTTGTGAAATCTGATATATTGCAGCGTCTATATAGGTACGGGGAACTTTCAGAAGATTAATTCTCCGAGTCGCATCGAATTCCATACAGAAGTAATTATTCTATATTATAAAAAGGTATTTTCCGTGGAAAAACACAAATTTCCCCATTCTTTAGCATATAAATTTGGAAGTCTTTGTTTAAAAATTACTCTAAATGAAAAAAATTATTTTAAATTCAATTATGATTTACGCTCAAAGATTTGATTCTCTAATTGAAATTTTCAAAAGCCTTTTTTCTCTCTTTTTCTCATTAGGAATTCATCTGTTTGACGACGTGGCCGAGATTCTAATTGCCTCGCCCTCTTTAGAAATGTTAGGGAAGTTCTCTGTAGTTTTAACAAGGAGCACAGAGAGAAACCCGGGACAAAAGTCCAAGTTTCCTTTGTTTTGTTTCTTAAATAAGTTGCACAGAGAGAGCACACACGCCTTTGTATAAAATATATTAAAAAACAAAGTGTTTCTTAATTTAAACTACATAGGAAGTATTTTTTACATAATTAAATATAGTCTCACCGCCATCATTATATATATATAGTGTAAAATGATGGGAGGATGATAAACATATTAGCACAAAAGCAACTTTACCTTTTCTAAAAATGCAAACAAAATATTGCGCAAAACATATAACCAAAATGCATTATTTTGATACGGTTTTATAAAAGGGAAAAGTTGTTTTCTCTTATATACAGGGTGTACCAGGTAAATTGGGAATTTCAACAATGGTATTTTAACTGAAATTTTTTGCAAGTAAAAATTGAAATATCCGAATGAAATTTGACACAGTAGTAGATAAAAGGATATAGTTTTTATTTATTCAATGTAGTTTTCATTATTAGCTACAACAGTCTCGAGGCGAGTGCGGAATGAAGCACAGGCCTTGGCGACGATGACCTTGTCCATTTGGGTCATCACCGTGTGAACTGCTTTCTTGACAGACTGGATGGTGGTATGAGGAGCTTTGTTGACATCTCTCTCAACAACGCCCCATACATAGTAGTCGAGGGGATTGCAATCTGGAGAATTAGGGGGCCAAATATCAGGACCCCAGTGACTAGGGACGTTAAGTGTCAGCCACGATTGTGTCTTTTTTGCCTTATGGGCTGGAGCTGAGTCCTGTTGGAAGACATACTTCCTTCCTGCGGCCACCATGTCCATCCAAGGCTTCACAACGGTCTCCAGAACATTGATGTAGGTGTCAGCGTTCATCCTAAGGCCCTTCTCAAAGAAATGGGGAGGCATGACATCACCTTCACTGCTGATAACGCCAAGGACCATTACGGAGGCAGGAAATTTCGTGTGCATCACGACAGGTATCTCTGAGGGGTCTTTACAGATCCAGCGATCATTCCTGGGATTTACCTTTTGGTCCACGTCAAAGTTCTTTTCGTCAGAGAAGAACCTTAGCATGCCAAAAGAGTCGTGTTTCAGGTTGTTGAGGAGGGCAGCAGCCTTTCCTTTTCTGTTATTCTTCATATTCTCAGTCAGCAACTGACCTTTCCGAAGGGCATAAGACTTGAGACCAAGGTCCTCATGGATAGTTCTGACAATTGTCATAGAGCCAACGTTCATTTCCTTGGCTATGGCCCTCATGCTCTTCCCAGGGTTTCCATCAATCTTCTCCTTGACATTTTTGACAAATTCTTCGCCTCTTACCCTGTCCGATCGACGCGAGTGCTTTTTCCTTGTAGCTATCCCCTCTTTGTTACTGTCGGCCTCATCAAACTGCTTCTTGACACGATAAATAGTGGTTTTGGGCAACTTAAGAAAATCCACTATCTCTTTGGGGCTCCTTCCGGCGCGCAGAGCAACGATGATGGCAGCTCGATTTTCAAATTCTCGGTTACTCTTCATCACTACACTGCGCACACATGTACTGTTGCATTTTACATGAATATGGCTACGTAATGAAAAAAAAAACAAGTTTTTAATCTCAAGTAGTTTTTGTTTTATGGACTGTCAAAGTTAGTCCCAATTTACCTGGTACACCCTGTATATATATATATAAAATATATTACTAGGAAGAATTCCCTGGCAGAGAAATGAATTCTGGAAAACTCTTCGCCATATTTTAAATATTATACTTGTCACTTACATAAGACAAACCAGATGATTTATCATGTTGCCTGTGTGAATGTTGAACTTGTTGATAAGTCAAGGGTTTCTAAATTTCCAATTGGATGTACTTTGGGAACATGTGAATAACATAATCTGCCTTACTTTCTTAATAGAAAAAATATATTGTCATTTTAGTTCCCTACTGAGATGTGATGCAGCAACGCTTTTATGTAAAATGTGTAAAACGATAAATGTGAAAGCAAAATGTTAAAATATCTTGCACCTTTTTCTACAAATAAGTTAATATCATTCGTTATGCGGCATTGTGTGCGAAGACTGGTGTAAATGTTTTTGAAATATGATTAATTGTGAGAAAAATTGCAAAATTTCAGAGAGAAAGGGCTACGAGACACAAAAATCATAATTATAAATAATAGCAAATGAAAATATCGTAGCGCTTCTCATATATATAATATATAGAGTGTAGAGAACTTTTATACTAAATAATATACATAACAAATGATTCAGCCAAATAAATATATTCTAATGTATCGGGGACTCTAGCCATTTTAAAGAGTTATGTTTGCTGAGTGTGGCTTACGGCGTGTATACACACCTACACACGCGGAGTGTTTGTGCCACGGTAAATATTAAAGTTTAAAGATTATCCCGCATATATATATATATATATATATATATATATATATTATTTGATTTTCTTTTTCCATCCCTGGACACTTTTATTTTTCCGTTTATCATTACTCTTCACAATTCATCCTTTCATACCTCATCCATAAGGTTAGAATTAATCGATATTTCTCCTTAAAAATTTTGATTTTTCGTTGAAAAGAAACTCATGCGGGATAATCTTTAAATGTCGTTTTACAATCACAAGCCGCATTATATTGTATTCTAAATATTAAAGTATGTATTTTAAGCGAAAAATAGAGAGTAGACCACTTAAAAATATTACTTAATTTCGCAACAATTCTGGTTTTTAAAAGCCATTTATAAATATCGGTGAATAATTTGCAACATTTCAGTATTTTATTAGGAGATTTAAAAAAACATTTTCTCATATATTCGATATAGAAATCATGCGGGATATTAGGATTTAACGTTTAAATTTTATAGAAAAAACGCTAAAGTATTTCCAAGAGTAGTCATAAAGTACCTTGAAACAACAGCAAAGTATTCACTACATAAAAATATAGTTGCGGTATATATAAGTTTTCCTATGATTTATAATATAACATATTCGCCTATAGCTCTAATATAATATATATTATAGAAATGTTTTTTTAAAATATAAATTTCTTTTTCATATTTATAAAGTATATGATTCTTGGTAGATTCTTTACAATCAATTGTGTGCGTCCAATTTTCGCGTTCCTCGTGCAAACAATCTTCGTTTGCCCTTGCCACACTTATAAAAAGCAATCTTCGGACATTATTGGCTTGATTGTGTTTTCTCTAGAAAGTTGATTAATATTTTAGTTTGGGCCTCTATACAATCATATAATTTGTAAGTTGGTTTGTAATCCATGTTGAACATTTGGTAAATATGTAGAACATTCTATCTGACACACACACACAACCAAACTCAACATTAACTTTCTCTCTCTTATATTTATATTATAAATAAAAGTTAATATAAATATAAAAGTTCCAAAAATGCAATATAACAGCGGTATGGTAGATTAAACTGGTGAAACCGCTGGGAGGGTTCACACCACTGATGAGCCAGGTCCTCCCATTAATTTTTCCATTGCAGTAAGGGCAGTATAAATTGTTTAATTTCAAAAAGAATCTTACGCCTTTAAAATAGTTTCGGATTTATATTATATGTTTGAAAATAGAGAAATCTCTATATATTAAATTATTTTTAAAATGCTTATTTTCGATTATAAAGTTTTATTTTCCAATATTTCATAAGGCAACTCGCCAAACTTCTTCGGGGAACAAATATTTTATTTTATAGCAGTTGTACATACTCGTGAATTTATACGCGAGCATCTCAAAACAATCTTGTTCCACGAAGAAGTTTGGCGAGTTGCCTTACAAAATATTGGAAAATAAAACTTTATGATCCATAATAAGCATTTTAAAATAATTTATATTATATATATATTTATATCTTTTGAAGATGAAGAAATCCATAATTAAAATTATATTCAGAAAATATGCATATATTGAATTTATAAATATTTTTATAAATATCGATAAAGAGAGGCAAGTTGCCTCTCGAATTATCTGAATAATGAAAATATTTATAAATCCAATATATGCATATTTTCTGAATATTGATATCTATTTATTCCTATATTTATCATTATATAATCTTATTTATTCTGTATTTAACCTTATATAATCTTATATGGACATTGTAATAAGGTAGTTTCAATCTCAATCTCTCTCTCTGATTTGAATTACTAATTTAAAATAACACAGAAGTAAAATTGTGCGGTATTGTAATTTTATCTTTATTTATCAAGAGAGGGTATTTTTAGTCAATAGTCTGGTATAAAAATATTCTACGATTAGTTTATATTTATTCCGACCAAAGGCGCAAGCTATCAACAACCTTCAACTGCATGATCAAGAGATTTTTTTATTAGTTCACTAATATCAATCTTAAGAATACACAAATGGTGAAACTACGTGATAATATTGAGGATTCTAACTAAAAATGAAGTAAAATATTTCAATTGTCTACTTGAGTTAAACATTGAAGTTAACAGTTAAATACACTCATATGGGGGACAAAACCTAAGGAGGTTGTGCTATTTAGCATGTATATCGGTATTCAGACAATAACTTGAAAGATATTAATACACAGTGACTTTTATATTATACTAGCCGAATGACCCGGGCAACGCCCGTGTTTTACCGATTGAATGTTTTGATTCAAATACTATTTGTTACAAATATAAATTGGCGCCTTAAATAATTGCATATGTTAGTTAATAACTATAGCCTATGTGCTTTATCTGTCTATGTACTGTTGGCTTCCATAGGCGTTTCTTACTGGGAAAAAGAAAGAGAGTATTCCATTTGGTTATTATCTAATATATGCATTTATTTAGGGAGCGACCCGCTCCAACACAATAGTTACAAAGACGAAATGGCGAGTGGGGGGGGCAAAGGTGGCGTGACCGTAGCCAACCAATAGGAGGGCGCCATTCCAAAAAATAAAAAGCAAACGGTGACAGAGATGACTGATGAAGAATGACGCTCGTAACTGTATATAGAATATATAAAGACACACGATATAACTAAAGGTGAACAAAATTTTTCCTCTGTCTCCTTCATCTAGACTTTCCACCTACTTGAGTTTTGTCAATGAGTGTATATATATAGTCTGTATAGTACAATTAATGAACTGAAGTTAAAGGCTCACTTGATGTTATTCAATAGAATTGAATGAAAAAGCAATTATTGAAAAAAACATAGATATTTTAAAATTACAAAATATTTTCTCACAATGAATTTCTTTTTTATTTCAAAACGCTAGCTTTAAAGCGATAATCGCTCTTCAACGGGCTTAATAAAACAATATCGACTATATCCTACAATAAATATTTACAAAAACAAACGCGCACAGTCTGGATATTTACAACTGAAATTTTAAAAAGAAACTTATTGTGAGAAAATATTTTCAATTTTAAAACGTTATTCATAATTTTTTATCATGAATATAGATATTTTAACTCTAAAGCCCCTGTATAGATCTTAAATTGTTTTGTGTGGTATCGCCTCTCCTGTCTAGCCTCCCGCGCATCAACCCCGCAGGGTTAGATGGGAAATCGGCACGGACAGCGTCGAATGGCCGCGGTAATGTGAAGCCTCCATTTCTTGGATTAGGTCTCTGCACGACTTGTTGTTTGGGGTCGAGCTGTTGGTTCCGTCACATGTGCTCGTCTGCTTAGATGCTTAATTGCCTTTGGAAGAACACATATAATTTTGAAAATAGAGCAATCCATAAATAAATGTTTAATTAAAAAGGCATATATTGGATCAAAATATCATTTATTTGAACTGAACTATTGAAATACTATTGAACAACTGATATATTGATAAAATAAATGATATTTTGATCCAATATATGCCTTTTTAATTAACACATATAATTGTTTATTAAACTCTAAATTATCTAAAAATTACATTTCTCTCTCCCATTTATAATAAATATATTTATTGCATTTGTTATATATATTTAAACAATGTACATATTCTATATTTTCTTGAGAAGAAAGTGTAGTTCAAATTTGGGAATAAGCCATAACATATTTGTAGCTACTGAAATTTGAAACCATGGTATAGAGTTCGATTTTCTTCGAATTTTCCAAAGCTATAATGACCAATTATATATTGTGATCCATTCGCATATTTAAATTTTAGCGTTCTGCAAAGAGAGAAGATAAATAATGCTTAGTTTCGTTGCAATTAATAAATGTGATTAATATATTTATTAAAAGAAAGAGGTACTTTTTTTTCACATGAATATCACCCATAGGCATTTTTACACGGTAATCTATACATCTGTAATATTAGAAGCTTCAGACAAAATTTCCAGCAATTTTTCTTCTGCGTAATATCTTTTGATGTATAAGACAAATGCGCTCCCTAATTATAATTTTTCTAAATTCTATCACTTTAATCCTTCACTAAAAAAGAACAGAATGAAGAAAATTCCTCTTTGAATAAACATCAACAAATAATTTGGGAGAATTTGTTTTCATGTAGTACCCGACATGATTATTTATATTGTAATGAAGTATTTTTATGAAGAATGGACATCAGTCTGATCAAAGCATAAGAGAAAAAGTAGAAAAACGGGAGAAATCCAAAGTGAACCAAAATATCAAAGATGTTTTAAAAATGATCTAGCTTAAGATCAATGATAACAAAGCACAAAAGAAGCACTGCGATGTAAAATACCAAGAGGAACATAATTGAAATAGCCAATATAATATTACCCTATAAAGGATAAGTAAACCAAAAGATATCACAAAAAAGCCAAAAGTATAAATTGCTATTCACACGGAAGTTGCCGAAGTCTATTTTCAACTTGTGTTGACGCTGTCAGAGTAAACATATCGAAAGGTCGCTTCCTGCTCCGGCATGAATCAGATTGAAAAAAAATGTGCAAGCAGAGGTTTTCTCGTGAGAGAGTCGGTGAACACAAAGCTGCTCCAATTAAGGAAAATTATAACAATGCAAGATATTATAAACAAAAGTTCTTCAAATTAAAGATACTTCGCCAGTAAATATTTTTATTACCCCGATTTATTAGAATATTTTTTAATGCTTTGCCAAATGTTTTAATTTTTGTTCGCTCCTGACGAGGACAAAAGATTTTTGTCGAAACGTCGAGACAATAAAAAATATTTACTGGCCGAAGTATCTTTAATTTGAAGAACTATGAATGCCGGCCAGGCAGCCTCTATCTTTACGACGATTACAAACAATAGTACAAAGTGTGTGGAAGAAATAGTATTGTGATCGGGTTGATAAATTAAGAAAAATATATGCTGATTGTGCAACTTAAAGTGGCTTATTTATTCCGCTATCTGTCGAAATAAATAGAAATGTAGGAATAATTAAAAATAAACTATTATTAGATATTTGTTTCGACAGAAAAATTTTAGTTTCACGCGATCAGATGATTTAGATAATGTTGTTAAATACACTAAATAAAAAAATAGAGATAAAACGCACGAGAACGAATATTAGCCTTCAAATCAGTTTTATTTGTATTCACAAAATATTTTATGACTAAGACACGATTTTTGTCAAAAAGCCGGAAAAAATGTAAAACTTCTCTAGCCAAAATGTCTAATCTTTTAAAGCACTATAAATTCCCGCGCTAGGCAAACATTCAAAATATATAAAACACTTGTTATATAACATGCGGATATTAAAAAGCGTATTAATAAATTTTAAATAATCCTAAAAGTATAAAATGCATCTTGGTGTGGTGCAGGACACAGCAAATATTGCTTATTTAGAAATGTCACCGTTGTAATCCAATCTGCGAGGATTTCTTGGCCAAATAGATTAATGTCTCGGTATAATGGACCGCTAAATGGATATCCGCTTTGATGGGAAACCTGTCGAAAGAAATAGGAAGGAAAAAAATCTATAGTCGTTTGCTTCTTATTTTACCTGGAAAGCAATTTATGGATTAAAAGGAAATATATATATACAAAAATAAACTTTAGTAAATAAATAATTTTCTCTCTCTATAGAGGAATAAAATCCTATTTTATTTTCTTCTTAAAAATTCTTTGAAATTAATTATCATGATTTTGTCTTTGCACTATCTATATATAACTTTCTTCTATTATTATTTTCAATCTTGTATCAGATGCCTAACAGCCGATACTTCTTTGGACGGTTTTTGAAAACTTTTTAAAACATATAAATTAATAATATATATTTTTAATTCATTGATATTTCTCTGCCTTTTTTTATATCGCTTTAGAATTAACGATATATATATACAGTATATACAAGATAAATAGATAGAATAGAGTAAAAAGAAAGCTCAAGGATAGCTTCGGCTATTACGCGTCATAGGCTGGGTAGAAAAAGGAATAAGCGAAGAGATATGTTTGTAGAAAAGAGCAAAGATAGAATGTTTTCCCTTATTATATTCTATCTATTTATTTATATTATATATAAATAAAACAACTCTCTTATGTTTAAATTAACTAACAAATATGTTTGGAAAAATTATAGATTCGTAGAAGAGAAAGATCCTTTATTACTTAAAGATATAAATAAACAACAAGAGATAAAATTATATGTACACCAGCAGCTCATGCCTATCAGTGGCCTGCTCTATCCAATAACATCTATCCAATAACCACTAGCCAATAACATCTATCCAATAACCACTAGCCAATAACATCTATCCAATAACCACTATCCAATAACATCTATCCAATAACCACTAGCCCCAATAACATCTATCCAATAACCACTAGCCAATAACATCTATCCAATAACCACTAGCCAATAACATCTATCCAATAACCACTAGTCAACTAGCAAAGTAACAAAGCTGCGCTATATAGGCAGAGATGTCAATTAACATAGACAATACCAAAATGCTATGCAAATCACAAGAGTATTCTATCGTAGAAATATCCCGAATTTCCACTTTCAACAAAATATAAATTTTGAAATTTTCTTAATGGTATTATATATATCATCTCAAAATAAAATAAAACTCATTCATATTCAAAGAACCTTAATTACCTTTTTATATATGCAGGAATCGAGAGGTCGATATGAATAAATTTATTTTTACATTTTAAATTTATAATAAAATTTAAAGAAAAATAAAGTCTTAGTTTATTATCGTATGCACGTCTTCCTCTTATTTATTTTTTCTGTTTTTCCGACATATTCCTCTCTAAACAAATTTTACATATATATTAATTCATTATTAACAATATTTTATATAAATTTGACTAAACAAATATTCTCTATATTAAATATAATATATTATTTTATATTTTAACCAAGAGATGAAAATAAATAACTTGATAAAAATATTTTTTCAAGCTTTTTCAAAATGCACTTAAGGAAGAAACCTTTTTATAATAAAATATTTTGTAATACATATAAGATAAATTGCATTATTTATTTGAATAAAATATATAAAAGTAGTTCAAATAAGTTTTTAAAGATATTTTTTTATTGAAGACTCTCTCTCTCTATCAAGTACGCGCGTTCCCTGCTGTTTTTTGTTTCTAGACAAGTATATGACGCCCTTAAAGCCTATCTGTATAAATTTGGTTCCGTTGTTAAATAGTGTTTTGAAAAATATTTGAAATATTTGTGAAAGCTTGATCACAAAGCTTGCTTGATTGTGAAAGAAGAGAGAGAGATTTTTATATAATAATGAAGAGAGAATAGGTAATGACTAGAATGACTAGAACAAAAATGTATATTTTTATCTCTGAGAGAGAAGTGAAATTTCTTAATATTTAAATAATACTTTAGTTGATGGCGCAAGAGATCAGCAACATTTAGTTGCATGATCATGAGATGCTCTTTTCTTAATTTATCCATCTCATCCCAGTACAATTTCACTTTTGTACTATCTGCACAAAGGTGAAATTGTATTGGGGAATCAGGTGGATAAATTAAGAAAAGAGCATCTCATGATCATGCAACTAAAGGTTGCTGATGGCTTTCGCCATCAATTAAAATTTTATTTGAATATTAGGAAGTTCTCTCTCTCAGAAATAAACAATATATATTTTCTTCTAGTCATTCTCTGTTGCTCCCACCTCTACTCTTCATTGTTATACAAAATATTAGGAAGACAAAATCTAGTTTTGATACTAAAAAATATAATTATTTTATTAATAAATAATCCTATTAATTTATATTTTCAAACTTCAACTTATCCACACAAATATGCTAATTTATTATATTCCAATCCGAAGATTGTCATTTATTGAGTTCCTTCGTTCTTGATCCTGGACCCTTCTTTTTAGCAGCATATAGCTCACTCCATTCCAGTTCTTGTGGCCATTGGACGACATGCTTCTTGGATGTTCCCAAAAATATATTTCCCGTCTGTCAGGGTCTCACTTGCAATTTGACTATGTCTCTATGATTTCTTAGGGGCTAAACAACCAAGGGCGTAAAGTACACCAGTGTTTATTATTAGTTACAATATGCAAATCGATGTGAAGTAAGTACCATGTGATTTAACTCTGAAGATAAATTTGGAAGAGGCCTCTATGGAATAAATTGGCGATCGGAGTCTCTGAGGTTTTTATAGCGCAGTGATCTCGCAATACTGTATGGTAATTGACTAATCCCTTAATAAATTAGAGATTTAAAATCCCGATAAATAAAAAGGAATAGATAGATAATCCATCCTGACAAAGACACGGGATATTGCGCAAAGCCAAATTCAACCAACCATTAGAACATTCAAATGCAACCTCAGTAACTTCCTTTGTCTCGTCCTGAAACGGCGCGCGAGCTTCTTTTAGATATGCATGAACAAATCGATATAAATCTCTAAAACAAGTGAAAAAGATTCGGGAAAAACCGAGGCAGTAAAGATGTCCTTTCGAAGAAAGATAGAAGTAAAAAAGAAAAGCATTAAACATCAATAAATAGCTCAGCCACC
The DNA here is from genome assembly GCA_030710605.1 of Cordylochernes scorpioides. NCBI lineage: Eukaryota > Metazoa > Arthropoda > Arachnida > Pseudoscorpiones > Chernetidae > Cordylochernes > Cordylochernes scorpioides. Next base: position 148,084,004 of record CP092886.1, read on the forward strand.
CCAGAAGTTTCCTCCCAGACACATCTTTATTTATTACGACCTTCCCCTGGTTGCGAAACTTTCTTCGCCGCTTGGAGTCTGAGCAAGCGTTTGCTCCCCGCTCCCCTATTAATTGCGCCTCTAAAATTCACTTCCTTTTTCTACTCTCTCTCTCTCACTTTTTAAAGAAGGCATTGCATTGGCACAACCATTTAAATATTTACAATTGTGTAATCATAAACAAAACGTTGCATTTAACTTTCCGATAACCTGCCAAATGCATCTAGCGTTATATGTCACTAGTTTAATGACAACAAGGAAATCATTATAGGGGTCATACGAAAATTCTTCCTATATTATCTTAATTAATTGATTACAATGATATTAAATCTCTCTTGAATTCCATAGAAAACGTTGATTGGACTAAATCATTCGACAGAATACCTGCAGAAAGAGATGGGAATGGCCGTCCATGTTGTACCATCGATAACACTTGGGGACGGATAGAACAAATAATTGGAGGGCTCTTGCCCTAATTGCTCGTAGGATCAATGGAGCTTAGGGGGATCATCTGAAGAGAAGGCACCATAAATATGATGAGTAGAAGTGGAATGAACAAACTAGGCAGCCACAAGGTTTTAGGTACAACTGAACAAGTACAATGAATAAATAATGTATTGTAAAATATAACGTATAGAAGATATGAACATTCTATGACTCTGAATAAATAGATTAAAATATTGCCTGGAAGAGATTGATCTATAAAAATAAGGTCGCCTCTCATGTCAGAATAGAAGTTGAAACTAAGCTCCATCTAGTGACCGTCTCCGCAAGCTAGAGAACTCGGTTCGGTTACAAAGCCATGACACCAGCTTGGACAATTTGAGTATACCGCCCACTTATTACCCCGCAATTACTAAGCGAAATATGAAAAAAGATTAGGCGCTTGGATCATCAGTAATGAATGAATGTGCCCCATAGGTAATATATCGCTTGAAAATGCGAGTTGCGGAAGAATGGCATTTATGTACTAAAAGAGGCATATCTCTCTATTAAAATGTTTTTTGGTTCATCACCCCGGTACAAAACGTAAAGATGGCGATGAGGAATGAACCACAACACCAGTTTTGGACAAATAAGACAAAGCTAAACTACATAAGTATATATATTTCTGAAAATGGCTCTCCCTACAATTTTTGCCTCTAGAGTGTTGACAGTAAAGGGCGTTAAAATTAATTTGTGCGAACATTTTTTGAAAAATAGAGGATGCGTTTAATTTTCATTACTCACACCTCGTAGCGCAATTTCTGTTAGGCGGTTTTGGTGGTGTTGGGTTCGGAGCCTTCGCCTGGTTGCTAAAATTGTGAGTTTTTGTCTACTACTGATTGACAATTCTCCGTTGTATACATTTTAAATAATAAAATGATTTCTCAATCTGGTAATATATATTAACAAAATTGAGAATATATATGTACAAATAAATATATAGGTGCGAAGAAATACAATATTATATGGCCATATATAATTATATCTAGCTCAAAAATTATTCGAAAACTGTGTACCTGGGCATATTTTTGTATCAAATTGGCTTGGTGTTCCGATTGAGTCTTGCTCTATGGAATAGAGGCTACCTGGTACTAACTACATAGCATTCAATTTTCGTAAGGTATTCGTCATAAAGAGAGAAAGAGAAAAGAACTTTGTGGATGGCTTTTCTTGATTTATCAAGAAATTAAGTTGGCCAAATATCAGGGAACAGGTTAAATCAATGAATAGTTGATTTCTGTTCCACCAGATGGCGCTCTGCCTTCTGAAAAGCACATGTGCTCCTGGTCAGGATATGCCTTTTTAATTTTTTTTATTTTATACTATTAAACACTTATTGAATAATGTGTGTAATATACTAGCACTTACAATGCCCTCTCTGAAATTGATAAAATAGTGGAGTTACAAGTATTTTAAGAAAATGTTATTAACATCATCTATTGGTCTCAAGAGAAACTATATGACAATTTGATTCTAAAAAAAAAACGAGTTCCAGACTATGAATTAAGTCAAATGATTCTAATTTCTACTGTAGCGCTGACTCCCGTGTGGACGCAGGTGAGGGCCAAACCAACCCCAGGCTGTCCCACTCGGACTCCGGCGCGCTGCCACTTAAAGCTGAGGAAGATGAGGTGCACCTGCAGCGCCGCGTGGGACTTCTTAGCGGCGTGGCACTCATTGTGGGCACCATGATCGGTGAGTCCTGATACACAGTGTGATATATGAAGAAACTAATGATAAAATATATTAACAATAACTACCTTTAAAAGGAGAACTTTCGAAGGTAAATAGTCCCTCTATACAGGCCAATCTACTCAATTGTTAGGTTGGCCTGTAGGACGTTTTAAGTTCGAAATCTCGCCTTTGAAATTTAACGAACGTATTGCTAAGTTATTTTATCGCAAGAGAGTTTCATCAAAATCCTTAACACAATTTAAAGTAGTTCAAAATAAAAAAGACATACACTTCTATATATCTACATGAACTTTAGTTCGTCGCACATGTATTGGAGATATAATTAAAACGCTAAGTTATACATTTACAATATAGATGGCGTCAGGTTTTGACGTTTATTTTGACTGGAGAGGCGCCCTGTGCTTCTATGGATATATTTACAATATATGTGCAAAAAAAGACAACTCTTACTTCTAATAAATGATTAAAAAATACAGGCATTAAAAGTTATTCTTATCTAATATGGGCCTTGCCACTTCACAAGCGCAAACATCTTTTTGGCATATTTGGCCAATTTCATGTCTCTTCCCATAGGACGGAACTAAGTCGTAGATTTCCTTATAATGATGAAGGCCATAGCCCGAAACCATGGTAGACAGATATTGGGTTTGATTCGAATTTTCGTAAACTTGTGTTGTACCATATTAGTGATCTGAATTTGCGCGGTCTGTTCAAAGAATATCAAATAAACGTATTGCCTTGATAAAATTATTAAAAGGGGGGGGGGAGTTGCTTTATATATACCGTAGTAAAGGATTTTATTTGAAAGTTGAAAAAAAATTCGAGGAGAAGATAAACGATCTCTCCATCTAAATATTGACAATTTTATAATAAAAAAGATATACATACTTTTTTGCGTTTATTATATAATTATGTGTGTTTGAAAATAGAGCAATCCATATATTATATTATTTAAAAATGCCTATTTTGGATCATAAAGTTTTATTTCCGATATTTCGTGTGGCAACTCGCCAAACTTCTTCGGGGAACAAGATTGTTTTGATAAGCTCGCGTATCAATTCACGAGTATGTACAACTGCTATAAAATTTTAAAATATCTAAAATCTACAATATTGTAGATTTTAGATATTTTAAAATTTTATAGCAGTTGTACATACTCGTGAATTGATACGCGAGCTTATCAAAACAATCTTGTTCCCCGAAGAAGTTTGGCGAGTTGCCACACGAAATATCGGAAATAAAACTTTATGATCCAAAATAGGCATTTTTAAATAATTATGTGTATGGATTGCTTCATATTATTATATTTGAGAGAGGCTGCCTGGCCGGCATTCATAGTTCTTCAAATTAAAGATACTTCGGCCAGTAAATCTTTTTATTATCTCGACGTTTTGACAAAAATATTTTGTTCTCGTCAGGAGAAAACAAAAATTAGAACATTTGGCAAAGCGTTAAAAATTATAATTTTCTATAATAGATAATTATCTAAGGCTGCAAGGGCGTTCTCACACGATATTTCAAATTTTCAAAATAATTAGATTAATTTTTAACGCTTTGACAAATGTCTTAATTTGTGTTCGTTCCTGACGAGGACAAAATATTTTTGTCGAAACGTCGAGATAATGAAAAGTTTTACTGGCCGAAGTATCTTTAATTTGAAGAACTATTCTATTTGAATTATAAATATATTTTGCACATAACTATCATCCTTCAGAACTGTTACACTGTACCACAAATATGTGTTTGACTTTGAAACATTATTGAAATATTTATTAATAATATATCGACACACACACACAACATAACACATAAGGTGGATATATGTGTCCCATTCTAAGGAATACTTTTATTCTCTAATGCATTTGGCCTTCCAAGTTTCTTTTAAACCTTCTTTTTTCTTTTTTAACACAATATTTTAACACGAATAATATGTTATTTTATAATATAATTTATCTATTGCGAAGCAATATCTATGAATTAAGCTTGCAGTAAGTATTTTCCGTATAAATTATAACCATACGTATTTTTTCTATGATATTGATGGCATATTTTACGAGATGTGATGTTAGATTTCAACCAGGCAACCTTATCTAGATTCACTTCAAACGTAGCTAAAACGTGGCACGTTGCTGCGACAAGTTTTAAGACTCATACATATCAACTGTTGAATAACTAAAAATAACCGCAGTGTTGTGGATATGGTTATATTTTTATTCCAATCTTTGTGTATACACAAAAGTTAAATATCTTTAAATTCAATTTTTATGTATTTTATTCTCAAATATTTAATTACTAAATTAAGTCTATATATACAATGTATATAAATAATCCAAATCTCTCTCTCTCTCTCTCTAAATTTAATTATTATTTTATATTAAATATATATTTTCTAAGCTCAAAAAATCTTTCGCAGGGACAGTAAGTCTATCCAGTGCTTAAACCTCTTGTTTAGCTTACTCAAAATTCGGAAAAAATTAAAGTTTATTCAAATCAAGTCAAAGTGGCAAAATGCTTTTCTTTATAGTTTTACTCAATATTCAAGGTACATCATTATGGTCCCTCGTGCGGAAACAATAATTAAAATGAGCAATTTATAACTCAAATCAAATTTCAATTTAATCAAAATTCAAGCAAATTGTAGGCATATCATATCAAAAGAAACTCATTGCGAAAGGTTGTAGTTTTATTTTTAAAATTTGTAGTGCAATTTTTTCGTTTACTTCAAATTGTAAAAAATCAAATTTAATAAAAATCATATCCCAAAGGTCAGAATATAAATTGCTGCTCAAATTCAACTTTGTTATTAGTGAATTCAGGCATCTTTAATTAAAGTCTATCTCTATTTCAGAATATAATATCGAAAAATCAACTTTCATTTAAACAATTCAAAATCTAGCGTCAGGTATAGATGATCATCAGTATTATGAATATATTCAAAATCAAACGGCAATATATTTTAATGTTTTGGTTTATATTGAAGAAGCTCTCCCTCTCCTTTCGTTAACTCTAAAGAAAAATTTAAAGCAATAACATACGACAGACAGAATAAAATTTTTAATTTCCAAATCTAAAATTACCTATAGTGATACTGAATGGCTAACTCTTAGAAAATATTAAAATCAGAGAAAACTCAAATAGCTTGTTGAATTACATAATCTATAGAAGAGAAATCGGAGAAAAAAACTCAAGAAGCTTTTTCAAAGATTTCAAAATCAATAAATGTGAAACCTAAGGTAATAAGACCAAATCCAAATAAATAAATAAATTTAAATTGGATTTGGTCTTATTACCTTGTGTTTATAATCTATAATCCAAATTGTGCCTTATCAAATGTGAAACCTATATTAGACCAATCCCAAGCAACTGCTAATCTACACAATTCAGAACCTTCAAATTCCGAACTAAATAATATTTCACGTATAGATATTCCAGTAGCTAAGGAAGAAAATAGAAACCTCTAAATATGATTAACATAACGGAAACTCAAAGGTCAAGAAAATATCTTTCACGAATCTTTAGATAATAATATGGAACCAGACATAAAGATAGAGGCGGACATCTTTATTGAAATCATTCGAGATCATAAGACAAATTTCAATAAATCTCCTATAAAGCCTAATACTAATGTAGGTAGGCTTTTGTTTCTAGGAAATCAATTAAAGTAGTAGGTACACCTTCTGGAGATTTAGCAATCCACTGAAGACGCTGAGAACTATTTCAGAAAAGAAAAATATAGCAATAGAACTCTATAATTTCTACAGATCTATTGTAAATAGATCCATACACAAAAGAGGTAGTGAGGAAAGTTTTAGAATAGATGTGTAAATAAATCCCTTTTCAAACAAAGGCTCACGTGCACATGGGGAAAGGAAGGAAAAATTACTGTATTATTTTGTTGTTGTATGGCGAATCCATACAGGGCAATGGGCCCTAATAAAAGCCTTTTTGTTGTTGTTAAAGTAATAAGTTAAACACTTCAATGTTTAATCACTGTTCTACTGACCCTGATTCAAGCCCAGATATTCTAGGAAATCTGAAATATCTTAAATTCTGAAGCACAGTTTGGTAAGAATGATGCTTGCGACATATTATTTAAGTCAAACCTCAAAAGAGAAAATGAAGGCAGATATTCACTAATCAAAACCCTCTTTAGGCGATTTAAGATCTCAGCAATTGAGAATATTTTCAATTTAGAAAAAAGGCTGAAGGCAAAAAAGATGTATTTAAATATCTTAATTACTAATATATAAAATTTACGAGAAAGTACAAGGAACTTAATGGAGTTTATACCACTCAAGATTTAAAAAATACTTTTGATATTTTTATTTAAAACTGTGGAAAAATACTTCTTTATAATATTTATCGAACATTCAAGACACAACAAGCAGCATTTCTTTAGCCTTGAAGAAAGAAGCACAACGAGAGAAATAGTACTTAAACTAAATTCAATGCATAAAGCACAGCTTTCTTCGAAAGGTATGTGGAGTAAAGCTATAATTGTGTAGTTTTAAAATGTATTTAAGGAATAGATATCCACTTTTGAGAATTATATTTAAATTCATATATACAGGGTGATCCAAAAGTCTTTCACAACTTTAAAAATTAATAACTCCGCGAATATTTGCGCTAGAGCAATGCGGTAAACACCATTGTGTTCAGGATGCAATGGGTTTTATTTTATGGAAGATAGTGAAAAATTAGAAAGTGGTATTAGTTACAATTTTATTCGCTAGATGGCGCTCTACCAGAATCAGTGATTAAGCGACCAAATTGTTTGATAAATTAAAAAAGATAACTGATCGACGCGTATTTTTCCTCTTTGAATAGCAGGAAAGAACCCTAATAATATCAAATGATTTTTTTTTTGCTTATCCCTAGTACACGTGGTACAGACCATGATAATCATGGTGGGTAGTTAGCGACTGCTTTTTACTGTAAGCGCACCACATGTCTACACATGTGAAAGCAGTTCGACTTTGCACTTACAAATGTGCCAGAGCCCCGTTTGGTTACTTGCACTCGCTGGTGGGGTTGGACTTTTGCAAGAATCGGGGGCCATTGGAGCTTTTTTTTTTAAACATAAAAAGTGTCCAATGCGGGAATCGAACCCGGGTCGTAGTGGTCGAAACCAAACGGTTTAACCAGCCTTCCACCGACCATCAAATGATAAATTAATAAAACACCATTTCGCAAAAAAAAAAAGAAGAATTGGATGACGATTTTTAAATGCAATCCGAGATATGTAAAATAGCTAAATGCAAATTAAAACATGTAGCAAAAATAATTATATTTTAGATGCGGTTTTGTGAAATAGATTAGAATGTTTGAAAAACACTGCTGATATTAATACACGTTTTTTTTAAATGTTAATATGATACCAAAAATTATGATGGCACTACTAATAGGATTTCTTGCTATAAGAAATGTATAGTTTCTTGACAAATTGGAGACACTGGACTATTCAACTGTAAATTTGTCATGATCCAACAAATGAAATGAAGAGGGGGGTGACAAAATCTATTTGCCGTACTTTACTCTAAATATCCTATGGGCATGTCAAATGTTATCATTGCTTATTATACTAAAAAAAATGTGTCCCCTCAAATAAAAATTAATTTTTGATCAACCTTTTGCGTTGAATAATGTGGCAGTAGATTCATTTAGTCTTTTTTGCGCAAAATTTCTAAGTTAGGGATGTACATAGATTATTCTTATGCTATTTGTTCTAATGAGCGAAAAGCGATAAACTAAAAACATAAGGGATAAAATTGTATGTACCAGTGTTATTCGAGAAGTTATAACACTTTGGTCTGCATGACATAATAAAAGGTGTGAAAAATGACAAAGAAAAGAAAATACTGTTCACAAATTTAAAAAAAAAAAAAAAGTCAAGATGTGAGGACAGCATTTATTATCCCCATAACCCAACACAAAGAGCTTCAAATTATTGGTAGATAATATAATACATGGCAGCTTATATAATAAATGAGGTAACTGCCTTCTCTCTTGTATTAGGTCACAATCCTTGCTCAATGTGGCGCCCTTCATTCTCAACACCGCCTGCAGACGATAGATGACAGAATGGACAGCATTAAATAACATACCTGTTGAAATTGGTGAAACGTGCCGTCTGATAGAAGCCTTCAACATGGCCAATGTGGTAGGCCGGCATCGATAAACACGCGACTTAATGTACCCCCATAGCCAAAAATCGTCAAGTCTGGTTATCTTGGAGGCCACTGGTGTATAAAGTGGCGATTTATCACACGATCTTCACCGAATGTATCCTTCAGCAATTGTTTGGCACCGCAGGAAATATGTGGAGGTCCTCCATTTTGCATGAATGTTATTTCGCTTAGTGCTTGTCTGTGCTCTCCTGCAATATGGGAATAACCTTTTCTTTCAAAAGTTGAACATAACGTTCACCAGTTACATAAACGGTTTTAAATGTTCTTCCATTGATTTCTTCAAAGAAAAATGGCCCAATAATAAAAGAAGAAGTGAACCCACACCAAACTGTAACTCTGGGCTGATGAAGTTCTGTAAAATTCCTAGGGTTTTCTGTTACCCAAATGCGGCTGTTTTGAGTTTTAATCTCTCCGTTTAGAGAAAGGTGAGCTTCATCTGTCCACAGATAATTTTGAAATCCAATTTTCATCAATTTTAATTTGCCTGAAAACCCATGCAGCGAATTCTTGACGCTTCTCAAAATCGCCGACTTTTAGCTCGTGAAATCTTTGAATTTTGTACGGGTATTTTTAGGAAAAATTCTTAGTTTTCTCCAAACTGTTCCATACGAAATCCCCTTTGTCGAGAAACTTATCGAACACTTACTTCCCCATCCTTGGATAACGTTTCAATAGCTTCAACATTCTGCGAAACCGTAACAGCCACTGACTTGCATGTCGATGGTCTTCCACTCCGAGGATTTGCTTCAAGAGATCCAGTCTTCTCAAAATTTTTTATCATTCGCCTTAGAGAGTAGCAACTCACGGGTTCTTTACCGCTTCGAATACCTTTAAAGGTACGAAACGCTCGTAAAGCTCCAGTGGCAGATTCTGAATTACAATTTAAAAAATTGACCAAGAGTGCTTTATCCTGTAGTGACGGCATTCCAGAGTAAAATAAATTATCAGAGATAGATAAATATTTTTAAAATGAATTAAAATAAATATAATCGATACTGAGAGATGAATTAAAAAATTAGAAATTATTATCGAAATTCAAATCGCTGAGAGGAATCCAGCAAACCGCATCTAAAATATTATTTTTTTGCTACATGTTTTAATTTGCATTTACCTATTTTACATATCTCGGATTGCATTTAAAAATCGTCATCCAATTCTTCTTTTTTTGGCTAAATGGTGTTTTATTATTTTATCATTTGAAAATATTAGGGTTCTTTCCTGGTATTCAAAAAGGAAAAATACGTGTCGATCAGTTATATTTTTTAATTTATCAAACAATTTGGCCGCTTAATCCATGATTCTGGTAGGGCGCAATCTAGGGAATAAAATTGTAACTAAAATCAATTTCGATTTTTCACTATTTGCCATAAAATTCCCATATTCGCGGAGTTATTAATTTTTAAAGTTGTGCAAGACTTTTGGATCACACTGTAGAACAACAACAAACTAAAATTGACATTATGAAAGCCCATTTTAACTTTTATAACAAAGTGTTACAATATTATTATTTCTCGTCCGTTTTTTCATCCATCCTCTTTAACTGAGGACATATATCAATGTTTTAGCAGTCTTCTTCAACTCTAACATATATCAATGTCTTAGCCGTCCTCTTTAACTGAGGACATATATTAATGTCTTAGCCATTCTCTTAAAATGAGGGCATATATCAATGTTTTAGCCGAAATCTTTAACTGAGGACATATATCAATGTCTTAGCCATTCTCTTAAAATGAGGACATATATCAATGTTTTAGCCGAAATCTTCAACTGAGGACATATATCAATGTCTTAGCCATTCTCTTAAAATGAGGACATATATTAATGTTTTAGCCATCCTCTTCAACTGAGGACATATATCAATGTCTTAGCCGTCCTCTTAAAATGAGGACATATATCAATGTCTTAGCCGAAATCTTCAACTGAGGACATATATCAATGTCTTAGCCATTCTCTTAAAATGAGGACATATATCAATGTCTTAGCCGAAATCTTCAACTGAGGACATATATCAATGTCTTAGCCATTCTCTTAAAATGAGGACATATATCAATGTCTTAGCCGAAATCTTCAACTGAGGACATATATCAATGTCTTAGCCATTCTCTTAAAATGAGGACATATATCAATGTCTTAGCCGAAATCTTCAACTGAGGACATATATCAATGTCTTAGCCATTCTCTTAAAATGAGGACATATATCAATGTCTTAGCCGAAATCTTCAACTGAGGACATATATCAATGTCTTAGCCATTCTCTTCAACTCTAACATATATCAATGTCTTAGCCGTCCTCTTTAACTGAGGACATATATCAATGTCTTAGCCATTCTCTTAAAATGAGGACATATATCAATGTTTTAGCCGAAATATTCAACTGAGGACAGATATCAATGTCTTAGCCATTCTCTTAAAATGAGGACATATATCAATGTTTTAGCCGTCCTCTTTAACTGAGGACATATATCAATGTCTTAGCCATTCTCTTAAAATGAGGACATATATCAATGTTTTAGCCGAAATCTTCAACTGAAGACATATATCAATATCTTAGCCGTCCTCTTTAACTGAGGAATCGATGGGAATTTCGCGTGTACCAACGGTAAAGCCATTCTCAAATGTGTGGCTATTCTATCAAAACCTGTTATAGTTTGGGGAATGAAGCAAAAAATTAAATGCCCTCTTTTATTGAATATAACAAGCCCGATTTTCGAATTTAGGAAAACTGAAAAAAAAATTACGGAGTTAGGTAATCGGCTTTTCTTTTTAAGGGTCTCTGGGAAGATCCTTTTCCTCGTTGAAGGTATCTTCATCTCCTGGCTTAGCAAATGGAGTTTGCAGAGGGACCTCCTGGACAGAAGATACTTTCACGAGCAGTTTAGGCAGTTTGACGGTGGAAGACTTTTTTCCTTTGTCGGTATCTTCATCCTTCATGGAGAGAGGCGGGAGTTTGCACCACAGAATCTGGTTCATGAGAGAATTTCTCTCATGCAAAGCTCTGTCTGAGAGATTTCTGGGCGACGATGAGCTTTTCTCTCCTTCTGGAATCTCAGAAACCCCGGCATTTATATTAGCAACTCTTCCTGGCTGAACAAATGGGTATTTCCCGGATCGGCGAAATACTTTATTTGGAATCTGCGGTAGTTTTAGATCCGCTGAAGGCTTCTGGGTAGATTTAGTCGTTAAACGCGGATTATCTTCTCTCGGTATCTCGCGAACTCTTTCATTGAATAGATACGCGCCCTTCGATAAATAATCCCTTTTCGGAATATACTGAGTTCCTCCCATTTGATGAATATTTGGTAACTTGTCGTCATCGTCAGAAAATTCGCTCAGAATTTCATATATATCTCGAGGCTCAAGAGTAGGCTCGTCCTCCTTGGTAACCAATTGAGGAAGCTTGATATTCTCGTCGAGATACTGTCCCTGGTACGGCACTGTAGACGGGAAATTGGCAAACGCAGAATGTGTGCTGGGATTTTGGATAATCGGCAACTCAGGCAGCTTGATCTGATCGAACGTTGGTTTGGTTCTAGTCACAGTAGTCGCACACTTGGTAAATATAGTTCGAGGATTTGGAGCTTTTGACAGCTCGGGAAATAATGGCTTCTGAGTGAACTTCGGTTTATCGCGAGGCTTGTCAGGTGGATATTTGCCACACGCAGAAGAGAAACATTGGCCCTTTGGCAATTCGGGTACCATCATCTTCCGAATGAAGATTGGTTTGTCGTTAGACATGGCAGTAGGATATTTGCCGCGCACATGGTGGGGATTTTGATCTATTGGCAGCTCAGGTAGTATGGAAGAAGGACGAAGCAATTCTTCAGTCCCGGCTGGACGTCCAGACTGTCCCTCGTCATCCACGGCCACTTCAGTAGTCGACGCTGTGATGGTGGAGAGAAGAGCATCATCTATGTTCCATCCAGAAAGCAAGTCCTGCGCGGAATCTGCTGGGTCCCGATAGGCGAAGGAGCAGCTCGGTATGCCCATCTTCATCTCCTTTACCGGCAGAAAGGACTTTGTCAGGAATCTTCTTGGGCGCGGAGCTTGTTTTTTCTTTGGGCGAAGATCCATAACCGCGGATGAACTTGAGAGTGAGTCCTCGTCATCTTCCTTTTCCAC
>CP092886.1:148096630-148148507 GCA_030710605.1 Cordylochernes scorpioides
TCAGTAAAGGTTTCTTCTCAAATTATCCTGCCTCTTGATATTCATACCTATAAATTACAGCTTTAAAAGGTTTTATTGAAAATGGAGGTAGGTACAGCAAAGATTCTTTATTTCAACAAAGTGGAAGATGTCTGAATCCACATAGCTCGAAATCTTACGCTGCTTAGTGTAATGTACAAAAATAAAGAAACTTTTGTTAACCTGAGCTCCTTTAAAAATAAATTAAAGTTTCTTTAGGATCACTACTTTCCGACATTTTAAAGTCTTAAATCTCAATTACACAAGTTCCATTTGCCCCAATATAGAATTGTGAAAGCCTAAGTCAGGAATATATACTCAATATAATGACATTGCCACCATTATATCCATTGACAAAAGGCATAATTTGTCAAAGTCGAATGTGTGTCTCTCTACTTATATATATACAAAAACCTATACTTCAGAAAATGCTGCGAATGAAGCATACATCTGTTGCCAACAGAATGAGTATCATTCGGTTTAGGTAGAGAGGACATATTTTATGCATGCCTAATAAATAGGTCAGCCTGTGTAGAAAGGTATTTCTGAGACCCCTCTGAAAGAATAAGTGTATTTACTTGTTGAAATATCTATATACACTTGTGGTATATTCAATAGTAAATATTAAAAAAATAAATTTAAAAAGCAATTTTCGCGTGAAGTATTTTATAAACATGTGCCACACATTTTAAAGTGAAAAGTGCTGATTTTATTTTAAACACACAAAAAATTAAAATTTGTCGTTAACTATTGAATAAAAAAGGTGGCAAAATTAAATATTCTAAATATACTGTTATAAATATATTAAAATATATGCGGAAGGTTTAAATAATGAGTCTCTATCTCTCTCTTCTATAAAATTGTTTATTAAATTTAATGAGGAGCCAACAAGTAAAGAACATAATTTTTATCTATTGCCTTTTTTTTTATCTCCCGCGACCACCGCCCCTTTTAATTTGGGCGTCCTCCGAAGTAAAACGCCCCCGAGGGCTGAGTGCATTTCACCTGTAAAATGGAAAATCGCCTAAAAACCAGCAGAAGTCTACCGAAACGAAATAAAATACTAACGTGCCATTCAATTTCTTAGGCTTTTATTCAGAAAGCGTTCTAAAATAATAAACTAAACTATTTTTATAATTAAATGTATTTTATTCAATGTTTCAACTTTATTTTCTAATGAAATGGCGGTCACTAAATAATTATAAAACTTTAATGCTGTATATATTGAGTTTATCTTTTAAGCTTAATGAACCTGTGTTAGATAAAGTGCTGAGGTTAGAGTTGAAACTGGAGATATTCGGACACAGCATTCATTCTTCAGAATGCCAAGGTTGCAAATGTTATTTGAATAATATTTTAAGCAATATCAATTTTTTGCCTAGTTTTATCTCTCGAATATTATTGATTTATTTTTTAAGACAAAATTTAATTTTGTGGGCGATTTATTTTGAATAAAACAACTTCCTACTGTCCTCATAGCAATGAAAAAATATTAGGAGGGCCTGGCTCATCAATGGTGAGAACCCTCCTAGTGGTTTCTCCAGTTTAATTTGCAAATACGCTCTAATATTGTATTGGGCCACATTCTGTTTATACATCCAACACTTCAGAGGTATTCTTGGACATATATGAGAGAAGTCTGATATATTAAAGGTTGTGAAACTGCTGGGAGAGTCCATCGCTAATCAACAAAGCCCTCCCAGTGTTATCCATCGCAGTAAGGGCAGTAGGAAGCTTTTTTTTTTTTCAATAAAAAAATATTGCCCTAAATATATAGCATTGCTTAAGCAAAACATGATTATTTACGCAAGTTGTCTAAGAGAAATAAAGAAGAATAGTATTTTTATATATTGAACGTCAAATATATTATTGTTTCACAATGTCATTAGTATGTCTTTAAGCCTCCTGTATCTAATTAAAATAAAAATATAAGTCATCCAGGGACGAGTTTCTTTTGATATTTTATTTATTATCTCTAGATTTTATCTCTCGTGGTTATATATAAAAGTCCTTCTATGTATATACAGGAGAACATTAATAAGAAAACAAAAATTTTACTATTTTTGAAATGAGAATCCTTGTGAGAAGACCTGCTAACACCCGAGATCTAGTTTTTTGTTTTTGTGTTCTTAATTTTAAATTGTCACTAATGTCTGACATCCCTTTTACAGTGAGATTGTCTTTGGGTGTACGGTGGACCTTCGTAGGAGATTCTCTATTATTTGGTTTTGTGTTCTGGGAAGTACTCTAAAGCTTTCTGGAAAGTTCAGTCTTCTGTTCATACTGTTATATTGTGTTATATTTTCTATGTTATATATGTTATATTTTCTATATATTATATATATGCTATATTGTATATATATATGCTATTATATATGTTATATTTTCTTAATATGAAGGACTCCATTACCAGTTTAATTGTAGAGTAATAGGTCTTCAGTTCGGATGTGATGAAAGAGTGGCTTGTTTTTTATATGCTGGAAGATTAATAATTTGTTTTTATGGTTGTTAATATTGCGCTTGTGTTCATATATTATTATCTTTTCATCTCTTCCAGTCTCTCGCCTACATATTTAGTCTTGCATTCCCTGAATCCTATGGAATAGATAGAATTCTTTCTATTAGAAATATAAAATAAATATATACAGTGTAAAATAGTTTACTCTGTTATTAAATTAGTAAAAGTTGTTTTGTAAAAGAAAGCTTTTAAGCCCTTTCTTCTGAAAACTAGAGATAATAAATAAATTCTTAAAAGAAACTCATCTTTGGATGGCTTTATTTTATTTTAAAAATACAATTACTCTGCGTACTGATATATATTTCCTTATCTTAAAGTAATCAGGACATCAATAACTTTGTGAAATCTGATATATTGCAGCGTCTATATAGGTACGGGGAACTTTCAGAAGATTAAATTCTCCGAGTCGCGTCGAATTCCATACAGAAGTAATTATTCTATATTATAAAAAGGTATTTTCCGTGGAAAAACACAAATTTCCCCATTCTTTAGCATATAAATTTGGAAGTCTTTGTTTAAAAATTACTCTAAATGAAAAAAAAAGTATTTTAAATTCAATTATGATTTACGCTCAAAGATTTGATTCTCTAATTGAAATTTTCAAAAGCCTTTTTTCTCTCTTTTTCTCATTAGGAATTCATCTGTTTGACGACGTGGCCGAGATTCTAATTGCCTCGCTCTCTTTAGAAATGTTAGGGAAGTTCTCTGTAGTTTTAACAAGGAGCACTGAGAGAAACCCGGGACAAAAGTCCAAGTTTCCTTTGTTTTGTTTCTTAAATAAGTTGCACAGAGAGAGCACACACGCCTTTGTATAAGGTATATTAAAAAACAAAGTGTTTCTTAATTTAAACTACATAGGAAGTATTTTTTACATAATTAAATATAGTCTCACCGCCATCATTATATATAGTGTAAAATGATGGGAGGATGATAAACATATTAGCACAAAAGCAACTTTACCTTTTCTAAAAATGCAAACAAAATATTGCGCAAAACATATAACCAAAATGCATTATTTTGATACGGTTTTATAAAAGGGAAAGTTGTTTTCTCTTATATATATATAAAATATATTACTAGGAATAATTTTGGAAGAATTCCCTGGCAGAGAAATGAATTCTGGAAAACTTTTCGCCATCTTTTTAATATTATACTTGTCACTTACATAAGACAAACCAAATGATTTATCATGTTGCCTGTGTGAATGTTGAACTTGTTGATAAGTTAAGGTTTTTCTAAATTTATCAATTGGATGTACTTTGCGAACATGAATAACATAATCTGCCTTACTTTCTTAATGGGAAAAAATGTATTGCCATTTTAGTTCCCTACTGTAATGCGATGCAGCAACGCTTTTATGTAAAATGTGCAAAACGATAAATGTGAAAGCAAAATGTGAAAATATCTTGCAAATTTTTCTCCAAACAAGTTAATATAATTCGTTATGCGGCATTGTGTTCAAAGACTGGCGTAAATGTTTTTGAAATATGATTAATTGTGTGAAAGATTGCAGAATTTCAGTGAAAGAGAGGACCACGAGACACAAAAATCATAATTATAAATAATAGCAATAAAAATATCGCAGCTTCTCATATATATAATATATAGCGTGTAGAGAACTTTTATATGAAATAATATACATAAAAATATTAAAAATGGCATATCCTGACCAGGAGCACATGTGCTTTACAGAAGGCAGAGCGTCATCCGGTGGAACAGAAATCAACTAAACATTGATTTAGCCTCTACCCTGATATTTGGCCAACCCAAATTCATTTCATTCAACACCTGATCTTTTTATCTTTTATTTTTTTCTTTCGTTTTTTCATACATAAAAATTATTCAGCCAAATAAATGTATTCTAATGTGTCGGTGAATCTCGCCATTTTCAAGAGTTATGTTTGCTGAGTGTGGCTTACGGCGTGTATACACACCTACACACATAAACACGCGGAGTGTTTGTGCAACGGTAAATATTAAAGTACTTATTTTAAGCGAAAAAATAGAGAGTAGACCACTTTAAAAATATTACTTAATTTCGCAACAATTCTGGTTTTTAAGAGCCATTTATAAATATCGGTGAGTAATTTGCATCATTTCAGTATTTTATTAGATTTAAAAAACATTTTCTCATATATTCGATATAGAAATCATGCGGGATATTTGGATTTAACATTTAAATTTTATAGAAAAACGCTAACGTATTTCTGAGAGTATTTATAAAGTAGTCTTATGAACTACCTTGAAGCAACAACAAATTATTCATTATATAAAAATATTTCTATGAAAAATAGATATTTCGGCCAGTTAGAGATTTTTTTTTTATTTTCTCAACCTTTCGACAAAAATCTTTTGTCTTCGTCAAATACTTGATAGTCGCTGTATATATGTTTTCATATGATTTATAATAGAACATATTCGCATATAGTTCTAATATATGTAATATGTAAGTATTATAGAAAAGGTTTTCAAAATAAAAATTTATTTTTCATATTTATAAAGTATATGATTCTTGGTAGATTCTTTACAATCAATTGTGTGCGTCCAATTTTCGCGTTCCTCGGGCAAACAATCTTCGTTTGCCCTTGCCACACTTATAAAAAGCAATCTTCGGACATTATTGGCTTGAGTTGTGTTTTCTCTAGAAAGTTGATTAATTTATTAGTTTGGGCCTCTACAATCATATAATTTGTAAGTTGGTTTGCGATATACATTGAACATTTGGTAAATATGTAGATCTATTCTATCTGACACACACACAACCAAACTCAACAATAACTTTTCTACTCTCTCTCTTTTCAAAAATAAAACTACAACATTTCGCAATGAGTTTCTTTTATTGTTGAAACTCATTGCGAAAGGTTGTAGTTTTATTTTTGAAATTTGTAACGCAATTTTTCGTTTACTTCAAATACTCTCT
Organism: Cordylochernes scorpioides; assembly: GCA_030710605.1. Lineage (NCBI taxonomy): Eukaryota > Metazoa > Arthropoda > Arachnida > Pseudoscorpiones > Chernetidae > Cordylochernes > Cordylochernes scorpioides. The sequence continues at coordinate 148,102,087 of CP092886.1, forward strand.
CTCTCTTATATTTATATTATAAATAAAAGTTAATATAAATATAAAAGTTCCAAAAATGCAATATAACAGCGGTATGGTAGATTAAACTGGCGAAACCGCTGGGAGGGTTCACCACTGATGAGCCAGGCCCTCCCATTAATTTTTCCATTGCAGTAAGGGCAGTAGAAATTGTCTAATTTTAAAAAGAATCTTACGCCTTTAAAATAGTTTCGGATTTATATTATATGTTTGAAAATAGAGAAATATATATATTAAATTATTTAAAATGCTTATTTTGGATTATAAAGCTTTATTTTCCAACTCGCCAAACCCGACAACTCGCCAAACTTCTTCGGGGAACAAATATTTTAAATTTTATAGCAGTTGTACATACGTACTCGTGAATTGATACGCAAGCATCTCAAAACAATCTTGTTCCCTGAAGAAGTTTGGCGAGTTGCCTTACGAAATATTAGAAAATAAAACTTTATAATCCAAAATAAGCATTTTAAAATAATTTATATTATATTTATATTTATAACTCTTTGAAGATTGAGCAATCCATAATTATTAATTAATCCATAATTAATAAAAATATTTATGAATCTAATATATGCATGGCATAATAAAAATATGATTTTTATTATTCATAAAATAATTAAAATTCTATAATCACAGAGTTAAATTTTAAAATGAAAAGGAATCCTTAACAAAAGGAATACAACCCAATATTGTTTTTTGTTTGTAAATAGATAATAACATCGTTAGTTGTATGTATGCAAAAACTGTTTGCTTCAAAAAATAATCAAAATAATAAATATATTTTGGGACAAAAGTTATCATTCATTTTTACCATCCACGACTGCATGAATTGGTAACGTAAATAGAATATACGTCCTTTTTTTATGACATGCATATTTTCTGAATATGTATATCTATTTATTCATATATTTATCATTATATAATCTTATTTATTCTGTATTTAAACTTATATAATCTTATATGGACATTGTAATAAGGTAGTTTCAATCTCAATCTCTCTCTCTGATTTGAATTACTAATTAAAAATAACACAGAAGTAAAATTGTGCGGTATTGTAATTTTCTTTATTTATCAAGAGAGGGTATTTTTAGTCAAGAGTCTGGTATAAAAATAATCTACGATTAGTTTATATTTATTCCGACAAACGGCGCAAGCCATCAACAACCTTCAGCTGCACGATCAAGAGTTTTTTTTTAATAGTTCACTAATCTCAATCTTAAGAAAACACAAATGGTGAAACTACGTGATAATATAGAGGATTCTAACTAAATGATGTAAAATATTTCAATTGTCTACTTGAGTTAAAACAGTTAACGCTTCTCGGCCTTTTGGCTAAGATCAAAGTGAGTTACACATTTAAACTAACAGTTAAATACACTCATATGGGGGACTAAACCTATAAGTAAGTTGTACCAATTAGCATGTATATCGGTATTCAGACAATAACTTGAAAGATGTTAATACACATTGACCTTTATATTAAAGACACACGATATAACCAAGGGTGAACAAAATTGCCTCTGTCTCCTTCATCTATACTTTCCACTTTCTTGAGTTTTGTCAATGAGTGTATATAGCCTGTATAGTACACTTAATGAACTAAAGTTAAAGGCTCACTTGATGTTATTCAATAGAATTGAATGAAAAAGCAATTATTGAAAAAACATAGATATTTTAAAATTACTAAATATTTTTCACAATGAGTTTCTTTTTTATTTCCAAACGCTAGCTTTAAAGCGATAATCGCTCTTCAACGGTCTTAATAAAACAATATCGACGATATCCTACAATAAATATTTACAAAAACATACGCGCACAGTGTGGATATTTACAACTGAAATTTTAAAAAGAAACTTATTGTGAGAAAATATTTTGCAATTTTAAAACGTTATTCACAATTTTATCAAGAATATAGATATTTTAACTCTAAAGCCCATGTGTATGTCTTAAATTGTTTTGTGTGGTATCGTCTCTCCTGCCTAGCCTCCCTCGCATCAACCCCGCAGGGTTAGATGGGAAATCGGCACGGACAGCGTCGAATGGCCACGTAATGTGAAGCCTCCATTTCTTGGATTAGGTCTCCGCACGACTTGTTGTTTGGGGTCGAGCCGTTGGTTCCGTCACATGTGCTCGTCTGCTTAGATGCTTAATTACCTTTGAAATAACACATATAATTTAGAAAATAGAGCAATCCATAAATAAATGTTTAATTAAAAAGGCATATATTGGATCAAAATATCATTTATTTGAACTGAACTTTTGAAATACTATTGAACAACTGAAATATTGATAAAATAAATGATATTTTGATCCAATATATATGTGCCTTTTTAATTAAACACATATAACACATGTCTACAAAAAACTTTTTTTTTTGCACAAGAGAACCTGATGGTGTTTCTAGTGTAACTTTTCATGCTGAACTCAAAAATCTAATCAGAAATTTCCCATCACCCATGGTTTTTGCCTGACGATCTTTTTTTAGTATTGGGATAAATACATGCATCCAACATGAAAGAGACTTACGAAAACATGAAACTGCTTTTGAAAAAGATAGAATATGAAAGATACGGTTGGAAAATATGCAGCGATTTGAAAGTCGTTGCTCTCTTGCGTGGATTACAGCTTGGATATACAAAATTTTGTTGTTTTCTGTGTGAGTGGGATAGCAAAGATAGGGAAAGGCATTACATTAAAAAAATCTGGCCAAACCGTAGAATCTTTACTCCAGGATATAAAAATATTGCAAATCTACCCCTGATCGATTCAGAAAATATTTACTTACCACCATTACATATTAAACTGGGATTAATGAAGAACTTTATCAAGGCAATGGATCGAAATGCCAGTGGATTTGCCTACCTAAAACAAACATTTTCTAGTATAAGTGAAGCGAAGATTAAAGAAGGCATTTTCGTTGGATCTCAGATTTGAGAATTGCAGCAGGATGGAAATTTTCAAAATAGTTTGAATGAAGTTGAAGCAGCAGCATGGAATTCCTTTAGAAACGTTTGCAAAAACTTCTTAGGAAGTGTCAAGGTTGAAAATTACCGAGACATAGTTAATGATCTGTTGCTTTCCTACAAGGCACTGGGATGTAACATGTCCCTCAAGATCCATTTCCTGCATTCACATCTAGATTTCTTTCCAGACAATCTTGGTGCAGTTAGCGATGAGCATGGTGAGAGGTTTCATCAAGCTATATCAAGCATGGAGAAGCGGTACCAAGGTAAATGGAGTCCCGCTATGCTTGCCGACGACTGCTGGGCACTCAAGAGGGATCTACCACAAGCAAAGTATAGAAGAAAATCCACTGTCACTGCTTTTCAATAATAAATATGTTTCGTTCATATATGCCTATATATTAACAATATTTCCAAATTCAAGTAGGTGTATCTCAGAAATATTGTGTAATAGAAAAAAACTAATGGTATATTTGGATTCAGGACATGTAGATAAGATGCTATTTCTTTGTGGACAAAGAAAAATATTTTTTTGATAAACCAGTTACGTGACATTGTTTGCAATTTTTTGTGTATTTATCCCAATACTAAAAAAAAGACCGTCACGCAAAAACCATTGGTGATGGGAAATTTCTGATTAGATTTTTGAGTTCAGCATGAAAAGTTACACTAGAAACATAATCAGGTTCTCTTGTGCAAAAATCTTGTTGACCAGTGTAATTGTTTATTAAACTCTAAATTACCTAAAAATTACATTTCTCTTTCCCATCTATAATAAATATATTTATTGCATTTGTTATATATATTTAAACAATGTATATATTCTAGATTTTCTTGAGAAGAAAGTGTAGTTCAAATTTGGGAATTAGCCATAACATATTTGTAGCTACTGAAATTTGAAACCATGGCATAGAGTTTCGATTTTGTTCGAATTTTCCAAAGCTATTATGACCAATTATGTATTGTGATCAATTCACATATTTAAATCTTAGCGTTCTGAAAAGAGAAAAGATAGAAAATGCTTTGTTTCGATGCAATTAATAAATGTGATTAATGTATTTATTAAAAGAAAGAAGTACCTTTTTATCACATGAATATCACCCATAGACATTTCTACAAGGTAATCTAGACATCTGTATTATTAGAAGCTACAAACAAAAATTCCAGATATTTTTCTTTTTCGTAATATCTATTAATATACGAATGCGCCCCCTAATTATAATTTTCTAGCATTCTATCACCTCAAACCTTCACTATCATTCACATGATTATTTATATTGTAGTGAAGTATTTTTATGAAGAATGAACATCAGCCTGATCAAGCATAAGGGAAAAAGTAGAAAAACGGGAGAAATCCAAAGTGAACCAAAATATCAAAAAATGTAAAAGAAATGATCTAGCTTAAGATCAATGGTAACAAAGCACAAAAGAAGCACTGCTATGTAAAATACCAAGAGGAACATTATTGAAATAGCCAATATAATATTACCGTATAAAGGATAAGTAAACCAAAAGATATTACAAAAAACCAAAAGTATAAATTGCTATTCACACGGAAGTTGCCGAAGTCTATTTTCAACTTGTGTTGACGCTGTCAGAGTAAACATATCGAAAGGTCGCTTCCTGCTCCGGCATGAATCAGATTGAAAAAAATGTGCAAGAAGAGGTTTTCTCGTGAGTCGGTGAACACAAAGTTAAGGAAAATATTAACAATGTAAGATATTATAAACAATAGTTCTTCAAATAACGATACTTCGGCCAGTAAATCTTTTTATTATCCCGATTTATTAGAATAATTTTTAACGCTTTGCCAAATGTTTTAATTTTTGTTCGCTCCTGACGAGGAAAAAAGATTTTTGTCGAAACGTCGAGGTAATAAAAAGATTTACTGGCCGAAGTATCTTTAATTTGAAGAACTATGAATGCCGACCAGGCAGCCTCATCTTTACGACGATTATAAACAATAGTAAAAAGTGTGTGGAAGAAATAGTACTGTGATCAGATTGATAAATTAAGAAAAATATATACTGATCATGCAACTTGAAGTGGCTTATTTATTCCGCTATCTGTCGGAATAAATAGAAATGTAGGAATAATTATTAGATATCTGTTTCGACAGAAACCTTTAGTTTCAGGATCAGGAGGTGATTTAAATATTTTTTAAAAATACACTAAGTAAAAAAATAAAGATAAAACGCACGAGAACGAATATTAGCCTTCAAATCAGTTTTATTAGTATTCACAAAAATATTTTTATGACTAAGACAAGATTTTTGTCAAAAAGCCGGGAAAAATGTAAAACCTCTCTAGCCAAAATGTCTAATCTTTTAAAGCAGTATAAATTCCGGCGCTAGGCAACCATTCAAAATATATAAAACACATGTTATATAACATGCGGATATTAAAAAGCGTGTTAATAAATTTTAAATAATCCTAAAAGTATAAAATGCATTTTGGTGTGGTGCAGGACACAGCAAATATTGCTTATTTAGAAATGTCACCGTTGTAATCCAATCTGCGAGGATTTCTTGGCCAAATAGATTAATGCCTCGGTATAATGGACCGCTAAATGGATATCAGCTTTGATGGGAAACCTGTCGAAAGAAATAGGCAGGGAAAAAAATCTATAGTCGTTTGCTTCTTATTTTACCTGGAAACCAATTTATGGATTAAAAGGAAATATATACGTATATACAAAAATAAACTTTAGTAAATAAATAATTTTCTCTCTCTCTCTCTCTATGGAGAAATAAAATCTTATTTTATTTTCTTCTTTAAAATTCTTGGAAATTAATTATCATTATTTTGTCTTTGCACTATCTTTAACTTTCTTTTATTATTTATTTTCAATCTTGTATTATATGCCTAACAGCCGATACTTCTTTGGACGGTTATTGAAAACTAGTTTTTAACATATAAATTAATAATAATAATTTTTAATTTATTGATATTTATCTGCCTATAAAAATGCAGATATAAAAAGTCGCTTCATAATTAACGCTATATATATAATAAACAGATAGAATATAATAGGAAAAAAGAAAACTCAAGTATAGCTTCGGCCGTTACGCGTCATAGGCTGGGTACAAAAAGGAATAAACGAAGGGGGTCGGTGGAAGGATAGTTTAAACCGTTGGTTTTCGACCGCTACGACCCGGGTTCGATTCCCGTAATGGGCACTTTTTTTTCTGATTTAAAAAAATGCTCCGATGGCCCCCGATTCTTGCAAAAGTCCAACCCCACCAGCGAGTGCAAGTAACCAAACGGGGCTCTGGCACATTTGTAAGTTCAAAGTCGAACTGATTTTCACATGTGTAGACGTGGTGCACTTACAGTAAAAGCAGTCGCCTACTTCTACCCACCATGGATAAGCAAAAAAAAAAGGAATAAGCGAAGAATTAAGTTTGTAGAAAAGAGCAAAGACAGTATTTCTCCTATTATATTCTTTATCTATTTATATATATATAAAACAAACCTCTTATTTTTAAATTAACTAACAAATATGTTGGGAAAAATTCTAGATTCGTAGAACAGAAAGAACCTTTATTACTTTAAGATATAAATAATAAACAAGAGATAAAATTATTTGATTACCAGCAGCTCAAGCCTATCAGCGGCCTGTCCTATCCAATAACATCTATCCAATAACCACTAGCCAATAACATCTATCCAATAACATCTATCCAATAACCACTAGCCAATAACATCTATCCAATAACATCTATCCAATAACCACTAGCCAATAACATCTATCCAATAACCACTAGCCAATAACATCTATCCAATAACCACTAGCCAATAACATCTATCCAATAACCACTAGCCAATAACATCTATACAATAACCACTAGCCAATAACATCTATCCAATAACATCTATCCAATAACCACTATCCAATAACATCTATCCAATAACCACTAGCCAATAACATCTATACAATAACCACTAGCCAATAACATCTACCCAATAACATCTATCCAATAACCACTATCCAATAACATCTATCCAATAACATCTATCCAATAACCACTAGTCAATAACATCTATCCAATAACATCTATCCAATAACCACTATCCAATAACATATATCCAATAACCACTAGCCAATAACATCTATCCAATAACATCTATCCAATAACCACTATCCAATAACATCTATCCAATAACATCTATCCAATAACCACTAGCCAATAACATCTATCCAATAACCACTATCCAATAACATCTATCCAATAACATCTATCCAATAACCACTATCCAATAACATCTATCCAATAACCACTATCCAATAACATCTATCCAATAACATCTATCCAATAACCACTAGCCAATAACATCTATCCAATAACCACTAGCCAATAACATCTATCCAATAACCACTAGCCAATAACATCTATCCAATAACCACTAGCCAACTAACAAAGTAACAAAGCTGCGCTATATAGGCAGAGATGTCAATTAGTATAGACAATACTAAAATGCTATGCAAATCACAAGAGTATTCTATCGTAGAAATACCCCGAATTGCCACTTTTAAAAAAATATAAATTCTGAAATTTTCTTAATGGGGGGGGGGGGTATTATATATATATGTATATATCATCTCAAAATAAAATAAAACTCATTCATATTCAAAGAATCTTAATTACCTTTTTATATATGCAGGAATCGGGGGGTCGATATGAATAAATTTATTTTTACATTTCAAATTTATAATAAAACTGAAAGAAAAATAAAGTCTTAGTTTATTATCGTGCGCACGTCTTCCTCTTATTTATTTTTTGTTTTTCCGACATATTCCTCTCTAACCAAATTTTACGTATATATTAATTCATTATTAACAATATTTTATATAAATTTGACTAAACAAATATTCTCTATATTAAATATAATATATTATTTTATATATCAACCAAGAGATGAAAATAAATAACTTGATAAAAATATTTTTTTCAAGCTTTTTCAAAATGCACTTAAGTAAGAAACCTTTTTATAATAAAATATTTTGTAATACATATAAGATAAATTGCATTATTTATTTGAATAAAATATATAAAAGTAGTTCAAATAAGTTTTTAAAAGATAAATAAATTTTGATTGAAGACTATCAAGTACGCGCGAGTTACCCCTGCTGTTTTTTTTTTTGTTGTTGTTGTTGTTTCTGGACAAGTATATGACGCCCTTAAAGCCGATCTGTTATAAATTTGGTTACGTTGTTAAATAATGCTTTTTTTTAATTTGAAATATTTGTAAAAGCTTGATCAAAGCTTGATTGTTCCCAAGAGAGAAAGAGAGAGAAGAGAGAGATTTTATATAAAAATGAAGAGTGAGTAGATAAGAGAAACAGAATAACTAAAAAAAAATAAAATGTATATTTTTATCTCGGAGAGAGAAGTGAAATTTCTTAATATTTAAATACAGTAAACTTTCCTATAACACGATTAATGTGTTCCGTGTTGTATTAAATCGCGTTATAGGAATTCGCGTTGTACGAAATAAAACTTGTATAGCGCGAATGTTGTTAGGGTAAATTGTTAGTGACAAATATCATGTATTTTATTTTATAACGCGTTATACGAAAATTCGCGTTGTATAAATAAATTTGACGCAATTTTTTTTATCGCGTTGTACGAAATCGCGTTGTAAAAACTCGCGTTATAGGAGAGTCTACTGTAATACTTTAATTGATGGTGCAAGACATCAGCAATTTTAGTTGCATGATCATGAGATGCTCTTTTCTTAATTTATCCATCTCATCCCAGTACAATTTCACTTTTGTACTATCTGCACAAAGGTGAAATTGTATTGGGGAATCAGGTGGATAAATTAAGAAAAGAGCATCTCATGATCATGCAACTAAAGATTGCTGATGGCTTTCGCCATCAATTAAAATTTTATTTGAATATTAGGAAGTTCTCTCTCTCAGAAATAAACAATATATATTTTCTTCTAGTGATTCTCTATCGCTCCTACCTCTACTCTACATTGTTATACAAAATATTAGGAACACAAAATCTAGTTTTGATACTAAAAAAAATATAATTATTTTATTAATAAATAATCCTATTATTTTATATTTTCAAATATCAACTTATCCACACAAATATGCTAATTTATTATATTCCAATCCGAAGATTGTCATTTATTGAGTTCCTTCATTTTTGACCCTGGACACTTCTTTTTAGCAGCATATAGCTCACTCCATTCAAGTTCTTGTGGCCATTGGACGACATTCTTATTGGATGTTCCCAAAAATATATCTCCCATCTGCCAGGGTCTCACTTGAAATTTGACTTCTCTATGATTTCTTAGGGGCTAAACAACCAAGGGCGTAAAGTACACCAGTGTTTATTATTAGTTACAATATGCAAATCGATGTGAAGTAAGTACCATGTGATTTAACTCTGAAGATAAATTTGGAAGAGGCCTCTATGGAATAAATTGGCGATCGGAGTCTCGGAGGTTTTTATAGCGCAATGATCTCGCAATACAGTATGGTAATTGCTAATCCCTTAATAAATTAGAGATTTAAAATCCCGATAAATAAAAAGAAAGAGATAGATAATCCATCCTGACAAAGACATGGGATATTGCGCAAAGCCAAATTCAGCCAACCATTAGAACATTCAAATGCAACCTCAGTAACTTCCTTTGTCTCGTCCTGAAACGGTGCGCGAGCTTCTCTTAGATATGCATGAACAAATCGATATAAATCTCTAAAACAAGTGAAAAAGATTCGGGAAAAACCGAGGCAGTAAAGATGTCCTTTCGAAGAAAGATAGAAGTAAAAAAGAAAAGCATTAAACATCAATAAATAGCTCAGCCACCCCAGAAGTTTCCTCCCAGACACATCTTTATTTATTACGACCTTCCCCTGGTTGCGAAACTTTCTTCGCCGCTTGGAGTCTGAGCAAGCGTTTGCTCCCCGCTTCCCTCTCAATTGCGCCTCTAAAATTCACTTCCTTTTTCTATCTCTCTCTCTCACTCACACTATTTTAAAGAAGGCATTGCATTTGCACAACTATTTAAATATTCACAATTGTGTAATCATAGACAAAACGTTGCATTTAACTTTCCGATAACCTGCCAAATGCATCTAGTGTTATACAGGGTCCATTATGAAAGTAATGAGCATAATGTTATTGTGACGCGACGATAGATGGCAGCACGGTAAAACTGTGGGAAATGTGGTGGAGGGATATGCCCTTTCAATCCATCCGGTCGTCAGTTGAGCTCGAGCAGTGTGAGGGGAGATACATGCCTCCGCTTGAAGTGTGTTTTCAACTTTTGTAACATAGCGCGACGGAGCGCTCGCTTGAACAACGATACACCATAAAGTTTTGCGTGAGGCTTGGAAAAAATGCAACCGAAACATTCCAGATGCTGCAAAAAGCCCTCAAGGACGATTGCATTTCAAGATCACAGTATGGGAAGTGGCACAAGGCGTTCAAGGAGGGCCGGGAGGAGGTCGCCGACGAACCCCGTTCAGGACGTCCAACAAAGGCCAGAACTGACGAGAACGTGGATCGTGTGCTCGAAGTTTTGCGTACCGACCGTCGATTAAGCATCCAGCAAATTGCTGACACATTACACATGTCCACATTTGTGGTACATGGGATAGTGTCCGAGGATCTGCAAATGCGTAAGGTCTGTGCGAAGCTTGTGCCGAAAGTGTTCAAGCAAGACCAGAAAGAACTTAGAGTTTTGCGCTGTCAAGAATTGTTGGATTTGATTCAAAATCAACCGGACTTTCTGAACTCTGTAGTAACCGAAGACGAATCCTGGATGTTTGAATACGACCCAGAGTCGAAAAGGCAGAGCTGTGCATGGCACACAAAATCATCCCCACGCCCCAAGAAAGCGCGAATGAGCAAGTCGCGCATCAAAACGATGCTCATTGTCTTCTTTGAAATCCGAGGAATATTCCATTGTGAGTTTGTACCGCAGGGACAAACTGTAAACTCAGCCTTTTACCTGGAGGTGCTCAAGAGATTGAAACGCCGGATCGCACGCGTGAGGACTGACATTAAAGACACGGTCAAGCTCCACCATGACAATGCCACCAGCCACACAGCCTTCATCATTACCAACTTCCTGGCCCAAAGCAACACCTCGGTGATCCCTCACCCCCCTTACAGTCCCGACTTAGCTCCATGTGACTTCTTTTAGTTTCCGCGACTCAAGAGAGAGATGAAAGTAAAACATTGGGAAAACGTGGAAAACATCCAACACCATGTTATAACGTTCCTGAGAAGCATTCCTGTCGAGGAGTTTCAGGGTGCCTTTCAGGCGTGGCAAACGCGTCTCCGCAAGTGTATTGATGCAGGAGGAATGTATTTTGAAGAATATTGAACATTTGCACAAATTACGATCAATAAATGTATTTTGCTAGTAAATGTTCATTTCTTTCATAATGGACCCTGTATATGACTAGTTTGAAAACAACAAGGAAATCATTATAGGGGTCATACGAAAATTCTTCCTATATTATCTTAATTAATTGATTACAATTGTATTAAATCTCTCTTGAATTCCATAGAAAACGTTGATTGGACTAAATCATTCGACAGAATACCTGCAGGAGGAGATGGGCATGGCCGTCCATGTTGTACCATCGATAACACTTGGGGACGGATAGAACAAATAATTGGAGGGCTCTTGCCCTAATTGCTCGTAGGATCAATGGAGCTTAGGGGATCATCTGAAGAGAGGGCACCATAAATATGATGAGTAGAAGTGGAATGAACAAACTAGGCAGCCACAAGGTTTTAGGTACAACTGAACAAGTACAATGAATAAATAATGTATTGTAAAATATAACGTATAGAAGATATGAACATTCTATGACTCTAAATAAATAAAACACTTAAAGTTGCACCGCATAAGTTTCTTTTCTGTGAAAAATCAATATTTATTTCAAAGAGAAATATTTACTATTTCTAACTTTTTTGGATGAAGTATGAAAGGGTGAAAATATGAAGAGTAATGGCGAACGGAAAAATAAAAGTGTCCAGGGGCGGGAATCGAACCCACAACCTTCCGCTTACTGGGCAGATGCCATGTCCACTAGGCTACCCTGGACGTATTCCTCCGTTCGTAAATAATACTTAAAGTAACTTATAATACATTATAAAGGACTGCAGCGTATGATTATAAAACACTTAAAGTTGCACCGCATAAGTTCCTTTTCTGTGAAAAATCAATATTTATTTCAAAGAGAAATATTTACTATTTCTAACTTTTTTGGATGAAGTATGAAAGGGTGAAAATATGAAGAGTAATGGCGAACGGAAAATAAAAGTGTCCATTGATTTTTCACAGAAAAGAAACTTATGCGGTGCAACTTTAAGTGTTTTATAATCATACGCCGCAGTCCTTTATAATCTAAATAAATAGTTGAAAATAGTTGCCGGGAGGAGATTGATCTATAAAAATAAAGGTCGCCTCTCATGTCAGAATAGAAGTTGAAACTAAGCTCCATCTAGTGACCGTCTCCGCAAGCTAGAGAACTCGGTTCGGTTACAAAGCCACGACACCAGCTTGGACAATTTGAGTATACCGCCCACTTATTACCCCGCAATTACTAAGCGAAATATGAAAAAAGATGGGGCGCTTGGATCATCAGTAATGAATGAATGTGCCCCATAGGTAATATATAGCTTGAAAATGCGAGTTGCGGAAGGATGGCATTTATGTATTAAAAGAGGCATCTCTCTCTATAAAAATGTTTTTTGATTCATCACTCCAGTACAAAACGTAAAGATGGCGATGAGGAATGAACCACAATACCAGTTTTGGCAAAATCATACAAAAGCTAAACTACATAAGTATATATATTTCTGAAAATGACTCTCCCTACAATTTTTGCCTCAAGAGTGTTGACAGTAAAGGGCGTTAAAATTAATTAGTGCGAACATTTAAAAAAAAAATAGAGGATGCGTTTAATTTTCATTACTCACACCTCTTAGCGCAATTTCTGTTAGGGCGGTTTTGGTGGTGTTGGGTTCGGAGCCTTCGCCTGGTTGCTAAAATTGTGAGTTTTTGCCTACTACTGATTAACAATTCTCCGTTGTATACATTTTAAATAATAAAATGATTTCTCAATCTCGTAATATATATATTAACAAAATTGATAATATTTAGGTATAGATAGATATATTAAGAAAAAGGCATCTCCTTATCGTGCAACTGAAAGTTGCTGATGGCTTGCGCCATCTATCGGAATAAATATCAACTATTCTCGTTGATTTTTAATTATTCCAGAATTGGCCAAATACCCATTATTGATTAATTAAGAAAAGCTAACCACGGACGCGTTTCGGGCTGTTGGCCCTCAACAGCGTGGTGCAAGCTCTTAATGACCAGTTCTTAATGACCAATTTTTTGGTCGTTGAGGTTCAGCTTGCACCACGCTGATGAGGGCCAACAGCCCGAAACGCGTCCGTGGTTAGCTTTTCTTGATTAATCAAGAATGGGTATTTGGCCAATTCTGGAATAATTAAAAATCAACGAGAATAGTTGATATTTATTCCGATAGATGGCGCAAGCCATCAGCAACTTTCAGTTGCACGATAAGGAGATGCCTTTTTCTTAATTTATGCACCTTATCCCAGTACAATGTTACATTTGTACTATTTTTTCAAATATATATATATATATATCTAGGTGCGAAGAAAGACAATATTATATGGCTATATATAATTATATCTAGCTCTTTCTCCCCAAAAATTATTCGGAAACTGTGTACCTGGTCATATTTTTGTATCGAATTAGCTTGGTGCTCCGAATGACTCGAGTCTTGCTTTATGAAATATAGACTACCTGGAACTAATTACATAGCATTCCATTTTCTTAAGGTGTTCGAGATAAATAAATAATTTATTTTATACTATTAGACACCTATTGAATAATGTGTGTAATATACTATCACTTACAATGCCCTCTCTGATATTGATAAAATAGAATAGTGGAGCTACAAGTATTTTAATAAAATGTTATTACCATTATCTATTGGTCTCAAGAGAAACTATAGCTATTTGATTCTGTTAAACAAACGACTTCGAGACTATGAATTAAGTCTAATTATTATACTTTCTACTGTAGCGCTGACTCCCGTGTGGACGCAGGTGAGGGCCAAACCAACCCCAGGCTGTCCCACTCGGACTCCGGCGCGCTGCCGCTTAAAGCTGAGGAAGATGAGGTGCACCTTCAGCGCCGCGTGGGACTTCTTAGCGGCGTGGCACTCATTGTGGGCACCATGATCGGTGAGTCCTACGGCGTGATACACAGTGTGATATATGAAGAAACTAATGATGAGGTATATTAACAATACCTACCTTTAAAAGGAGAACTTTCGAAATTGTTAGGTTAGCCTGTAGGACGTTTAAGTTCGATATCTCGCCTTTGAAATTTAAGGAACGTATTGTTAAGGTATTTTATCACAAGAGAGTTTCATCAAAATCCTTAACACAATTTAAAGTAGTTCAAAATAAAAAAGACAAACACTTCTATATATCTACATGAACTTTAGCTCGTCGCACATGTGTTGGAGAGATAATTAAAACGCTAAGTTATACATTTACAATATAGATGGCGTCAGGTTTTGGCGTTTATTTTGACGGGAGAAGCGCCCTGTGCTTCTATGGATATATTTACAATATATGTGCAAAAAAAGACAACTCTTACTTCTAATAAATGATTAAAAAATACAAGCATTAAAATTTATTCTTATCTAATATGCGCCTTACCACTTCACAAGCGCAAACATCTTTTTGGCATATTTGGCCAATTTCATGTCTCTTCCCATAGGACGGAACTAAGTCGTAGATTTCCTTATAATGATGAAGGCCATAGCCCGAAACCATGGTAGACAGATTGGGTTTGATTCGAATTTTCCTAAACTTGTGTTGTAGCTTATTAGCGATCTGAATTTGATCGGTCTGTTCAAAGAATATCAAATAAATGTATTGCTTTGATAAAATTATTAAAAGGGAGAGTTGCTTTATATATAGCGTAATAAAGGATATTTTAAAGTTGAAAAATCCGAGGAGAAGATAGACCATCTCTCCATCTAAATATTGACAATTTTATAATAAAAAAGATATACTTTTGTTCGTTTATTATATAATTATGTGTGTGTGGATTGCTCCATATTATTCTATTTGAGAGAGGCTGCCTGGCCGGCATTCATAGTTCTTCAAATTAAAGATACTTCGGTTAGTAAATCTTTTCATTATCTCGACGTTTTGACAAATATATTTTGTTCTCGTCAGGAGAAAACAAAATTTAGAACATTTGGCAAAGCTTTAAAAATTATCTAAGGCTGCAAGGGCGTTCTCACGCGATATTTCAAATTTTCCAAATAATTAGAATAATTTTTAACGCTTTGCCAAATGTTTTAATTTGTGTTCGTTCCTGACGAGGACAAAATATTTTTGTCGAAACGTCGAGATAATGAAAAGATTTACTGGCCGAAGTATCTTTAATTTGAAGAACTATTCTATTTGAATTATAAATATATTTTGCGCATAACTACCATCCCTCTGCACCGTTACACTGTACCACAAATATGTGCTCGACTATGAAACATTATTGAAATATTTTAAATAAGATATCGACACACAACCTAACACATAAGGTGGATATATGTGTCCCATTCTAAGGAATACTTTTATTCTCTAATGCATCTGGCCTTCCTAGTCTCTTTTAAACATTTTTGATTTTTAACACACTATTTTAACACGAATAATATGTTATTTTATAATATAATTTATCTATTGCGAAGCAATATCTATGAATTAAGCTTGCAGTAAGTATTTTCCGTATAAATTATAACCACATACGTATTTTTTCTATGATATTGATGGCATATTTTACGAGATGGCATATTTTAAGACTCATACATTTATACATATCAACTGTTGAATAACTAAAAATAACCGCAGTGTTGTGGATATGGTTATATTTTATTCCAATCTTTGTGTATATACAAAAGTTAAATCTTTTTAAATTAAATTTTTATGTATTTTATTCTCAAATATTTAATTACTAAATTAAGTTTATATATACAATGTATATAAATAATCCAAATCTCTCTCTCTCTAAATTTAATTATTATTTTATATTAAATATATATTTTCTAAGCTCAAAAAATCTTTCGCAGGGACAATAAGTCTATCCAGTGCTTAAAACTCTTGTTTAGCTTACACCAAATTCGGAAAAAAAGGTTTATTCAAATCAAGTCAAAGTGGCAAAATGCTTTTCTTTATAGTTTTATTCAATATTCAAGGCACACCATTATGGTCCCTCGTGCGGAATCAAGAATTATATAAGATGAGTAATTTATAACTTAAATCAAATTTCAATTTATTCAAAATTCAAGAAAATTGTAAAAAATCAAATTTAATAAAAATCATATCCAAAAGGTCAGAATATAAATTGCTGCTCAAATTCAACTTTATTATTAGTGAAATCACGCATCTTTAATTAAAGTCTATCTCTATTGCAGAATATTATATCGAAAAATAAACTTTTATTAAAACTATTCAAAATCTAGCGTCAGATATAGATGATCAATATGATGAATATTCAAATTCCAACGGCAATATTTTCAATGTTTTGGTTTATATTGAAGAAGCTCTCTCTCATCTTCTTTCCTCAACTCTAAAGAAAAATTTAAAGTAATAACATACAACAGACCGAATAAAAAATTTAATTGCCAAATCTAATATTACCTATAGTGATACTGAATGGCTAACTTTTAGAAAATATTCAAATCAGAGAAAACTCAAATGGCTTGTTGAATTACATAATCTATAGAAGAGAAATCAGAGGAAAAACTCAAGAAGCTTTATCATAGATTTCAAAACCAATAAATGTGAAACCTATATTAGACCAATCCCAAGCAACTAATAATATACACAATTTAAAACCTTCAAATTCCGAACTAAATAATATTTGACGTATAGATATTCCAGTAGCTAAGGAATAAACTGGCAACCTGGAACAATTCAATTTAGACATCTCTAAATATGATTAACATAACGGAAACTCAAAGGTCAAGAAAATATCTTTCACGAATCTATAGAGAATAATATAGAACCAGAAATAAAGATAGAGGCGGACATCTTTATAGAAATCATTCGAGATCATAAGACAAATTCCAATAAATCTCCTATAAAGCCTAATACTAATGTAGGTAGGCTTTTGTTTCTAGGAAATCAATTAAAGTAGTAGGTACACCTTCTGGAGATTTAACAACCCACTGAAGACGCTGAGAACTATTTCAGAAAAGAAAAATATAGCAATAGAACTCTATAATTTCTACAGATCAATTGTAAATAGATCCATACACAAAAGAGGTAGTGAGGAAAGTTTTAGAATAGATGTGTAAATAAATCCCTTTTCAAACAAAGGCTCACGTGCACATGGGGAAAGGAAGGAAAAATTACTGTATTATTTTGTTGTTGTATGGCGAATCCATACAGGGCAATGGGCCCTAATAAAAGCCTTTTTGTTGTTGTTAAAGTAATAAGTTAAACACTTCAATGTTTAATCACTGTTCTACTGACCCTGATTCAAGCCCAGATATTCTAGGAAATCTGAAATATCTTAAATTCTGAAGCACAGTTTGGTAAGAATGATGCTTGCGACATATTATTTAAGTCAAACCTCAAAAGAGAAAATGAAGGCAGATATTCACTCAATTTACCTTTCTCTAATCAAAACCCTCTTTAGGCGATTTAAGATCTCAGCAATTGAGAATATTTTCAATTTAGAAAAAAGGCTGAAGGCAAAAAAGATGTATTTAAATATCTTAATTACTAATATATAAAATTTACGAGAAAGTACAAGCAACTTAATGGAGTTTATACCACTCAGGATTTAAAAAATACTTTTGATATTTTTATTTACAACTGTGAAATATGCTTCTTTATAGTATTTATCAACATTCAAGACTCAACAAGCAGCATTTCTTTAGCCTTGAAGAAAGAAGCACAACGAGAGAAATAGTACTTAAACTAAATTCAATGCATAAAGCACAGCTTTGTTCAAAAAGTATGTGGAGTAAAGCTATAATTGTGTAGTTTTAAAATGTATTCAAGGAATAGATATACACTTTTGAGAATTATATTCAAATTCATATATACAGGGTGATCCAAAAGTCTTTCAAAACTTTAAAAATTAATAACTCCGCGAATATTTGCGCTAGAGCAATGCGGTAAACACCATTGTGTTCAGGATGCAATGGGTTTTTATGGAAAATAGTGAAAAATTCAAAAGTGGTTTTAGTTACAATTTTATTTGCTAGATGGCGCTCTACCAGAATCAGTGATTAATCTACCAAATTGTTTGATAAATTAAAAAATATAACTGATCGACGCGTATTTTTCCTTTTTGAATACCAGGAAAGAACACTAATAATATCAAATGATGAATTAATAAAACACCATTTCGCTAAAAAAAAAAAAGAATTGGATGACGATTTTTAAACGCAATCCGAGATATGTAAAATAGCTAAATGCGAATTAAAACATATATCAAAAAGAATTATATTTTAGATGCGGTTTTGTGAAATAGATTGAATGTTTGAAAAACACTGCTGATATCAATACACCATTTTTTTAAATGTTAATATGATACCAAAAATTATTATGGCATTACTAATAGGATTTCTTGCTATAAGAAATGGATAGTTTCTTGACAAATTGGCGACACTGGACTATTTAACTGTAAATTTCTCATGATCCAACAAATGAAATAAAGAGGGGGGTGACAAAATCTATTTTTCGTACTTTACTCTAAATATCCTAAAGGCTTGTCAATTGTTATCATTGCTTATTATACTGTACAAAATTTTAAAAATGTGTCCCCTTAAATAAAAATCAATTTTTGATCGACCTTTTGCGTTGAATAACGTGGCAGTAAATTCATTTTGTCTTTTTTTGCGCAAAGTTTCTAAAGTTAGGGATGTACAGAGAATATTCCTATGCTATTTCTTCTAATGAGCGAAAAGCGATAAACTAAACACAATTGTATGTACCAGTGTTATTCGAGAAGTTATAACACTTTGGTCTGCATGACATAATAAAAGGTGTGAGCAAATGACAAACAAAATTAATACTGTTCACAAATAAAAATAAAAAAGAGTCAAGATGTGAGGACAGCATTTATTATCCCCATAACACAACACAAAGAGCTACAAAATATTGATAGATAATATAATACATTGCAGCTTATATAACACATGAGGTAACTTGCCTTCTCTCTTGTATTAGGTCACAATCCTTGCTCAATGTGGCACTCTTCATTCTCAAACACCGCCTGCAGACGATAGATGACAGATTGGACAGCATTAAATAACATATCTGTTGAAATTGGTGAAACGTGCCGTCTGATAGAAGCCTTCAACATGGCCAATGTAGTATGCCGGCATCGATAAACACGCGACTTAATGTACCCCCATAGCCAAATTTCGTCAAGTCTGGTGATCTTGGAGACCACTAGTATACAAAGTGGCGATTTATCACACGATCTTCACCGAATATATCCTTCAGCAATTGTTTGGTACCGCATGAGATATGAGGAGGTCCTCCATTTTGCATGAATTTTATTTCGCTTAGTGATTGTCTGTCCTGCAATATGGGAATAACCTGTTCTCTCAAAGGTTGAACATAACGTTCACCAGTTACATAAACGGTTTTAAATGTTCTTCCATTGATTTTTTTAAAGAAAAATGGCCCAATAATAAAAGAAGAAGTGAACCCACACCAAACTGTAACTCTGGGCTGATGAAGTTCTGTAAAATTCCTAGGATTTTCTGTTGCCCAAATGCGACTGTTTTGAGTGTTAATCTCTCCGTTTAGAGAAAAGTGAGCTTCATCTGTCCACAGATAATTTTGAAAGCCAGTTTTCATCAATTTTAATTTGCCGGAAAACCCATGCAGCGAATTCTTGACGCTTCTCAAAATCGCCGACTTTTAGCTCGTGAAATTTTTGAATTTTGTATGGGTATTTTTTAAGAAAGATTCTTAAGCTTCAATAGCTTAAACATTCTGCGAAACCGTAACAGCCACTGACTTGCATGTCGATGGTCTTCCACTCCGAGGATTTGCTTCCAGAGATCCAGTCTTCTCAAAATTTTTATCATTCGCCTTAGAGAGTAGCTAGTCACGGGTTCTTTACCGCTTCGATTACCTTTAAAGGTACGAAACGCTCGTAAAGCTCCAGCTCTTTAACCTGTAGTGACGGCATTCCAGAGTAAAATAAATTATCAGAGATAGATCAATATTTTTAAAATGAATTAAAATAAATATAATTGATACTGAGAGAGAGTTGAATTAAAAAATTAGAAATTTATTATCGTCGAAATTCAAATCGCTGAGAGGAATCCAACAAACCGCATCTAAAATATATTTTTTTTTGCTACATGTTTTAATTTGCATTTACCTATTTTACATTTCTCGGAGAGAGAAAATAAGGATAACCCAGGCCCCCTGAAGCGCAAGAAACGCCAACTGCCCGGGCTGTCCAGCTAACTAGTAGAAACCAGTTACTCTAGATTATATTTACACGGAGCCAATTGCAGAGCCTAACCAGCTGGTCAAGAAGTTCCATGCCTGCAGAGAACCCGGGTTTCCAGCCAACGAGACTGGGTCGAAGGAGGTCTTCCCAAGCAGCAGGGCTGTCTGCATTCTGTGTCGCATGAAAGCAGGGCATCTGAATAGAAGGTGGTCCACAGTCTGTTGTTACTCCATACAATGTGGGCAAGATGGGTCTTCACCAGGATGCCAGAGAACCAAGTCTGCCCGAACATGGCCATGTCCTGTGAGTAAGGTGGTGGTGACTTCTCCAGGACAGACCTTAGGGAGGAATTGGAGCAGCCGGTCTGGAATATGGGTTATTCTCCTCAGGTGTCTGTTGGAGTGGTCCCGGCAATAAACCTCCGTCCATGCGTCTAGGGCTGCCGTGCGTGAGTGGTTACGAGCCAGGCTTCTAGGCAGGATGCAAAATGATGGCTCTAAGGTCGAAACAGCCGCGTTCTTAGCAGCTCTGGCTGCTCTTTCGTTTCCGTCGATGCCGCAGTGTCCCGGCACCCAACACAGCTTTACATTTTGGTTGGTGTTCAGTGCGTGAATAATCTCAGCTACTAATGTCGATCGAACTGGACCTGACGTACATATGGCTGACAGAGCTGATCTGCAGTCCGACGCGATAGTGATCTCTTCTCTAGAATAACCTTCCTCCACCAGACGGACCCCCCAGCGGATTGCCAGAAGTTCAACCTGGAAGGCGGTGCAGTCTGGATGGAGCCGTAAGAGAACGGGCTGCTGATCTTCTGATGAGGGAACAATTGCAGCGCCCACCCCAGCCTCATTTTTTGATCCGTCTGTAAATATTATGGGTGTTGTTATCTCCTCGATGTTCAGACTGTAGGACAATTGACGTCTATCCGGAGGGTAAGGCAAAGAAGCAGGGCCTGGTCTAGATCCAAAATTTCCTTCATTGATTTCCTTCAGGAACGCCGTACGAGACCTAACAATAATATCGAGAGGAGGCCTGCCGGTGTTGGAGATGGCTGAGACTGTTGGTGTGCAAGGACCTCCTCTCAGTACACGTTTCGCAAAATTGTAGTGAAGGCTCCTAAGCTGCCTAATGCCTTCGCTGGAGAGAGCACGACGTCCCCATGCTGACGCTCCGTAAAGTAGGGCAGGTACCACCACCGCGTCGAAAATCCTAGTTCCAGCAGAAAAGGAGATTCCAAATTTGCCCTGTATGGAGTTGGTGAGTCGTGGGATTATTGATCTGCATCTACGTGTGATCTTGCGTAGGTGGGCGACAAATCCGCGGGTCTGGTCAAACTCCAATCCTAAGATTGTGATGGTCTTCTTTATGTTTAAAGGCTGACCAAGGATTCTAAGCCCTGTCTCGGAGTTGGGGTGAACATTGCGCCATTGGAACAGGCAAGCTTGAGTCTTACTGGGGTTTATATTAAGACCATTCATCGTGCACCAAGATGTCAACCTCTCCAAGAAGTTGTTAGTGGCAGAGACCGGCGGGCGACTACGAACCTCAATCAGAAGGGTAAAGTCGTCCGCGTAAGCTATTAATCGGCTATCTTTGATGGAGGGAAGGGTGAAGATGGTCCGTGCAACTATGTTCCACAGGAAAGGACTTAGTGCTAAACCCTGGGGAGTGCCGAGCTGGGAGGACGTACATTCTGTTGCTGTCCAAGCTGAGTAAGAAACCCTCCGGTCTTCCAAAAAGCTTTTTACTAAGCACGTAATAGACTCTGGACTATTTAGACGTTCAAGATTTTGTATGATTGCCGGCCTCCAAACAGTGTCGAAGACCTTACTGATGTCCAAGCTGATGAAAAGAGTTTTCCTCCAGTGAGCTTGTCTTTCTTCAATGAATTGAGTGATACTCGCCAGTGCATCTTCTGCTAAACGACCATTTACAAAACCGTATTGATCTTCAAAAAACCATCCGTGACGATCCGCGAGCCACTGAAGTCTGGCCAGAATACATCTCTCAAACACTTTGGCCATAGTGTTTAACAAAGTAATAGGTCTGTATTTCTCCAGCTGACTGGTGGCTAAATTGGAGTGTTTAGGCAGAAGTATGAGGCGGCCTTCTTTCCATGGACGGGGGAAGTGGCCCATACGAAGGCATTTGGTGAACAATTCCGCCAGCAGGAATTGCATGGAAGGGCCGCCCAGGTCTAGGCATTTTCAACCAAGACCGTCGGGGCCCGAGGCTTTTCTTTTTCCACAGCGATGAATGGCTCGCAAAACTTCCCAGGGTTTGAATTCAGGTTCGTCTGAGTGCGCAAAAATTCCAATCCTTTGCGGGTGAGGTCTGGTGTCAGGTAGGAAAAAGTGATTTAACACGGCCTGACAAGTCTCATGAGGATTGTAAGGAGAGCCGTTATCATGTTTGAGAAGTGGCGGACCTCTGGGGGAGCCGCGGCCCCGGGCGATAAATCGATGTATGGCACTCCAGGATGCGGATGACACCTCCTCGCAGAGATTAAACCAGGATTTACTTTTCTCTCCACCAGGTAACTACCCAATTGAACGAGGCCTCTACCCGAGAAGATATTGACAGGGTGGTCCTCTTTCTGACTTCCATCCTGCAATCAGCTTGTGACTCTTCCATGGGGAGACGCTCCAATACTACAAGACCGCCAAAGCCGTGGTGGACCCCCGAACTAAGTCGGATCAGAAGGTTCGTTACCTCCCTCCGCCGTTACAGTCAGAATGTCCGGTGTCCTATTAGGAACTTCTTCCGCGGTTTATACCGAGCGTGCCATAATCGACTGAAGGCGGCTATACGGAAAGCTAAGAGTTGAGGAAGGATTTAAAGGTCTGTTCTTTACATGAGGATTCAACCCAGGAGGAGTTCGTCTCGTTATTGACCATGTCTAGGAATGTAGTCCAGATAGGTATATGGTCAGTGAAGGCCATCTCATCTAATAAACCTCTAGTGGCATGAATAGCCAGTGAGCTGGATGCCAGAGTTACATCTATAGAAGAAGATAAAGACCCATTTGACCAGGTAGAGATCACAGGGGGTCCCAAGAAATGAAGATCATTGAAGCTGGCGAACTCTTCAAGATTAGCACCCCGGAAGTCCAACACGCACTTATGCCCAGGAAGGAGAGTGGGCGTTAGTGTCCATACCCAGGATCACTGGAAGAGAGGCCCGTCTTATCGTATCTTCCAGAAGAAGGATGAAATCATCGGCAGCTCTAAGGCCGTGCCAGTAGGCCGAGTACACTGCGATGATACTCTGCTCTAGTCATATGGCTATGGAGGTTATGGCGGTGTCTGGGGAGGTTAGAGGGATGGGATGAAGGTTGCTACGTGCCACAATTCCTGAGGGGATGTAGGCGCCTGGGACAAAAAAATGTCTGAAACACAGGTGTGGGCCAGAAGAAGTTAGTTGGGAGTTCTTGCAGGAGCACGATGTCGGCCTGTGTCGAATTTGCCAAATTTGCAATTTCAAGAATGGCAGTTGGTGATTTTCTAGCGTTCACCTGCAGGACACGCAATGGCCTAGACATTGTTTCTTGTTCGGGCTATTCTCTCTTTTACAAAGGGACAAGTAGATGAGGTGGCAAATGGTTGATGGGAGCTCCAGATTTTTTGCTGCAGCGGCAGCAGCGGCTTTGGCTTGGCTCGACCGAGCATTGGATGCCCTCATGCTCTGCAGAGCCGCAGTGATAGCAGATTGGATGGGCAGCTGAACAGGCAGACGCGCGGTGGCCGAAGCCACAGCAACGGAAGCATTGTTTCAAAGTATGACTGCGCTCATACCTGTGCATTAGACCCGCCACAGGGATACGTCCATGTTGACCGAGGATTACAGCGACTTGGTTGTCGACTTCGATGAACACAATACTGGTGTTGTGTGCCGCATTATTCGATCGATGGACTACCCTGATGTCACGTCTTCCCTGGAGTGACTGCACGGAGTGGTTGGAGCGGAAGCTCTCGCATATCTCCTCGTCCCGCACCTCTCCGTCCACTCTGAAGAGGCAGTATCTTGGTAGGATAACCGGGCGCTCGTGGCAGCTTAGGCCCGTTGGCAGGGAGGTCAGCCCAGAGGCCAGCGACTTTGCCATTTGGGTTGTTTTGGTGTGGAAAACAACCTTGCCGCTGGTATTGATGGACGCCACCACGTCTTTTGATGACGCTAGGGAAGGATGAATCATTTTAATTTCCATTAAAATTTTCTTTGGGTTGGCTTTGGGGTTAGCCGACTTGACGACGACATGCGATTCGAAGGAAGGAGCCAGATTCACAAATGTGGCTTTCGCTTTGGGTTTCGGAAGTGCAGGCCTTACCGGCTTGTCTTTCTCTGCCACTACCGAGGCGAATGAGGTGGAGGGTTCGGGACGTTGGCTGTGGGATTGGGTCTTCCTAAACTGGCTCCCTTGAAGGCGTCCTCAAGAAGAAGTTTTGCCTCTTGGACGAGAATCAGCATCAGTCCTCTTGTGGCCATCTGTATTTTTTCGGGGGAGTCCAGGCTGATGTCGGCAATGATCACTTCGAAGGCTAGGCACCCAAAGTTGAACAAGTTCGCTGTGCTGTTGAACTTAAATTGGTGATGGGAAGACGGGAGGAGGTCTTCGTCCTCAGGACGCGGCCGCTTTTTGTTGGTCTGCTGACTTCCTCCACCATCATTCTGGTTCGGCTCCATGAATAAAAAAAACTATCAAAAATCAAATTTACTTCAAATAGAAAAAAAAAGCCTAACAAGACAAAGAACACTTTTGTCTCGACTGCGGCGCAACTGCATATCTCGGATTGCATTTTAAAATAGTCATCCAATTCTTCTTTTTTGTCGAAATGGTGTTTTATTATTTTATCATTTGATATTATTAAGGTTCTTTCCTGGTATTCAAAAAGGAAAAATAAGTGTCTATCAGTTATACTTGTATTTATCAAACAATTTGGCCACTTAATCCATGATTCTGGTAGGGCGCCATCTATCGAATAAAATTGTAACTAAAATCAATTTCGAATTTTTAACTATTTGCCATAAAAAGTCCCATTGCATCCTGAACACAATGGTGTTTACCGCATTGCTCTAGCGCAA
Organism: Cordylochernes scorpioides; assembly: GCA_030710605.1. Classification (NCBI taxonomy): domain Eukaryota; kingdom Metazoa; phylum Arthropoda; class Arachnida; order Pseudoscorpiones; family Chernetidae; genus Cordylochernes; species Cordylochernes scorpioides. The sequence continues at coordinate 148,127,676 of CP092886.1, forward strand.
ATATTCGCAGAGTTATTAATTTTTAAAATTGTGCAAGACTTTTGGATCACCCTGTAGAACAACAACAAACTAAAATTAACATTATGATAACACATTCAACATTTATAACAAAGCGTTACAATATTATCATTTCTCGTCTCTTTTTTTATCCGTCCTCTTCAACTGAGGACATATATCAATGTCTTAGCAGTCTTCTTCAACTCAGAACATATATCAATGTCTTAGCCGTCCTCTTTAACTGAGGACATATATCAATGTCTTAGCAGTCTTCTTCAACTCAGAACATATATCAATGTCTTAGCAGTCTTTTTCAACTCAGAACATATATCAATGTCTTAGCAATCTTCTTCAACTCAGAACATATATCAATGTCTTAGCAGTCTTTTTCAACTCAGAACATATATCAATGTCTTAGCAATCTTCTTCAACTCAGAACATATATCAATGTCTTAGCAGTCTTCTTCAACTCAGAACATATATCAATTTCTTAGCCGTCCTCTTTAACTGAGGACATATATCAATGTCTTATCAATCCTCTTCAACTGAAGACATATATCAATGTCTTAGCCATTCTCTTAAAATGAGGACATATATCAATGTTTTAGCCGAAATCTTCAACTGAGGACATATATCAATGTCTTAGCCATTCTCTTAAAATGAGGACATATATCAATGTTTTACCGAAATCTTCAACTGAGGACATATATCAATGTCTTAGCCATTCTCTTAAAATGAGGACATATATCAATGTTTTACCGAAATCTTCAACTGAGGACATATATCAATGTCTTAGCCATTCTCTTAAAATGAGGACATATATCAATGTTTTACCGAAATCTTCAACTGAGGACATATATCAATGTCTTAGCCATTCTCTTAAAATGAGGACATATATCAATGTTTTAGCCGAAATCTTCAACTGAAGACATATATCAATATCTTAGCCGTCCTCTTTAACTGAGGAATCGATGGGAATTTCGCGTGTACCAACGGTAAAGCCATTCTCAAATGTGTGGCTATTCTATCAAAACCTGTTATAGTTTGGGGAATGAAGCAAAAAAATTAAATGCCCTCTTTTATTGAATATAACAAGCCCGATTTTCGAATTTAGGAAAACTGAAAAAAAAAAATTACGGAGTTAGGTAATCGGCTTTTCTTTTTAAGGGTCTCTGGGAAGATCCTTTTCCTCGTTGAAGGTATCTTCATCTCCTGGCTTAGCAAATGGAGTTTGCAGAGGGACCTCCTGGACAGAAGATACTTTCACGAGCAGTTTAGGCAGTTTGACGGTGGAAGACTTTTTTCCTTTGTCGGTTTCTTCATCCTTCATGGAGAGAGGCGGGAGTTTGCACCACAGAATCTGGTTCATGAGAGAATTTCTCTCATGCAAAGCTCTGTCTGAGAGATTTCTGGGCGAAGATGAGCTTTTCTCTCCTTCTGGAATCTCAGAAACCCCGGCATTTATATTAGCAACTCTTCCTGGCTGAACAAATGGGTATTTCCCGGATCGGCGAAATACTTTATTTGGAATCTGCGGTAGTTTTAGATCGGCTGAAGGCTTCTGGGTAGATTTAGTCGTTAAACGCGGATTATCTTCTCTCGGTATCTCGCGAACTCTTTCATTGAATAGATACGCGCCCTTCGATAAATAATCCCTTTTCGGAATATACTGAGTTCCTCCCATTTGATGAATATTTGGTAACTTGTCGTCATCGTCAGAAAATTCGCTCAGAATTTCATATATATCTCGAGGCTCAAGAGTAGGCTCGTCCTCCTTGGTAACCAATTGAGGAAGCTTGATATTCTCGTCGAGATACTGTCCCTGGTACGGCACTGTAGACGGGAAATTGGCAAACGCAGAATGTGTGTTGGGATTTTGGTTGATCGGCAACTTAGACAGCTTGATATTCTGATCGAACGTTGGTTTGGTTCTAGCCATAGTAGCCTCACACTTGGTAAATATAGTCCGAGGATTTGGAGCTTTTGTCAGCTCGGGAAATAATGGCTTCTGAGTGAACTTCGGTTTATCGCGATGCTTTGCGGGTGGATATTTGTCACACGCAGAAGAGAAACATTGGCCCTTTGGCAATTCGGGTACCATCATCTTCCGACTGAAGATTGGTTTGTCGTTAGGCATATCAGTGGGATATTTGCCGCGCACATGGTGGGGATTTTGATCTATTGGCAGCTCAGGTAGTATGGAAGAAGGACGAAGCAATTCTTCAGTCCCGGCTGGACGTCCAGACTGTCCCTCGTCATCCACGGCCACTTCAGGAGTCGACGCTGTGATGGTGGAGAGAAGAGCATCATCTATGTTCCATCCAGAGAGCAAGTCCTGCGCAGAATCTGCTGGGTCCCGATAGGCGAAGGAGCAGCTCGGTCTGCCCATCTTCATCTCCTTTACCGGCAGAAAGGACTTTGTCAGGAATCTTCTTGGGCGCGGAGCTTGTTTTTTCTTTGGGCGAAGATCCATAACCGCGGATGAACTTGAGAGTGAGTCCTCATCTTCCTTCTCCACTTGTCCATCCGTGGGGGGATCCAACTCACTCTCGACCTCTTCGGGAATATCTTCGCACTCCGTGTTTCTTTCCCGGCCCGACATTTTGGTCTTGATGGCTTAAGCAAGTGAAATAATTTCTCCTTTAAAAACGCTCAATTTATCTTATTAAAACAACCTAGAAAAGCAAATCTTTCCTCGCCAAACCGTTTTGGGTTTTAACGTTTTACGAGAGCGAGAAATGAAGCGCGCATTAAAAGAAACGTTGCTATATATAATTTTAAGATTTTTACCTTTGTTTTAATTATTTCAAATAATTAACTAAATCGTTATATTTATTTTAAATTTTAATTCGTGATTTAAATTTCATTCCTTTTTTTTTGGTAGTCGTTTATGGAATTCACATCATTTCAGTATTTTTCTTTATGAATAATATATCTATATATAAAAAAGAGGGAGAAACAAAATGTTTTTGAAATAAAATATTTTATTTATCAAGACGCTTATATTTGAGTTCAAATTTTTATTTAAATTACGTTTTAAAACACAAAATCGAGATATTTTCATAGATGTTTCTTGAAAATATAAGCATTATATATTTCTTTAAATGATTCAGTCAAAATCAAAAATATTCCCTGAATATACAGTATATATATTTATTTATATATATTTATATGGAATTAAAATTTTTAAAATGATATAATTCAATATAGACCATATTATTTCTACAGAATTTAGAAGTTTATACAGAAAAATGAAGATTAAAAAAGTATTTATTTTACTGTGCTTAGCATGAGAAGTATTTCGCCAATCACTCGAAAGAAAAACTGTTGAATTCTAGAAATAATTTATCAAAAGATTGTGTTAAAATATTATAAATATTTACAAAAATGTTTGAATGTAGACTTGTGGATCTCATGGATAAAGTCCGCCCTGGACTGAAGCACGTAACCATGGCCTCTAGATGGATGCTCCTCAGTTTACCGAAGCTGGTGTTGTGGCTTTGTGACCGACCTGAGGCTGCTAGATTTCGGCGACGGTCAATAGATGGCATCTAGGTTTGACGTCAATTTTGGCGGAAACAGAGAACTTTGCTTATATATATTTATATCCTTAAAATATATCTATATTTCTTCAATTTTAAGTATACAAGGTAGGATCAAAAAGTTCCCGGACTTTTTAAAATTAATTATTTATTCATAGTATAATAATTTAAACATCAAATTTTGTTTTGGTTATCTACACATTTTTTTCCAGCGTGAAAAATTCTGTAGAAATGCTAGTTCAAAATAAAATTTTCTAAGCTTGTTTAGCTTAACCGTCGCATTTTCAATTACTTCTGATGACGATGAAAAGCGCTTCCCTTTTAACGCCATTTAAAGTTTTGGAAAGAAGAAGAAATCACATCGGGCGATATCATGAGAATAAGGAGTATGCGGCAAGACAGATACAGAGTGTTTGGTTAAATAGTTTTGAACAATAATGGCTCTATGAGCAAGGGCATTATCATGTAGCAATTTCCACTGTTTTTATTTAGAGTTGGTTTCCTTTTCTTCTTATCGCATCACGAAGGCGCAGAAGTATTCCTTTGTATGTCTGTTTATTAATAGTAACCTCCTCTTTAATAAATTCGAAATAGACATGTCCCCTTGATAATCGAAATAAACTACAAGCATTACTTTTCCTTTGGACTTGTCAATACGAACTTTCTTCTTCCTAGGAGAACTTGGTGTGCGCCATTCGAGTGATTGTTTTTTGGTTTGTGGATCAAAAAGAAAGCACCCTGTTTCATCACCAGTTATTATTGTTTTTAAAAAATCTGAATCATTATTTGCAGTTTCAATTAAATCTTTGCAAATTGATAATCTGGTTTCTCTTTGCTTATCTGTTAAATTTGGTGGGACAAAATAACCACAAAGTTTTTTCATGTTTAAATGCTCACCAATAAGTATTTGGCAACTACCATACGAATTTCCAAGTTATTTTAATATATTATCAATAGTAATTTTTCTATCAGCAACAATTAAATCACGTATCTGTCCAATATTGCGATCCGTTGTTGACGCCAATGGCCGACCTGTCCTTGAATCATCTGCGATGCTCTTACGGCAATTTTTAAAACGTTTATACCAGAAATAAACTTGAGTTTGTGACAATTTTTCATCTTCATAAGCTTCAATCATTAATGCTAATGTATCCGTGAAAGACTTTTTTAAGTTTACACAAAATTTAATATTTGCCCTTTGCTCAAATGATGACATTGCAGAAACCGACGCGAGCTAAATACTCACAACAAAAATATGCCTAAAATGAAAACTAAGCATGCGCATTTACTGGCGTTTCTAAATTAAATTATAGTTTAGGCTTTGTTCTTTACAGTAAAATTGATTTTATATTTCTCAAAAGTTGTTTTATATTTTATTTTTAAAAGTTCGGGAACTTTTTGATCCTACCGTGTATATGGCAAACTATCATGATCTTTATATATACAATATATAAATATATAAATAAAAGATCCTACTACTGTCCTTTCTGCAAGGGGAAATATATTGGGAGGGAGCTCAGAAATGTTGAACTCATATTTCTCCCGTATTCAAAGCTCATGTCCACGGATTCGTTTAATACCTTAATTACGAATTCCTATCATATGGACAAAACTTAAAGTTGTACCTTTTAGCACTTATATCGTGATTCAGACAAACACTGAAAGATTTTGAAACACAGTGACCTTTATTGAAGACACACGAGATAACAAAGTGTGAACAAAATTGTCTCTATCATCTTTTTAAAAAAGTAATCGGCATTACTATTTACATCTTATTACTAGAAGTATGCTTGCAATATTTAAGCACTGTATGGTTGATTAAATTAAAGAACCCACTGAGAGGGTTCGCCAGTGATGAGACCCAGGCCCTTCCAATAGAGTTTTACATTGCAATAAGGATAGTTAAAGGTGTGTTATATTTGTAAAGAACGAAATCCTAAATATCCGTTTCATTTCTTATAAACACATCTTATTAATACGAGAAAATTTTAATGTTGAGAGTTTACCAATGAATAATCAGCTTTGTATTAGAAAGTTATTCATACAGATAACCCTTGGCTGTAGAGCAATAGTTTAGAGTTTCATTTTAAAAGAGTAGCTTTAAATATTAGCAATTGATAGGGCACAATTTGGATCATAGATTAGAACTACAAGGTGATAAGACCAAATCTAAATAAATGAATAGTGTGTGACATTTCGGTAACAACGCTGTTACTGGAACCTCACACACTATTTATTTATGTGGTATTATTATCTTGTAGTTATTTCGTTGAATAAATCCGTAATATACAGATATAAATTTCATAAAAAAATAAAATGTTTAGCATGATAATACCCTCTCGCCACTCTGCTGCCATCTACCGGCGTTTTAAAAAACTAATTTCGCAATAACCGCCAAATTTCATAGTTACTCTGAAGCTTATTTTACTCTTTAAAAACTTAAATTATCAAAAGATAAATAATAATTTTGATTTTAATATAAATAGCAAAAATATTTTGTGCTTGAATCAAGATAATGGAATAGTGATTGATAACTGAAATATGTTTGACTTAATATATTTGAATTATTATAAATATTTGTGTTCTCTCAACAACACACAACACATTCAAAATTTGGATACAAAGTGAGCAATAGAATATAAAGCTTCCTTGTAAAGGGCGACAGTGGGTCTCCTAAACGTTGAAATAATATATTAAAAAATATTTAAGAAATTCATTTATAACTTAATAGCAAAAATAAATATTTTCATTTTTCTCTCTCGGCTCGCAAAATTGCGGGGGGGTAAAACTAAGCTCACCAGAATAAATCACAATAATGGTTTCCGAGAAAGACATTCTTTTAAAATTGTTGACGAGTTTTATTAAGAGAGTAAAATAAACTTCAGGAGAATATTTTGTAAGGGACTGATATGTCTTAATAAAGGTTTTGTGTATGAACATTTTATAAACCTTATAAAATGAAAGAATTTAAAAGCACGAATGTGTCTTTTATACATAATACAAACTTCTACTGCCCTTACTGCGATGAAAAAATATGTATTGGGAGGGCTTGGCTCATCAGTGGTGAACCCTCCCAGCGGTTTCGCCAATTTAATCCACCAGACCGCTTCTCAGAGCTCTAATACTGTATTGGACGATTCTGCTTATACGAGTATACGCAGCACTGAAGGGTGGAATCTCAGAAATGGTTTTGAAGAAAACTATGGACATAAGCTTATAGGACAGTAGAATTACATTCAAATATTTGCATCGAGCAATGCTCTTCCGAAAACAATAAAGACAAGGTCAGTTAGACATAAATAAACAAAAATCAATAACGCGCCATCTATACATATAAAATGAAAGAATTTAAAAGTACCAATGTTTCTTTTATACATAATACAAACTTCTTCTGCCCTTACTGCGATGAAAAAATATGTATTGGGAGGGCTTGGCTCATCAGTGGTGACCTTTTTATTGTATTTATTTAAAATTAAATGTGGCAGATATGTTTATGGAAGCGAAATTTTAAAAAATAAAAATATGCAATTGGCAAGGATCAAAATGTTCTATAAGCATTCGTTGTCTCCCCGGAGCTCTCTCTAGATCTCTCATTACATTTCCGACGATCTGTGGATTGACATTAGTAGAGACATGCACTAGGTGGGTGAATGGGGACCACAGAGTTTATATAGATGTATAGATGACGCTTGCATGGTCATATAAACAAGACTATTCCACAATTCTAGACATATCTACTATATACTACTCTAGATATTCTTAAATGCTTGAAAACCACTGCTGATATTAATACACGGTTTTTGAAATGTTAATATGATACCAAAAATTATGATGGCACTACAAATAGGATTTATTGCTATAAGAAATGTATAGTTTCTTGACAAATTGGCGACACTTGACTATGCGGTTTGCTGGAATCCTCTCAGCGATTTAAATTTCGAAGATAATAAATTTCTATTTTTTTTTTTAATTACTCTAGATATTCTTGGAGTATAGAAATCGTCAGGGCTGAAGCAATATAAAGGGTCGATGGAAGTCTTCATTCATTTTGTCGATGATGTATCTGATGGCGGGGCAATCAAGATAGCGGAAGTCTGGTGGTCCTTGCATACTGTTTTCCCGGTTCTAGTTGGGTATGGCAGAGACCTGATCTCGAGGCGTCACGCGATGTCGTCGAAAAATATAGCAATTATCTCGCGATCCCTTCTAGCAAAAAAGTATATTGAGCTTTTCTTGAGTCGGCTCTGTTTAAAGATCGAACGTTGAAACCTCACCAGTATGTATTTAAGTCGGGCAGAATATTGTATAATTCACATATTTTTCTATTTTAAAATTTTGACCAGTTCATGATAGAATTGTATACTTCTAGAATATATTTGATATATATTTACAATTATTCACATTTAATCATCACATAGCATTCTTTGAAATATAATTGAAATAGATATATATTTATATATAATTTATATATATATACAATATATTTTTTATTAATAACGAGGCGTATTTTGGATTAATTTGAATAGAACACACTTTTTAATTTAAAAATAAAACGTGATATTTTTACCTTTTTTTGTCGTAGAGGTAGAGTCTGCAACACGCTGACGAAGGCCAACAGCCTGAAACGCGTACCTAGTTGAGTTTTCTTGATTTATCAAGTAATTGGATTAGCCTAATATCTTTGGAACAATCTAAATCAACGTTTAGTTGATTTTTGTTCCACTAGATGGCGCTCTGCCATTTAGAAGCTCATGTGAACGGTCAGGAAATGCTTATTTTGTTTTTAATATCAATACCTGACCCTTTTCTATTTTTTCTTATTAATTATTTACTAGAAATCCTGTGGAATTGATATAATTCTCTTTAATATTAGCATAAAACATTTTTGCGGTGAACATAATCAATGGAGTTTGGATAATATCAGGCCAAGTCAGTTTTAATTTTGCCAAGGTGGTCGATCGGGGAAGTGGGCGCTCATTAGATAATATAATGTGACTCACTTATGATTTTACTATACAATTTATAGAGAAATACAACTGTGAATATTATGGTAATAGTATGAATATATTTGATATTAGAATGGTGGTCGATCATAGAAGTGGTCGCTCATTAGATAATATAATATGACTCGCTTACAAATTTACTCAATAATTTGTATAGAAACAACAGTATATTATGAGAATAGTATGCAAATAACATTTTGGAATAGAAAGATTATCTTTTAAATGACGCGCGTGTAATATTTATATCTCACTCAGGCAAAATTTACTTGGTGATAACATTTTAGTCTTGTTTGAATTTAATTTGTAAATGGATATAAAAAGCTATTTCCCGAAAACAAAGAATAAAATATTTGAATATATATACATATATAATAGAGCACACTGTGTGTTTTTAACTGTTCAATAAATGTCCTGTGTCGCAAAACAATTTCCTTTTTAAATCCAATGCATAGGAGAAATGGATTCATTCAAATATATATAAAACATAGTTACGGAAGGATGGTACTCAGGCACAAAAGTTATCTCTCCATTTAAATATTCATTAAAACAATACATTATATTTATCAAGTAAAAATTCAAAGGTGGTGATAAAAATTGAGCCATAATGTTTCATAATATCTTTACATCTTTATATATTTCAATCAAACAAAGATTTTATTTATTGCTGATGTTAAAAAATATATTAAACAATCTAGGGTGAGAAAGGTAATTGGATTTAGGTTCTCAGAAAAAAGAATTTCTCAAATTTCCAATTTAGTTTTGGAAAATCCCTTACAACGGGGACAAGATGGATGGAAAAGAGACAACATGTAAAATTCTCCATGTAAATGTAAATCTAATGTTTTACTTAGCTCTATCTAAAATACAATCCTATATATATGTTATATTAAAATATTATTTTATTTAAAATTATATTTCATAGATCAAATACTCTGTTATATCGACCGCCAGAGGTCACGCTTTCCCTATAAAGACTCAATGTTGTTGTTTCCCGATGGCCGGCTCAAACCATTTGTACATTATGTAAATAAGGTTTTCATTTTTTTAGATCCTTACGCCTTAAGCCAGGCATTACTTTTATCAAATTATGTTTTTATATATCCCTTTAGCTCAATTAAAGCTATTTCTAATCTTCACTATTTTTATTATTATAATTTCAATATTTTAACCACGACTGCATTACCATAGCATAATCCTCAAGATTATCAAAAATTAACAGAAATATTCTTTTTTTATATATATAATATATATATATATTCGAATAAATATTTCATATGTTCTCAATATTAAAATTAAAATGTTGATAAACAAATAAATGTCAAATAGTCTCTCTTTTTTTTATAATAATCAAATATTTATTAGACTATCTTTTCGTGTTTGTCCTCCTGTGTGTACGTAGGTATATTTTTGTCACAATAAACTAATATTCCCAAAAATTTAAATTTTCGATCACTTTAAAAATATTATAATCTCTCGACAAATTGGCTTTTATTTATAACTTTAAAAAAAGTCATTTTCAGAATAGAGAGAGAGAGTTAATATAAATATTGAATATTAAAAATCTCATTTCTACAAACTGTCGCTATTTATATACAAAATTCTATGAAAACCATTATGAAAAACAGGATATTTGCATATCCATAATTCAATATGCAAATACACTACAATTTTATATTTTATGCTCTTGTGTTTGTAAGATAAATATTATATATATATATATATATATATCTTTATATATCTCTCTATATGAAGGAAATATTGTGTTAAGAACTACAAATGCTTTCTCTCTCCAAAATAAAGAAATTTTCAAAATGCCATTGCAGGAAAATTATTATTTTTTGTTTATTTAGAGTAGGCAAATAAATTGACTGATATTAAAAAACGACCCTCCATTCTTAAAGGGTTTGGAGATGGTTATATTGGATAAAATATTTGACTTTTAAATCTATGTATAACTTTATTTAATAGCGTGGATGTGTTTTGTAATAAGATTACAATTATTGAGAAATTTATACTATTTTATATATATACTATATATTTATACTATATATATTATATATATACTATATTATAGTATATATATATATATATACTATATATATACTATATATACTATTTTTGCTATTGTATGCTTTTTTTAATAAAACAATTTTCTACTGCCCTTACTGCAATGAAACAATTAATGGGAGGCATTTATCATTGCAGTAAGGGCAGGAGAAATTGTTTTATTTTAAGAAAGAATCATACGCGTCAAAAATAGCTTAAATTTCATATAAAAGATGACACGCTTATGCATAATATTACAAAACTATTATTCTTATTAAAGTTTGTTTTTATCAGTGAGAGATTATATATTGTATTTTTAAATATAATGAAGGCAATCTATATTATATAAATAATTATAAAGGTATATCATTTGAAACGATATATCAATCGAAATAATTGTGTGTGTTGCAAAAGGGTTCTTTATTCAATAAAAATGGCAAGCTTTCAATTGTTAGCTCTTCATCAGCCTTAGCTAACGCTTGAAAGCTTGCCATTTTTATTGAATAAAGAAGCTTTTTGCACAATTATTTCGATTAATATATCGTTTCAAATCCTTTGCAATTATTTCACAATCTAAGTATATCATTTTGTTTTTACAAAATTTTACTGTGTCGAATATTTCGATAGGAATTTCGGACTTCTTCACTTTTTAATATATGCATTAAAAAATGAACCTATTATATTCACTCAAAAGTACATTTATTCGATATTATCTGCGCATAATGCACAGATTCGGCTTAATAAATGTACCACACCACCGTCTTTAGCAAATACGACAAAATGTCAACCTGATGGCCATAATTTGAAACTTTAGTATGGAAGTTAGGTTTTTGTTTTAAATTTCTCTAGCTGGTTTATTATTTTGTAGTTCTTGATCTAATATGTACGTTCTGCGCAGATTCTAGAAATGCCTTGTTTCAATGTATGTATTAAAAGAGAGAGATGAGTGAGTTTTTTTGTAAAAATACAACAAACATATAGTCTGATGCACTAGCGCGCCATCTGTTATCGATATTCTAAATTATTTTAAAGGCGTAAGATTCTTTTTGAAAATAAACAATTTCTACTGCCCTTACTGCAATGGCCCTCCCATTAATTTTTCCTTTGCAGTAAGGGCAGTAGAAATTGTTTATTTTCAAAAAGAATCTTACGCCTTTAAAATAATTTAGAAACATATAGTCTATTCATTGTGGATCAAATTTCAAACACATACTATATATAAGCCGAAAACCTATATAATAATATAATATTCTTGTAGAAGTTATGTTGTAGTTGCTTATTCCTGAAGTCGTTTAAACAATCTTCATTAGGTTCCATTGTCTCAGCTTTTCTATTATGGTCCTGGGGTGTTCCCAGATGTCTTTTTGGAGGATTTGATACAATTCAATAGATGTTCAGGACTGGCAGGCTGGGAATCGTATTTGAGACATTTCAGGAATGTTTTGATTTATCCATTAAATTTGAGCATTCTAAAATGTCCTGTTCGTAATCTGTAGCAGTTATTATATGATGGATTATAAAAAAATTGGCTAAATCTCTGGACGGGTTTACGACATATGAACCAATAATCCTTTACAAAATTTCTCTTTTTATTTTTTGTTCAGTGTATAATTACGAAGAGTCGGCTTATAAGCTTAAAGAAATATTTTTGAAACAAAGCAGTTTATCGTTTTATTTTTACCATTCAAATGGCGCTATATATCATGTTGAACACTTGTTATTTATTTATGTAGATTTTATTAATTGAAATAAAAATTAATGTCGAATAGAATCCCCAATTTAAATATTTAAAAATAAAACACATTTACCTTTTAATATAATCGAATAAAATTAAATTTGAATAATTTCATTGAGACATTGCTTATTTTATTGCATATCATTTTGCACATATTATTTTATTCTATTTGCAGATTTCCAGATAAATGCATGAGCCACAACATATGCTTTGGTAAATTCAAACAAAACCTATATGTGTAATACCATGGTTTTTAGATGTAGCTCATCAGTACAGGGCCGGATGCGTGCCTTTTTATCACATGAATACCCTTATATGGTATGTATGTAATACACACTAAATCCCTCTTAAACGAGCCGGAGATATAGCGAATCTCCCTTATAACGAACCTAAAATAATCCCCAAATCTATAAACCAAGGCTATAGGAACCAAAGGTTCAGTCACACTAGGCTTTGTATGATTTAGTTAGATTTTACTGTCATCAAAATTCGAAACTATTATAGACGCGTATGATTCTTTTAAAAATAAAACTATTTCTACTGCCCTTACTGCAATAGAAATATTAATGGGAGGGCCTGGCTCATCAGTGGTGAACCCTCCCAGCGGTTTCGCCCGTTTAATCTACCATACCGCTGTTATATTGCAGCGGTATGGTAGATTAAACGGGCGAAACCGCTGGGAGGGTTCACCAATGATGAGCTAGGCCCTCTCATTAATATTTCTATTGCAGTAAGGGTAGTAGAAATAGTTTTATTTTTAAAAGAATCATACGCTTCTATAATAGTTTCGAATTTTAATAACAGATGTCGCGCTAATGCACATAAGATTTTACTGTATTTAGATATTTTATGTGAAAATTATTAATTTGATTATTTGAAGATCATTAGTTGATTGGAAGTGTTTATTGGAAAAATTACTATAGCTACATCAACTATTGTTTTCTTTAGTTCCCAACGTTTCGGTTACTCACTATCACTCTCCTCATGGGAATGACTATTTTTGAATCCAATATTCTACTTATATATGTACATTCGGAAAAGAAAGAATAAACAATATTAAGGTAAAGGGTTTCTTTTAATTTTGATTTTCGCAAGCTTTCGAGCAAAATTTCTGCTCTTCAACGGGCATATACTTCTATATACAATATCAAGATGAACTTTGTACAGTAATAATTGAAATTTTCATCTTGATATTGTACATAGAAGTATATGCCCGTTGAAGAGCAGAAATTTGCTCGAAAGCTTGTGAAAATCAATATTGTTATTATATATTGTTTATTCTTTCTTTTTCGAATAATTTCTAGGTAACTGTTACTCACATACATATACATGGTTTCTAAAAAATGATTCTTAATTTGATGTTTTCAGGATCCGGGATCTTCGTGTCCCCCAAAGGCGTGATGCTTCGGGCAGGGTCGGTGGGCCTCAGCCTGCTCATCTGGGCTGGTTCCGGGCTGCTCTGCCACCTCGGTGAGCGCTCCCCACATTCCATCAAATTACAATATATCACCTAATAGCTCTCAATCGCATTTTTATATATACATTTTGTTATAGAAGCCATATATATGACAGGTAATAAACTATTCATTTTTAATCTGTAAACTTATATATATGAAATAAGTATTATTTTGAAAAAAATAGTACAAATGTGATATTGCACCGGGATAAGGTCCATAAATTAAGAAAATAAAAAAGGCATCTCCTTATCGTGCAACTGAAAGTTGCTGATGGCTTGCGCCATCTATCTAGGTACAGCTTGCAGCACGCTGACGAGGACCAACAGCCCGAAACGCGTACGGGGTTAGCTTTTCTTGATTAATCAAGAATGGGTATTTGGCCAATTCTGGAATAATTAAAAATTATTTTTTTCCGATAGATGGCGCAAGACATTAGCAAATTTCAGCTGCACGATAAGGAGATGCCTTTTTTTATAGAATAATTTTGTTATTTGTCCTGAAAATATTTGAATTATCGAAAAAAATGAAGTTTGAAAACTTAGCGTCAGAATAGAGGAGTAAAATTCTTCTATAGGTAAGAAAACATTATCGCTAGGAACGCACAAAAAATAATACTACTACGGAAGAAAATAACATATATAACAATAAAAGGAAACCTTTCTCCTTCGCTCTTCTCGCTATAAATAACATAGCCACACTGGCACATATTTCTTTTCTTTAATTAATTTTATCAAACACACACACCGGGGTGTAAAAATGAAAATGAACTAAATGTCATACATATATTCACTCGTATATTCATGGTAGATATAATATGATGTATAAATGTACGTCCTTGTGATCCTTTTTTGTAAATAAAATAATATTTACATAGAGTTTATTCAAATTCCGTTTTGATTATAGCATAACAAATATTTAAATGGTTTAACTATATTATAATATAATATAGAACATATTTGTGGAACTCTTGGGTAGAGATATCAATGATTTTGGTGATGCTATCAGTATATGATAAATATTTATATTAAGATGATTCATGAGTCCGTATCAACAGTCTTTGATTTCCAGACTTAAGTCTGGTCATCTACGGACAATGACTTTCCAGAATGGTTGCAAGGTTTTCCCCAATATGTACTAAGTGCAATTCACAACCTGCAACCCCAAAACACATTATTGACTGTATTGACTCATCCATTGATGAGCTCTACTCATCCACGGCAGACACCATCAAAAGTCTCAAGCTTTACAAGCTTGATACCCTAATATGATTTAGTGGAAATAAGAAAGAAGAAGATGAGTCCGTGTGTCCAACGTCTGTGTGTCCGTGGTGTAAATTTTGCAAAAAAAATCCATAATGATGATGTTGGTGATTATATATATATATATCTATGAGCCGCTCAATGGTCAATTTTGATAGTTTCAAATAATGGATGAAACAGAAAACTTCTTTTGCTAGTCATTGGTAAAAAAGCCAGAATTCCGGGAGATTTAAATATTTAAAACAAATATCTTAGGACTATGAAAACTGTAAAAATTGTTTCATCAATAATAATGTTTCCTTGTATTTAAGAATTATGTACAAAGTTTTCAATGAAAAATGTAAAGTACATACTAATACAGACAATTGTGCTGCACATTGAAAGCCATAACGATACAATTTTAGCGATAAAATGCTATTAGCATGTAATAGAAATTCATTAATTAAATACATCCAAACCATGCATTTAATCCATCTATTTGCGCAAAGCTCGTACATTCAGATTCATAAATAGGGCACAACGCCAGTTTTAGCATATTAGGCCAAATAAACACACCTTATTAAAATTACAAATATATTCTCACAATGAGTATCTTTTTTATTTAAAAAACGCTAGCTTTCAAGCGTTATTCGCTCTTCAACGGGCTTACTATAATATCAACTTGATCCCACCAGAAATATTTACAAAAAACAAACGCGCGCAGCGTGGATATTTCTGGTGGGATCAAGTCGATATTATTGTAAGCCCGTTGAAGAGCGAATAACGCTTGAAAGCTAGCATTTTTTAAATAAAAAAGATACTCATTGTGAGAATATAATTGTAATTTTAATACTCTTTCACATTTTATCATGAATATAAACACACCTTATACCATGGTTTCGGGCTATGATCCTCATTAGTACAGTGGCGGCTTCGATTTCATAACGTCCTACGGCAAAAATAAAAAAGGTGCTTAAGCTGGTGAAGTGGTGAAAGCCGATCTTGGACTATGATACGTTATAAAATTGAGGGAACATGGTATTCAGGTGCAAAAAAGTCGCCGTTCTTTTAATAAATGCATTTGAATGAATTTAATAAATGAATTCAAACTAGGTTTTATCCAGGAAATCATATTTTCGCAAGGGAAGCATTTCGAGAGAAGACTCCATGATGATGGATGGAAAAATAAACTGGCAGACGACGCGAATGGGCGGCCGAGAAAGGCAAGCGTCTTAATTAAGTCGCAACAAAAGCAATTCCGTTCGTTAAGCAATTCCTTTCACTTCACTTGAAGTGTTTAGAGTTTAATTAAAACCCGAGTTCGAGAAATTTACAAATGAGCTCAAATTAACCTTCTAATATAAACAATATTAAAATCAAATGGAAATAAACCACTTCAATAATCTCTAACTGTGATATTTCTGAACACACATATATTAAGGTTATATATAAATTTTAAATAAATTCTTATCTGTTTACACATATCAAATGTGTGCGAAAAATTACTTTCAAAAACTGATTAGCGACTTTTAAAAATATTTATTTTTCTCTATCTAGAGCTCTTGAGCAGCTTAGGAGATGACGCAAAATATTTTATTTATATAATGTGTTATAATATTATAATATATATATGAATGCTATTATATTAAATTTTTTCATAACATTACAAAGAGAAAATAAGCATATTCGGTAAAAATAATTTCAGTGTAAAGAAAAAAAGGTCATATAATAAAATATATTTTTAAAAACTTAGCGTTGATATATATATAGTAACATGGAAAATTAGGAATATACAAACCTCAGAATGACACACACAGCGATATATATATTTATATATAATATAAAACAAATTTATAATTTATCAAATATACCGGAGAGAGAGAGATAGAAGTAAATAGGAAAGTTTAAATAGTAGCGAAATATAATAAATAAATTGTTAATTTGTACATAAAATAATAAAAATATTTTGCTAAATAGAGCTTCTACCCTAAGAGAGCTGTAACACACAGCTTGAAAATCTATTAGCTACTGATAAAGGATTGTAAAGAATTTCCTCAGAGTCTTGGAAGTTTTGTTCCTACTAGATCTTTGCGTCCTTTTTCTTGCAGCATTAAGAGCGGCTTTATATCGTCTTGTCGTCTATGGGGACATCGTCATCTCGGAGGGAAGTCATGACTTTGACACGGTGGTGGAATCCTGGAGTCAGTCGTGGGAAATATAGTTGACAGCACCCATGGCCTCAAGGTTTGCTAGGCAATCTTCAATTTGTCTTTACTAATCTACCTATAATCTCCAGCAAAATGTAACTTAGAAAATTAGCAGAGACAAACTTCAGAATGAAACGGCAATTTGTTTAATCTAAAACAAAATTATAATTTATAAAAACCAGATAGGTAAGGAGGGAAGTTTAAAGAGCAGCAAAATATAAGGAATAAGTTGTTAATCTGTTCATAAAACAATAAATATTTTTCTACATTTTTCTGACCTTTCACCAATCGAGCACGTCTGGGGCATTATTGGACGCCGTTTGCATGCCTTGTCTCAGCTGTGTTCAGAAGATGAACTGTGGCAAATGATCGAAACGGAATGGAGAGCCATCCCTCAGGACGCCATCCGTAG
This sequence comes from Cordylochernes scorpioides, assembly GCA_030710605.1. Lineage (NCBI taxonomy): Eukaryota > Metazoa > Arthropoda > Arachnida > Pseudoscorpiones > Chernetidae > Cordylochernes > Cordylochernes scorpioides. The sequence continues at coordinate 148,145,313 of CP092886.1, forward strand.
TCTGATTGACTCTCTACCTAGACGTGTTAGGTCCTACTTACGCGGTGGTCCTACTTTCTACTGAGCCGACGCTGTTCTCGCTCTGTATTATGACTTTCATTTTGTAATAAAGGTCACTTATTGTTCGTTTCTGCCTCTCTGTTTGCCAAGTTTAATCACTTTCTGGCCCTTATTTCTCAGTCTTCCATTTTCAATGTCACGCAGTGTATTTGCCCAAATTATAATCAATATATCGAAGAGATAAAATATTGTGGGGAACAAAATTCAGCTTTCAGAAGAGCGTTGAAACAATCTACCATTATTCGAAATTTTAAAAAGTGACGTAGCAGGTGATATTAGCTACAGCAATCGAAAGATGATATCTCTTAACGATTTTCTTTATTTGAAACTGATTTTGTGAGAAATAGAATACTCTATCAAATAAATAAAATTTTAAATAAATACCATCTATTTTGATCTGCGGTAGAGAGAGAGCTAATCTACCATTTAGCGTTCCAGACACATCATTCAAATAAAATTATGAAAATAAATAATAGACGATTATCGAACTCTAATATTCAATTTATTTGCAAAATATTATTCCAAATTCAATTAATAAAAGCCAACAAGGGCAAATTACTAAGTAATTAAGAAAAGATAGAAGAGAGAGTATAGAGAAGATAAATGATCTAATAAGGAAATGGGTTTATACATCAAAAGAGTATGGTTTTCTCTCGACAGATGATGGGTTTGGCATTCCCAGGTGGTCGCTGGAACAGATCACACTGCAGTTCTTATTGTAAGTAAACTTCCCTTTGAATATACGAGCAGGGTTTTTGCTTGATGTGTTTTACTGAAGTGACAATAGGGGCCATTAATACTAATAAAAATTTCCGATAATCTTTAAACTTAATACATGCATTTCACTAGAGACAGACCACTTATCTCCCTCTGTCTCTGCTCTGGCCATTTTATTCACTTAAACGCAACTTACTCAACCCATATCCTTGTAGTAAATAGCAAGGATTGGAAACAGAAAAATCTTCTGATATCTGTCGAAATAAAAAGGTAACAAAACAAATCCAAATGAATAATTCATACGTGAACGTTGAGTAAAAGCATTGTTATTTTCCCCAGAAAAAATCACTAAAATTTACCTTTTAAAATTATTGTTTGAGAATGAAAAAATGAGGTTATCGAAACGGCTCGCGTTTGAATTATTCGATTTGGTCTTGTTATCTTGTGATTTTCAACTATAATCCAAATCGTACACTATCTTCGTCAAATCCTAAAAAGAGCCTAATAAACTATTTCAATTCTGAGTGTATTGTGTTGTTTTCACAGGAGCTCTTTGTTATGGCGAGCTTGGGACGATGATCACCAAATCTGGGGCCGAGTATGTCTACCTGCTGGATGCCTTCGGTCCGCTGCCGGCCTTCCTGTTCTCGTGGGTCTCGGTGCTGGTTCTGAAGCCCTCCATGCTGGCCATCATCTGCCTCACTCTGGGCGAGTACGTCGTCGAGCCCCTCTACGCTGGTTGCTACCCGGATCACATGCTGGTCAAGATGGTCACCGTCATATCTATCTGTAAGTAGCTCCCCTAGAAGATGTACTCATTCTCATTCAGAGTAAAGATATACAGCGCATAAAAAAAACACGTTTCCGCGCTTTGTCATTCACAAAAGAATTGTTAGCGTATTGAGAGAAGTATTATTTACTTTCAAAAATTCTAACTAAAATATTCAAATCTATTGATAGCTTTCATTTCAAACGAAACATTCTGTGGATGCAGGTCTCATCACTCTTATCAACTGCTACGGCGTCCAGCTGGCCACCGAGGTGCAGAACCTCTTCACGGCCGCCAAGCTTTTGGCTATCATCATCATCGTGATTGGTGGCCTGGTCAAAATCCTCCAAGGTACCTTTTTCCGTACAGATTCTTGAAATTCCGTGTACTTGAACATACGTTTTATAATTCCACAGTTTAATATTAATAAAATTAGTTTTTAAACTATCAAAAGTATAGGTACTTTTATTAGCCGAACATTCTATGTATCTGGAATATTACAGGAGCTCCATCTATGCTTCCTTTCTTCCCGTGGTTAATCCTTATAAGACCGGTGGTCTTTATAAAGCTTTATGTGTGTATCTGGAATATTAATTTTGAAAATGTTTTTGTTGAGCTTGTGATTCTCTTGTTTCGCCAATAGGGACAAAATATACAAGACGACAAACCTTCATGACTCACCCTATGAAAATAAGCTTGTGCGTGGGCTGATCCTAACATTGGTATTAAAAGTAGAAGTTAATAAGTTTTAGTTACATTTAAGACCGCTGTAGAATGAAATTTTCTTAAATCAATTTGTCTTCCACAATGGCAGCCGAAGTCTATAATGGAATTACTGCCAGAAATATGGAGTAGAGGGAGGTAATTCATTTAAGTTACTTTTTACGACCAGGAAAAAACGTCGATGTAGCCATTAGTAATATTTTCGGACAGGAAGCTTGTGAAAAGATTGCATTTACTTTTATAATCAAATTTAATTAGATCTTATAATATCACGTTCCCTATATATTGATTTATATTAAAATCCTTAGAGAGGAATCTAAGTAGAAATATTGTTTCATCATTAAATTTTGTCGCTTTTTTTGGTAGAGTTTTTTTTTTTTTTTTTTTTATAAAAACACGATATATATATTGATATTATATATAATCTTTTTTTTTTTAAGTGATATTATTAAAATCTTAAAATATTTTGGAAAACTCTCTCTACCTCTCTAATGATTTATTCAACTATTGTTTAATTTGTGACTGTATGTAAATAAATTAAAAAGACAAGAAATACACTCATGGACAAAAATTAAGGAAATTTCATATTTTGATTTCGCATGTAGTTTTTTTTTTTTTTTGCAGGAGACAGAGGCAATGTTGTTGGCACTTGATTATCCTGTGTGCCTTCAATAAAGGTCACTTTGTATCAAATATCTTTCAGTGTTATTGACTGAATCCCGGTATACTAGTATATGCTAAAAGGTACAACTTCCTTAAATTTTGTTCATGAAAAAACGAAAGAAAAAATAAAAGATAAAAAGATCAGGTGTTGATTTTGTTCATGTGTGTGCAACTATAAATGATGATGGATATGATCCATTGATATTCGAACACACACTATTGTCACATATTCTTTGAGAAAGAATCAAAAATCTATTTTTGGC
>CP092886.1:148148607-148181792 GCA_030710605.1 Cordylochernes scorpioides
TTGTCCATCCTTGGGGGAATCCAACTCACTCTCGACCTCTTCGGGAATATCTTCGCACTCCGTGTTTCTTTCCCGGCCCGACATTTTGGTATTGATGGCTTAAGCAAGTGAAATAATTTCTCCTTTAAAAACGCTCAATTTATCTCATTAAAACAACGTAGAAAAGCAAATCTTTCCTCGCCAAACCGTTTTGGGTTTTAACGTTTTACGAGAGCGAGAAATGAAGCGCGCATTAAAAGAAACGTTGCTATATATAATTTTAAGATTTTTACTTTTGTTTTAATTATTTCAAATAATTAACTAAATCGTTATATTTATTTTAAATTTTAATTCGTAATTTAAATTTCATTCCTTTTTTTTGGTAGTCGTTTATGGAATTCACATAATTTCAGTATTTTTCTTTATGAATAATATATCTATATATATAAAAGAGGGAGAAACAAAAGGTTTTTGAAATAAAATATTTTATTTATCAAGACGCTTATATACTCTATAACAAAAAAATCGACGCACCAAGAAACAGTTGTCCGATTTATATGAAAATACGTATACAAAGAGGTTTCGACCGAACATGCAAATGATTGAAATTAGGTGGCCGAATTATGCAAAGCAAGAGCTCTAGCGCATCTGAACTGCGCATCCAGCCCGAGTATTCTAGACTCAATATTCGGCGCGGCACGAGCTGATTTTCATAATTTCCGTTTAATATTTTAGCAGTACGCCTATTTCTACTGTATCAATGCCTCGCCGAAAGATTCGTGCTCATTACGAACATATGTCAGAGTTTGAAACTGGTTGTGCCATTGGATTGAAAGAGGCTGGTTGGTATAATCGACTAATCGCGCGACATCTGTGTCGAAGTGATGCGGCTATTAGGCGATGTTGGCAAATGTGGGTCAACAACGGAAGTATGCAACGTCAGGACGGCAGCGGTCGACCAAGGGAAACAACAGAACGGGAGGACAGAGCAATTGTCAGAATGGCTGTCGCAGCACCGAAATCCACGTTATCTGCCATCCAACGTGTGACCGGCACACAAGTCTCCAAAATGACCATCAACAGGCGACTGAGAGAGCGGAATCTAAGAGCTCGCCGACCGTTACGATGCCTACCCCTCACACCCGTGCACTGACAAGTCCGACTACAGTGGTGTCGGGAGCGATCAACTTGGAACTGCGCTGACTGGGGACGTATAGTCTTTAGTGACGAGTCCCGTTTCTTACTGTGTCCTGACGACCGTCGCAAACGTGTCTGGAGACGTCCTGGGCAGCGTGTGGATCTTGGCCTTACTGTCGAACACCACACAGGTCCACAACAGGGCGTTATGGTCTGGGGTGCCATTTCATTTGATAGCAGGACCCCATTGGTAGTCATTCCTGGCACCCTGACAGCACAAAGGTAAGTAGATGAAATTCTACGGCCTGTTTTGTTGCCGTTCCTCTCACATCACCCCGGGCTTACTTTTCAACAAGATAATGCCCGGCCACACACGGCACGTGTTACTATGGATTGTCTTCAATCTTGCCGAACTCTTCAGTGGCCAGCAATGTCGTCTGATCTCTCGCCCATAGAGCACATCTGGGACGTGATGGGAAGGCGATTGCAACCTTCCCGGAATGTTGACTATTTAACCCGACAGTTGAAGACAATTTGGCAAGAAATCCCGCATCATACCATCCGGAATCTTTATCAGTCCATGACAAGCCGGGTGGCAGACTGCATCCAGGCCAGTGGGGGTCCAACGACATATTGACATTCTTAATTTGTGACGATCAAACTCTGAAATAAAACATTTAATTGTTCTGAAATTTTAATCGGTTATTCCCCTATACATGCTCTTTACATACACCAATTTTTGTCCTAATCTGACAACTCCTTCTTGGTGCGTCGATTTTTTTGTTATACAGTGTATTTGAGTTCAAAATTTTATTTAAATTACGTTTTAAAACACAAGATCGAGATATTTTCATAGATGTTTCTTGAAAATATAAGCATTATATATTTCTTTAAATGATTCAGTCAAAATCAAAAATATTCCCTGAATATACAGTATATATATTTATTTATATATATTTATATGGAATTAAAATTTTTAAAATGAGATAATTCAATATAGACCATATTATTTCTACAGAATTTAGAAGTTTATACAGAAAAATGAAGATTAAAAAAAGTATTTATTTTACTGTGCTTAGCATGAGAAGTATTTCGCTAATCACTCGAAAGAAAAACTGTTAAATTCTAGAAATAATTTATCAAAAGATTGTGTTAAAATATTATAAATATTTACAAAAATGTTTAAATGTAGACTTGTGGATCTTATGGAATTAAAGTCCGCCCTGGACTGAAGCACATGGCCTCTAGGTGGACGCTCCTCAGTTTACCGAAGCTGGTGTTGTGGCTTTGTGACCGACCGGAGGCTGCTGGATTTCGGCGACGGTCAATATATGGCATCTAGGTTTGACGTCTATTTTGACGGAAAAAGAGAACTTTGCTTATATATATATTTATATCCTTGAAATATATCTATATTTTTTTAAATTTTAAGTATACAAGGTAGGATAAAAAAGTTTCCAGACTTTTTAAAATTATTTATTTATTCATAGTATAATAATTTAGACATCAAATTTTGTCTTGGTTATCTACACATTTTTTCTAGCGTGAAAAAAGCTGTTGAAATGGTAGTTCAAAATCAAATTTTCTAAGCTTGTTTAGCTTTACCGTCGCATTTTCAATTACTTCTGATGACGATGAAAAGCGCCTCCCTTTTAACGTCATTTTAAGTTTTGGAAAGAAGAAGAAATCACATCGGGCGATATCATGAGAATAAGGAGTATGCGGCAAGACAGATACAGAGTGTTTGACTAAATAGTTTTGAACAATAATGGATCTATGAGCAGGGGCATTATCATGTAGCAATTTCCACTGTTTTTATTTAACGAGTTGGTTTCCTTTTCTTCTTATCACATCACGAAGGCGCACAAGTATTCCTTTGTATGCCTGTTTATTATTAGTAACCTCCTCTTTAATAAATTCATAATAGACATGTCCTTGATAATCGAAAAACACTACAAGCATTACTTTTTCTTTGGATTTGTCAAGACGAACTTTCTTCTTCCTAGGAGAACTTGGTGTGTGCCATTCGAGTGATTTTTTGGTTTGTGGATCAAAAAGAAAGCACCATATTTCATCACCAGTTATTATCGTTTTTTAAAAATCTGAATCATTAGTTGCAGTTTCAATTAAATCTTTGCAAATTGATAATCTGGTTTCTCTTTGTTTATCAGTTAAATTTGGTGGGACAAAATAACCACAAAGTTTTTTCATGTTTAAATGTTCACCAATAATTATTTGGCAACTACCATACGAATTTCCAAGTTATTCTAATATATTATCAATAGTATTTTTTCTATCAGCAACAATTAAATCACGTATCTGTCCAATATTGCGATCCGTTGTTGACGCCAATGGCCGACCTGTCCTTGAATCATCTGCGATGCTCTTACGGCAATTTTTAAAACGTTTATACCAGAAATAAACTTGAGTTCGTGACCATTTTTCGTCTTCATAAGCTTCATTCATTAATGCTAATGTATCCGTGAAAGACCTTTTTAATTTTACACAAAATATAATATTTGCCCTTTGCTCAAATGATGACATTGCAGAAACCGACGCGAGCTAAATACTTACAACAAAAATATGCCTAAAATGGAAACTACGCAAGCGCATTTACTGGCGTTGCTAAATTAAATTGTAATTTAGGCTTTGTTCTTTAGAGTAAAATTGATTTTAAATTTCTCAAAAGTTGTTTTATATTTTATTTTTAAAAGTTCGGGAACTTTTTGATCCTACCGTGTATATGGCAAACTGTCATGATGTTTTATATATATATATATATATAAAATATATATATATTAAAAATAAAGAAGGCATCTCCTGACCACGAGCACATGTGCTTTTTAGATGGCAGAGCGCCATCTAGTGGAGTAAAAATAAACTAAACGTTTATTTAGCTTGCTCCGTAATATTTGGCCAACCCAATTTCTTGATAAATCAAGAAAAGCCATCCACGAACGCGTTTCGCGCTGTTGGCGCTCGTCAGCGTGGAGAAGGCTGTAACCACTGCGACCAAAAAATATTTTTGGTCCCAATGGCTTCCCGAAAAATCAAGAAATGGGTATTTAAGGCCAAATTTGCGTAAAGACTCTTAACACATGAAAAAACAATAGAAAAAAATAAAAGATAAGTGGGTCAGGTGTTGATATTAAAAATAAAGAAGGCATCTCCTGACCACAGGCACATGTGCTTTTTAGATGGCAGAGCGCCATATATATATATAAAATATCCTACTACTGTCCTTACTACAAGGGAAAATATATTGGGAGGGAGCTCAGAAATGGTGAACTCCTATTTCTCCCGTATTCAAAGCTCATTTCCACGGATTCGTTTAATACCTTAATTACGAATTCCTATCATATGGACAAAACTTAAAGTTGTACCTTTTAGCACTTTTATCGTGATTCAGACAAACACTCTGAAAGATTTTGATACACAGTGACCTTTATTGAAGACACACGAGATAACAAAGTGTAAACAAAATTGCCTCTATCTTCTTTTTAAAAAAGTAATCGGCAATATCAAAGACTTTCCACTTCCTCAAGTTTTGTTCATGCGCGTATAATATATACGCATATATATAAGCATAATAGCCCAATACAATACTAGAAGTATGCACACAAAGCTCTATTAAGACCACAGGTCTTATTACCAGAAGTATGCATGCAATATTTAAGCGCTGTATGGTTGATTAAATTAAAGAACCCACTGAGAGTTCCAATTTTAGTATATGTACCGCTGAGAGGGTTCACCACTGATGAGACCCAGGCCCTTCCAATAGAGTTTTACATTGCAATAAGGATAGTTAAAGGTGTGTTATATTTGTGAAGAACGAAATCCTAAATATCCATTTCATTTCTTATAAACAAATCTTATTGATACGAGAAAATTTTAATGTTGAGAGTTTACCAATGAATAATCAGCTTTGAATTAGAAGGTTATTCATACAGATAACCATTGGCTGTAAAGCAATAGTTTAGAGTTTCATTTTAAAAGAGTAGCTTTAAATATTAGCAATTGACAGGGCACAATTTGGATCATAGATTAGAACTACAAGGTGATAAGACCAAATCTAAATAAATGAATAGTGTGTGACATTTCGGTAACAACGCTGTTACTGAAACCTCATACACTATTTATTTATTTGGTCTTATTATCTTGTAGTTATTTCGTTGAATAAATCCGTAATATACAGATATAAATTTCATAAAAAATAAATGTTCAGCATGATAATACCCTCTCGCCACTCTGCTGCCATCTACCGGCGTTTTAAAAAACTAATTTCGCAATAACCGCCAAATTTCATAGTTACTCTGAAGCTTATTTTACTCTTTAAAAACTTAAATTATCAAAAGATAAATAATAATTTTGATTTTAATATAAATAGCAAAAATATTTTGTGCTTGAATCATGATAATGGAATAGTGATTGATAACTGAAATATGTTTGACTTAATATATTTGAATTAATATAAATATTTGTGTTCTCTCAACAACACACAACACATTCAAAATTTGGATACAAAGTGAGCAATAGAATATAAAGCTTCCTTGAAAAGGGCGATAGTGGGGGGGGTCTCCTAAACGTTGAAATAATATATAAAACAGATTTAAGAAATTCATTTATAACTTTATAGCAAAAATAGATATTTGCATTTTTCTCTCTCGGCTCGTATAATAGCGGTGAAAAAACTAAGCACACCAGAAGAAATCACAATAATGGTTTCCGAGAAGGACATTCTTATAAAATTGTTGAAGTCGTTTTATTAAGAGAATAAAATAAACTTCAGGAGGATATTTTGTAAGGAACTGATATGTCTTAATAAAGGTTTTGTGTATGTACATTTTATAAACCTTATAAAATAAAAGAATTTAAAAGCACGAATGTTTTTTTATACATAATACAAACTTCTACTGCCCTTACTGCGATGAAAAAATATGTATTGGGAGGGCTTGGCTCATCAGTCGTGAACCCTCCCAGCGGTTTCGCCAATTTAATCCACCAGACCGCTTCTCAGAGCTCTAATACTGTATTGGACGATTCTGCTTATATACGCAGCACTGAAGGGTGGAATCTCAAAATGGTTTTCAAGAAAACTATGGACATAAGCTTATAGGACAGTAGAATTACATTCAAATATTTGCATCGAGTAATGCTCTTCCGTAAACAATAAAGACAAGGTCATTTAGACATAAATTAACAAAAAGCAATAACGCGCCATTTATACATATAAAATGAAAGAATTTAAAAGCACCAATGTTTCTTTTATACATAATACAAACTTCTACTGCCCTTACTACGATGAAAAAATATGTATTGGGAGGGCTTGGCTCATCAGTGGTGACCTTTTTATTGTATTTATTCGAAATTAAATGTGGTATAGATATGTTTATGGAAGCGAAATTTTAAAAAATAAAAATATGCAATTGGCAAGAATCAAAATGTTCTATAAGCATTCGTTGTCTCCCCGGAGCTCTCTCTAGATCTCTCATTACAATTCCGACGATCTGTGGATTGACATTAGTAGAGACATGCACTAAGTGGGTGAATGGGGACCACAGAGTTTATATAGATGTATAGATGACGCTTGCGTGGTCATATAAACAAGACTATTCCACAATTCTAGACATATCTACTATATACTACTCTAGAAATTCTTAAATGCTTGAAAAACACTGCTGATATTAATACACGGTTTTTTGAAATGTTAATATGATACCAAAAATTATTATGGCACTACAAATAGGATTTATTGCTATAAGAAATGTATAGTTTCTTGACAAATTGGCGACACTTGACTATGCGGTTTGCTGGAATCCTCTCAGCTATTTGAATTTCGAAGATAATAAATTTCTATTTTTTTTTTAATTACTCTAGATATTCTTGGAGTATAGAAATCGTCCGGGCTGAAGCAATATAAAGGGTCGATGGAAGTTTTCATTCATTTTTTCGATGATGTATCTGATGGCGGGGCAATCAAGATAGCGGAAGTCTGGTGGTCCTTGCATACTGTTTTCCCGGTTCTAGTTGGGTATGGCAGAGACCTGATCTCGAGGCGTCACGCGATGTCGTCGAAAAATATAGCAATTATCTCGCGATCACTTCTAGCAAAAAAGTATATTGAGCTTTTCTTGAGTCGGCTCTGTTTAAAGATCGAACGTTGAAACCTCACCAGTATGTGTTTAAGTCGGGCAGAATATTTTATATTTCACATATTTTTCTATTTTAAATATCTGACCAGTTTATGATAGAATTGTATACTTCTAGAATATATTTGATATATATTTATAATTATTCACATTCAATCATCACATAGCGCTTCTTTGAAATATAATGGAAATAGATATATATTTTTTATATATATAATTTATATACAATATATTTTTATTAATAACGAGGCGTATTTTGGATTAATTTGAATAGAACATACTTTTTAATTTAAAAATAAAACAAAATAGTTTTACCAAATTTTTTGTCGTAGAGGTAGAGTCTGCAACACGCTGACGAGGGCCAACAGCCTGAAACGCGTACCTAGTTGAGTTTTCTTGATTTATCAAGTATTTGGATTAGCCTAATATCTTTGGAACAATCTAAATCAACGTTTAGTTGATTTTTGTTCCACTAGATGGCGCTCTGCCATCTAGAAGCTCATGAGAGCGGTCGGGAAATGCCTATTTTGTTTTTAATATCAATATCTGACCATTTTTCTTTTTTATTATTATTATTAATTCTTTATTAGAAATCTCCTTAGAAATTAATATAATGCTCTTCAATAGCAGCATTAAACATTTTTGGGGTGAACATAAAGACTATATGCAATTATCCTCCTTTTTTGGTTTATATATATATTTATTTATATATACCGAAGAACCTCCTTTGGAAGGTGCAGCCACTGGTCTATAAATGGAGTTTGTATTATATAAGGCCAAGTCAGTTTTAATTATCCAAGGTGATCGCTCAGAGAAGTGGTAGCTTATTAGATAATATAATGTAACTCGCTTATGTGATTTTTCTATACAATTTATAGAGAAACTAGCGGACGTACCCGGCTTCGCCCGAGGTTTTACCCGAGTAAAGGTTTTTCTAACGAACATTTGTTAAAACAATTCTCTATAAACTTATAAAAAAAAAGATATATTTTGATAATTTGAAACTCGTATATTTGAATCTCTCGATAAAGTGAACATTTTTTCCCGGTCCCTGTGTGCCGTGTCATCCTGAATTTTGTCTTTCCTAATTTTCTACATTAAAAAATCATCGTTTTATCTAGTGAACATATTTTCCCGGTCCCTTGAAAAATACTCGATAAGTTGAATAAAATCATGGTCGTTTATGGAAGATGGACGTAGTTCCCGGAGGTCACCCGCCCCCCGCGCGCCAGGACCTCTTGATCCCTCTGATTGGCCGGCGGCCGGACGGGGGGGGGGGGGGGGGCTCTTGATCCCTCTGATTGGTCGGTGGGAACTTGGACTGTCCAACCAACTGGCCGGCGGCCGGACGGGGGGGGGCAGACCTAAGCCTAAGCAAGGTGGCGCTGCTTGCGAGTTAAAGCTACAAATCTGCAAATAACTCTAAGGATATTAAAGATATTCAAGAAATTATTTTTCGTAAACCTTTCCGGAGATACACCTAATAATATCCCAAAATTTCACGGCGATTGGATGTATGGTTTTTGAATCCATAGAGGACACACAGACACACACACACACAGACATTCAATTTTATATATATAGATACAACTGGGAATATTATGGTAATATATGAATATATTTGATATTAGAATGATGGTCACTCAGAGAAATGGTAGCGAATTACACATGACTCGCTTATAAATTTACTCAATAATTTATATAGACACAACAGTGTATTATAGGAATAGTATGAAAATAATATTTCGGAATAGAAAGATTATCTTTTAAATGACGCGCGTTTAATATTTATATCTCACTCAGGCAAAATTTACTTGATGGTAACATTTTAGTCTTGTTAGAATTTAATTTGTAAATGGATAAAAAGCTATTTCCCGAAAACAAAGAATCATTTTTTAAAATATATATACATATACTTGTGCATAATATAGCACACTGTGTATTTTTAACTGTTTAATAAATGTCCTGTGTCGCAAAACAATTTCCTTTTTAAAGTCAATGCATAGGAGAAATGGATTCATTCAAATATATATAAAACATAATTACGGAAGGATGGTACTCAGGCACAAAAAGTTACCTCTCCATTTAAATATTTATCAAAACAATGCATTATATTTATCCCCCCCCAGTAAAAACTCAAAGGTGGTGTAAAATATGAGCCATAATTGTTCATAATATCTCTCTACATCTGTATATATTTCAATCAAACAAAGATTTTATTTATTGCTGATGTTAAAAAATATATTAAACAATCTAGGGTGAGAAAGGTAATTGGATTTAGGTTCTCAGAAAAAAAGAATTTCTCAAATTTCCAATTTAGTTTTGGAAAATCCCTTACAACGGGGACAAGATGGATGGAAAAGAGACAACATGTAAAATTCTCCATGTAAATGTAAATCTAATGTTTTACTTAGCTCTATCTAAAATACAATCCTATATATATGTTATTTTAAAATATTATTTTATTTAAAATTATATTTCATTGATCAAATACTCTGATATATCGACCGCCAGAGATCACGCTTCCCCTATAAAGACTCATTGTTGTTGTTTCCCGATGGCTGGCTCAAACCATTTGTACAATATGTAAATAAGTTTTTCATTTTTTAGATTCTTACGCCTTAATTCAGGCATTACTTTTATCAAATTATATTTTTTTATATATTCCTTTAGCTCAATTAAAGCTATTTCTAATCTTCACTATTTTTATTATTATACTTTCAAGATTTTAACCACGACTGCATTACCATAGCATAATCCTCAAGATAATCAAAAATCAACAGAAATCTCTTTTTTTTTTATAATATATATATTCGAATAAATATTTCATATGCTCTCAATATTAAAATTAAAATGTTGATAAACAAATATATAAATGTCAAATATTCTCTTCTTTTTTTATAATAATCAAATATTTATTAAACTATCTTGTCGTGTTTGTCCTCCTGTGTGTACATAGGTATATTTTTGTCACAATAAACTAATATTCCCAAAAAATTTAAATTTTTGATCACTTTAAAAATATTATAATTTTTCGGCGAATTGTCTTTTATTTATAACTCTAAAAATAGTCATTTTTAGAATATAGAGAGAGTTAATATTGAATATTAAAAATCTCATTTCATTTTATATTTTATGCTCTTGTGTTTGTAGGATAAATATTTATACATATCTCTATATGAAGAAAATATTGTGTTAAAAACTGCAAATGCTTTCTCTCTCCAAAATAAAGAAATTTTCAAAATGCCATTGCAGGAAAATTATTATTTTTTGTTTATTTAGAGTAGGCAAATAAATTGACTGATATTAAAAAACGACCCTCCATTCTTAAAGGGTTTGGAGATGGTTATATTGGATAAAAAATATTTGACTTTTAAATCTATGTATAACTTTATTTAATAGCGTGGATATTTTTTTGCAATAAGATTACAATTATTGAGAAATTTATACTATTTTTTCTATTGTATGCTTTTTTTAATTAAACAATTTTCTACTGCTCTTACTGCAATGATAAAATTAATGGGAGGCATTTATCATTGCAGTAAGGGCAGTAGAAATTGTTTGTTTTTTTAAAGAATCATACGCGCCAAAAATAGTTTTAATTTCTTATAAAATATAGCGCGTTAATGCATAATATTACAAAATTATTATTCATATTAAAGTTTTTAATTAAGAAGGCATATATTGGATCAAAATATCATTTATTTTACCAATATTTCAGTTGGCTAAACGCCAACTTTTATCAAGGTGTTATAACATATTTAATGGTATATTTAATGTTATAACATATTAAAGTTTGTTTTTATCAGTAAAAGAATATATATTGTATGTTTGAAATAAAATGAGGGCAATCTATATTATATAAATGAATATAATGGAATATATCTCTCTCATTTTGTTTACAAAACTCTATATCTCGATAGGAATTTCGTACTTTTTTCATTTTTTAATATATGCATTAAAATAATGAACGCCTATTAAATTCATCCAAAGGTACATTTATTCTATATTATCTGCGCATAATGCACAGATTCGTATTAATAAATGTACCACACCACCGTCTTTAGCAAATACGACAAAAAGTCAACCTGATGGCCATAATTTGAAACTGTAGTATGGAAGTTAGGTTTTTGTTTTAAATTTCTCAAGCTGGTTTATTGTTGTGTAGTTCTTGATCTAATATGTACGTTCTATGCGGATTCTAGAAATGCCTTGTTTCAATGTATGTATTAAAAAGAGAGAGATGAGTGAGTTTTTTTGTAAAAATACAACAAACATATAGTCTGATGCACTAGCGCGCCATCTGTTATCGATATTCTAAATTATTTTAAAGGCGTAAGATTCTTTTTGAAAATAAACAATTTCTACTGCCCTTACTGCAATGGCCCTCCCATTAATTTTTCCTTTGCAGTAAGGGCAGTAGAATTTGTTTATTTTCAAAAAGAATCTTACGCCTTTAAAATAATTTAGAAACATATAGTCTATTCATTGTGGATCAACTTTCAAACGCATACTATATTTGCCCTGATCTCCGATTCTTTTAGTGTAAATGTTTAAATAATACTTTACTTATTTTCTTAAATTGTAATAAATATAATTTTCCCTCCTGTTTTCGTCGTATATTTTAAAAGTGTTATAAACAACGACGCCTTAACTTTGAACCTTCAACCCCGCCGACCAAGAATAGAGGTGAGTGACTACCTCTATAGAATTTAGATCGTCGTCACAACACAGAGTGGCGGTGAAATCGCAATATTTTTGCTTCGGACGTCTTCTTTTCCAACACTATATATAAGCCGAATAACTATATAATAATATAATATTCTTGTAGAAGTTATGTTGTAGTTGCTTATTTCTCAAGTCGTTTAAACAATCTCCATCAGGTTCCATTGTCTCAGCTTTTCTATTATAGTCCTGAGGTTTTCCCAGAGGTATTTTTAGAGGATTTGATACAATTTAATAGATGTTCAGGACTGGCAGGCTGGGAATCGCATTTTGGGGCATTTCAGGAATGTTTTGATTTATCCATTAAATTTGAGCATTCTAAGATGTCCTGTTCGTAATCTGTAGCAGTTATTATTATGGTGGATTATAAAAAAAAAATTGGCTAAATCTCTGGACGGGGGTTTACGACTTATAAACCAATCCTTTACAAACTTTCTCTTTTTATTTTTTATTCAATGTATAATTACGAAGAGTCGGCTTATAAGCTTAAAGAAATATTTTTGAAACAAAGCAGTTTATCGTTTTATTTTTACCATTCAAATGGCGCTGTATATCATTTTGAACACTTGTTATTTATTTAAGTAGTCTCTCAATAAATTGAAATAAAAATTAATGTCGAATAGAATCCCCAATTTAAATATTTAAAAATAAAACACATTTACCTTTTAATATAATCGAATAAAATTAAATTTGAATAATTTCATTGAGACATTGCTTATTTTATTGCATATCATTTCGCACATTATTTTATTCTATTTGCATATATCCAGATAAATGCATGAGCCACAATGGTTTTTAGATGTAGCTCATCAGTACAGGGCCGGATGCGTGCCTTTTTATCACATGATTACCCTTATATGGTATGGGTGCAATACACAGTAAATCCCCGCTTAAACGAACCGGAGATATAGCGAACCTCCCTTTAAACGAACCTAAAATATTCCCCAAATCTATAAACCAAGGCTATAGGAACCAAAGGTTCAGTCACACTAGGCTTTGTATGATTTAGTTAGATTTTACTGTCATCAAAATTCGTATGATTATTTTAAAAATAAAACTATTTCTACTGCCCTTACTGCAATGGAAAAATTAATGGGAGGGCCTGGCTCATCAGTGGTGAACTCTCCCAGCGGTTTCGCCAGTTTAATCTACCATACCGCTGTTATATTGCAGCGGTATGGTAGTGTGGGTGGCATGGAATTCTAGGCGGAGTCAGATAACAAATTATTTATTGTAAAATAAACCTTTAATTACATTTATTTAATACAAATTATCAGAAGGGGTTGCATTGTTGTATTATTACATGTTGAAGTTATTTTTTATATCTGTGTGTGTGGTCAAATATCAATTCTAGATTATATAATGTTAGACATATGTGCTTGATATATTATAGATAAATATTTACATTTCATATTATTTATGATTTATATTTAGAATGATGTATAATTATTTTATTATATTGATATGGCAACAATTAATATGATATTAATGTTAATTCATATAATTTTAATAAAGTATATTTTATAAGCATTATATATTTATAAGATGAATAATTTTAATATTTGAATTGAATAGTTATTAGACAAATTAAAACTTATAATGAAAATAGGAAAAGTTAATATTTGGGAGCCGCTACAGTAGATTAAACTGGCGAAACCGCTGGGAGAGTTCACCACTGATGAGCCAGGCCCTCCCATTAATTTTTCTATTGCAGTAAGGGCAGTAGAAATAGTTTTATTTTTAAAAGAATCATACGCGTGTATAATAGTTTCGAATTTTGATAACAGATGTCGCGCTAATGCATCATAAGATTTTACTGTATTTAAATATTTTATGTGAAAATTCTTAATTTGATTATTTTAAGATCATTAGTTGGTTGGAAGTGTTTATTTGGAAAATTACTATGGCTACATCAACTATTTTTTTCTTTAGTTCCCAACGTTTCGGTTACTCACTATCACTCTCCTCATGGGAATGACTATTTTTGAATACAATCTTCTACTTATATATGTACATTCGGAAAAGATAGAATAAACTATATTAGATAAAGGGTTTCTTTTAATTTTAATTTTCGCAAGCTTTCGAGCAAATTTTCTGCTCTTCAACGGGCATATACTTCTATATACAATATCATGATGAACTTTGTACAGAAATAATTGAAAATTTTCATCTTGATATTGTATATAGAAGTATATGCCCGTTGAAGAGCAGAAATTCTGCTCGAAAGCTTGCGAAAATCAAAATTAAAAGAAACCCTTTACCTTAATATTGTTTATTCTTTCTTTTTCGAATAATTTCTAGGTAACTATTACTCACATACATGTACATGGTTTCTAAAAAATGATTCTTAATTTGATGTTTTCAGGATCCGGGATCTTCGTGTCCCCCAAGGGCGTGATGCTGCGGGCAGGGTCGGTGGGCCTCAGCCTGCTCATCTGGGCTGGTTCCGGGCTGCTCTGCCACCTCGGTGAGCGCTCCCCACACATTCCATTAAATTACAATCACCTAGTAGTTCTCAATCACATGTTTATATATACATTTTATTATAGAAGCCATATATATGACAATAAACTATTCATTTTTTAATCTGTAAACTTATATATGAAATAAGAATAATTTTGAAAAAAAAATAGTACAAATGTGATATTGTACTGGGATAAGGTTCATAAATTAAGAAAATAAAAAAGGCATCTCCTTATTGTGCAACTTAAAGTTGCTGATAGCTTGCGTCATCTATCTAGGTACAGCTTGTACCACGCTGACGAGGGCCAACAGCCCGAAACGCGTACGTGGTTAACTTTTCTTGATTAATCAAGAATGGGTATTTGGCCAATTCTGGAATAATTAAAAATCAACGAATAGTTGATATTTATTTCGATAGATTTCGAAAGCTATCAGAAACTTTCAGTTGAACGATAATAAGAAGATGCCTTTTTTTCTTAAGAATAATTTTGCTATTAGGCCTGAATATTTTTTAATTCTCGAAGTTAAGGTTGAAAACTTAACGTTAGAATAGAAAAGGAAAATTATTCCCTAGGTAAGAAAACATTATCGCTAGGAACGCACAAAAAATAATACTACTACGGAAGAAAATAACATATATAACAATAAAAGGAAACCTTTCTCGTTCGCTCTTCTCGCTATAAATAACATAGCCACACTGGCAAATATTTCTTTTCTTTAATTAATTTTATCAAACACACACACACACCGGGGTGTAAAAATGAAAATGAACTAAATGTCATATATTCATGGTAGATATAATATGATGTATCCGTGTGTTCCTTTTTTGTAAATAAAATAATATTTAAATAGAGTTTTTCCAAATGTGATTTTGATTATAGCATAACAAATATTTAAATGGTTTAACTATATTATAATATGATATAAAACATATTTGTGGAACTCTTGGGTAGAGATATCAATGATTTTGGTGATGCTCTCAGTATATAATAAATATTTATATTAAGATTATTCATGAGTCCGTATCAACAGTCTTTGATTTCCAGACTTAAGTCTGGTCATCTACGGACAATGACTTTCCAGAATGGTTGCAAGATTTTCCCACTATGTACTAAGTGCAATTCTCAACCTGCAACCCTAAAACACATTATTGACTGTATTGACTCATCCATTGATGAGTTCTACTCATCCCCGGCAGACACCATTAAAAGTCTCAAGCTTTACAAGCTTGATACCCTAATATGATTTAGTGGAAATAAGAAAGAAGAAGATGAGTCCGTGTGTCCAACATCTGAGTGTCCGTGCGTGAATTTTGAAAATAAAATCCATAATGATGATGTTGGTGATGATTATATATATTTATCTATGAGCCGCTCAATGGTCAATTTCGATAGTTTCAAATATGGATAAAACAGATAAACTTCTTTTGCTAGTCATTGGTAAAAAAAGCCAGAATTCCGGGAGATTTAAATATTTAAAACAAATATCTTAGGACTATGAAAACTGTAAAAATTGCTTCATCAATAATAATGTTTCCTTGTTTTTATTTTGTATTTAGCTATCAAATGCTACTAGCATGTAATAGAAATTTATTAATTAAATACATCCAAACCATGCATTTAATCCATCTATTTGCGCAAAGCTCGCACATTCATAAATAGGGCACAACGCCAGTTTTAGCATATTAGGCCAAATAAACACACCTTATACCATGGTTTCGGGCTATGATCCTCATCAGTACAGTGGCGGCTTCGATTTCATAGCGTCCTACGGCAAAAATAATAAAAGGTGCTTAAGCTGGTGAAGTGGTTAAGGCCGATCTTGGTCTATGATACGTTGTAAAAGTGAAGGAAGATGGTATTCAGATGCAAAAAAAGTCGCCGTTCTTCTAATAAATACATTTGAATGGATTTAATAAATGAATTCAAACTAGGTTTTATCCAGGAAATCATATTTTCGCAAGGGAAGCATTTCGAGAGAAGACTCCATGATGATGGATGGAAAAATAAACTGGCAGACGACGCGAGTGGGCGGCCGAGAAAGGCAAGCGTCTTAATTAAGTCGCAACAAAAGCAATTCCGTTCGTTAAGCAATTCCTTTCACTTCACTTGAAGTGTTTAGAGTTTAATTAAAACCCGAGTTCGAGAAATTTACAAATGAGCTCAAATTAACCTTCTAATATAAACAATATTAAAATCAAATGGAAATAAACCACTTCAATAATCTCTAACTGTGATATTTCTAAACACACACATATTAAGGTTATATATAAATTTTAAATAAATTCTTATCTGTTTACACATATCAAATGTGTGCGAAAAATTACTTTCAAAAACTGATTAGCGACTTTTAAAAATATTTATTTTTCTCTATCTAGAGCTCTTGAGTAGCTTAGGAGATGACGCAAAATATTTTATTTATATAATGTGTTATAATATTATTATATATATATGAATGCTATTATATTAAATTTTTTTCATAACATTACAAAGAGAAAATAAGCATATTCGGTAAAAATAATTTCAGTGTAAAGAAAAAAAGGTCATATAATAAAATATGTTTTTAAAAACTTAGCGTTGATATATATACATATATAGTAACATAGAAAATTAGGAAATACAAACCTCAGAATGACACACACAGCGATTTATATATAATATAAAACAAATTTATGATTTATCAAATATACCGGAGAGAGAGAGAGAGAGAAGTAAATAGTAAAGTTTAAATATTAGCGAAATATAATAAATAAATTGTTAATCTGTACATAAAATAATAATATATAATATTTTGCTAAATAGAGCTTCTACCCTGAGAGAGCTGTAACCCACAGCTTGAAAATCTTGTTGCTACTGAGAAAGGATTGTAAAGAATTTCGTCAGAGTCTTGGAAGTTTTGTTCCTACTAGATCTTTGCGTCCTTTTTCTTGCAGCATTAAGAGCGGCTTTATATCGTCTTGTTGTCTATAGGGACATCGTCATCTCGGAGGGAAGTTTTGACTTTGACACGGTGGTGGAATCCTGGAGTCAGTCGTGGGAAATATAGTTGACAGCACCCATGGCCTCAAGGTTTGCTAGGCAATCTTCAATTTGTCTTTCCTAATCTACCTATAATCTCCAGAAAAATGTAACTTAGAAAATTAGCAGAGACAAACTTCAGAATGACACGGCAATTTGTTTAATCTAAAACAAAATTATAATTTATAAAAACCAGATAGATAAGGAGGGAAGTTTAAAGAGCATCAAAATATAAGGAATAAAGTTGTTAATCTGTTCATAAAACAATAAATATTTTTCTACATTTTCCTGACCTCTCAGGAGAGCCATCCCTCAGGACGCTATCCGTTGACTTTCTACCTAGACGTGTTTCTGAGTGCATCGCCGTCCGCGGTAGTCCTACTTACTACTGAGCCGACGCCGTTCTCGCTCTGTATTATGACTATCATTTTGAAATAAAGGTCACTTATTGTTCGTTTCTGCCTCTCTTTTTGCCAAGTTTAATCACTTTCTGGCCCCCATTTCTTAGTGTTCCATTTTCAATGCCGCGCAGTGTATTTTCCCAAATAATAATCAATATATCGAAGAGATAAAATATTGTAGGGAACAAAATTCAGCTTTCAGAAGAGCGTTGAAACAATCTACCATTATTCGAAATTTTAAAAAGTGACTTAGCAGGTGATATTAGCTACAGCATTCGAAAGATGATATCTCTCAATGATTTTCTTTATTTAAAACTGTTTTTGAGAAAGAGACGATAATCTTTAAAATGAATAAAATTTTAAATAAATATCATCTCCGTTGATCTGCTGTAGCTAATCTACCATTTAGCGTTCCAGACATCATTCAAAGAAAATTATTAGAATAAATAGAAATTAGACAATTCTCTAGCTTTAAAATTCACTTTATTTTCAAATATTTACTACAAATTTAGTTTATAAAAGCCACAAAAAGACGATTTACAAAGTAATTAAGAATAGATAGAGATTATCGCGATAAGAGAAATGATCTAATAAGGTAATAGGTTTATACATCAAAAGTATGGCTTCGACAGATGATGGGTTGTTCCCAGGTGGTAGCTAGAACAGATCAAACTGAAGTTCTTGTTACAAGTAAACTTCCCTGTGAATATACGCGCAGGGATTTTGCTTGATGTGTTTTACTGAGGTGACGATCGGAGCCATAAATTCTAATGAAAATTCCCGATAATATTTTAACTTGACACATGCATTTCATTCTCTGTTTCTGCTCTGGTCATTTTATTCCCTTAAAACAACTTACTCAACCCATATCCTTTTAGTAATAGCAAGGATTGGAAACAGAAAAATATTCTGATATCTGTCGAAATAAAACGGTAACAAAACAAATCCAAACGAATAATTCATACGTGAACGTCCGGTAAAAGCATTGTTGACTTCCCCAGAAAAAAACACTAAAATTCACCTTTTTGTATTATTGTTTGAGAATGAAAACAATGAGTTTATCGAAACTGCTCGCGTTTGAATTATTCGATTTGGTCTTGTTATCTTGTGATTTTTACCTATAATCCAAATCCTAAAAAGGGCCTAATAAACTATTTTAATTCTGAGTGTATTGTGTTGTTTTCACAGGAGCTCTTTGTTATGGCGAGCTTGGGACGATGATCACCAAATCTGGGGCCGAGTATGTCTACCTGCTGGATGCCTTCGGTCCGCTGCCGGCCTTCCTGTTCTCGTGGGTCTCGGTGTTGGTTCTGAAGCCCTCCATGCTGGCCATCATCTGCCTCACTCTGGGCGAGTACGTCGTCGAGCCCCTCTACGCTGGTTGCTACCCGGATCACATGCTGGTCAAGATGGTCACCGTCATATCTATCTGTAAGTAGCTCCTCTAGAAAATGTACTCATTCTCATTCAAAAGATATACAGCGCATAAAAAAACACGTTTCCGCCCCTTGTCATTCACAAATGAATTGTTAGCGTATTGAGATAGAAGTCTTATTTACTCTCATAAAATCTAACTAAAATATTCACATCTATTGATAGCTTTCATTTCAAACGGAACATTCTGTGGATGCAGGTCTCATCACTCTTATCAACTGCTACGGCGTCCAACTTGCCACCGAGGTGCAGAACCTCTTCACGGCCGCCAAGCTTTTGGCTATCATCATCATCGTGATTGGCGGCCTGGTCAAAATCCTCCAAGGTAAATTTTTCCGTACAGATGCTTGAAGATCCGTGTACTGAACATACGTTTTATAATTCCACAGTTTAATATTAATAAAATTAGTTTTTAAACTATCAAAAGTATAGGTACTTTTATTAACCGAACATTCTATGTATCTGGAATATTACAGGAGCTCCATCTATGCTTCCTTTCTTCCTGTGGTTAATCCGTATAAGACCGGTGGTCTTTATAAAGCTTTGTGTGTGTGTGTATCTGGAATATTAATTTTGAAAATGTTTTTGTTGAGCTTGTGATTCTCTTGTTTCGCCAATGGGGACAAAATCTACAAGATGACAAACCTTCATGACTCACCCTATGAAAATAAGCTTGTGCGTGGGCTGATCCTAACATTGGTATTAAAAGTAGAAGGTAATAAGTTTTAGTTACATTTAAGACCGCTGTAGAATGAAATTTTCCTAAATCAATTTGTCTTCCACAATGGCAGCCGAAGTCTATAATGGAATTACTGCCAGAAATATGGAGTAGAGGGAGGTAATTCATTTAAGTTACTTTTTACGACCAGGAAAAAACGTCGATGTAGCCATTAGTAATATTTTCGGACAGGAAGCTTGTGAAAAGATTGCATTTACTTTTATAATCAAATTTAATTAGATCTTATAATATCACGTTCCCTATATATTGATTTATATTAAAATCCTTAGAGAGGAATCTAAGTAGAAATATTGTTTCATCATTAAATTTTGTCGCTTTTTTTGGTAGAGTTTTTTTTTTTTTTTTATAAAAACACGATATATATATTGATATTATAAATAATCTTTTTTTTTTAAGTGATATTATTAAAATCTTAAAATATTTTGGAAAACTCTCTCTACCTCTCTAATGATTTATTCAACTATTGTTTAATTTATGACTGTATGTAAATAAATTAAAAAGAACTAATAAATACACTCATGGACAAAACTTAAGGAAATTTCATATTTTGATTTCGCATGTAGTTTTTTTTTCAGGAGACAGAGGCAATGTTGTTGGCACTTGATTATCCCGTGTGCCTTCAATAAAGGTCACTTTGCATCAAATATCTTTCAGAGTTATTGACTGAAACCCGATATACATGTTAAAAGGTACAACTTCCTTTATTTTTGTTCATGAATGTACATTTATAAATGATGATGGATATAATCCATTGATATTTGAACACACACTATTGTCACATATTCTTTGAGAAATAATCAAAAATCTATTTTTGGCAAAAGTTTGATAAAATCAGTTAAATCGACAATGTGTGTGGGGGGATATCATCATAAGATTTTATTTATAATTATAAGGGAATCATCAATATGTAAGCATACAGCTGTGTGAAAATATTACTATAGGTTTACCTTGCATTTGTAAATGCAAAGTGTTAAATATATCTAAATGTAAATTTCAGGTCATAAAGAGAAAACACCGTAAAATAACCGATGTAGAAAACTAAGCTCGAATCTATTAAAATAGGAACCTATTTAAAAGAAGGTTTTTTTTTTTTAATATCGTAGATTTATTTCGTTTTTCCTACAGATGACTGAATATTATTTCTGAGGTGATACATTGATTATGTGAATATCTATGAAAGAGAGACCAACTTGATCTCAAGCCAAAGTCATCTTGAGCGCGCGCGCACTAGCAAAAAGCAATCCTGAATTTTCCATCCAAGTCACACACATTCAGTCCTCTTCTAGAAGTTATAAATCTCTCTCATCGTAAAGATAGAGGCTGCCTGGCCGGCATTCATATTTATATGAAAAATAGACACTTCGGCCAGTTGGAGTTTTTTGGAGAAAATAAAAAACTCCAACTGGCCGAAGTGTCTATTTTTCATATAAATCTCTCTCACTCCGAGGGAAAAAAAAGTCAGTGGACGAGTGGGTAACACCCTCGATTCCTGACAGTCATGAACCGGGATTGAATCCCGCGTTAAAATTTTGTTTAATATGTGATTCACATATATTATTCACTGTTTCAATTATCATGAACTAGGTTGCTCTTGCTGAGCGGTACCTATTAATGTGATTTTGAACCGATCTGAACTCCGAGGGAATTGATTTTTTTCTCATTATCCTTTGTACACGTGGTACAGGCCATGATAATCATGGTGGGTAGTAGATGACGACTGCTTTTACTGGAAGTGCACCACATGTCTACACATTTAGAAAGTTGTTCTAATTTTTCATTTACAAGTGTACCAGAGCTATGTTTTGTTACTTGCACTCACCTGTAGGGTTGGACTTTTACAAGAATCGGGAAGCACTAAAACATTTTTTTTTTTATTCTGAAAAAAAAAAGTATCCAATGAAGGGGGTTCGATCCCGGGTCGTGGTTGTCGAAGATCGACGGTTTATATCACTCCTCCACCAACTCCTGAAGGTAATTGTATCGATACAGAGTATATTGAAAATGGCAAGAGTTGGATTACAAAAATGAAAGCTAAGATAGTATCAAGGCAAAATGAGTAAATTAAACGATCCAGGAGAAGCATTACTAGTATATATAAATAAGGTGTGTTTATCAATTTATTCTATATCAAATGTTTATATAAGGCTAAAAACGTCTTTACAACGCATGACTGAGCCACGCGCAGCGACCACATGCTCCGACATCGCAAAAAAAGGAAACTACGTTGCGGAGAGCCAGAGGAGCTCAAAATATCCCGTCGTGTTGGAACAATCGCCTCATTTTTTAACGGTGGCTCCAAACTGCCTTCTATTTCACGCTAGTTGCGTTCCTCTTGTTATCTGTTGGAGTTTACAATCTTCAGGATACATCGTCTGCGCGAGTAAACTTTATTCAACAGCTTCTTGATCGGTAGTTCCGCCTCTCAGATAGGTAAATGTTTTATAAAGCAGCATTTACGTTTAGTATTGCGTGATTCAGCTATTCAACACACATTAATATTATTAGAGTTTGAAGTATTTCACTCTGCACATTTTAAAATATGAATTTCATACAAATTCAAAATGTGGTTAGTCTCTATTAGTTGAAGCTGCAGCCTCGTGGCGCCCAATAGAATTCGCGCAGGATGTTCATGATGCAACTTCACCCGATCTAATACAACAATAAAACATTCCGATAACCTACCCGAGTATTCCAAAAGTCCAACCGGAAGCTTTTCTAAGCACACCATGCTTGTTGTAAATCCACCGGAGTATAAACACTCTGCGGAGAATTTCAGGTATAGCATATGGTCAAATAAGAGAGAATACTCTCTATTTTGTAATCAAAAATAAACCGTGAATATACCCATCAACGTAAAGCCTGCACTATGACGACAAGGGTCAATATTCCCAGTCCCCTATGTGGTTGGCTTTTTCATGCTAATTCACGTTAGGGTATGTTGTCTGGGAAAATAATAGACAATTTATTTTTCTGATAGAAAAACAGAAACAATCGGTTTCACGATCAGGAGGTGCCTTTTCACTATAATGTATAAGACAATATTAATTATTTTTAGTGTCTTTTTCAGCGATCCAGATTTGGTAAATATGGTTCTCTTTGACTCGAATTATAACCGCCTTCTACAGCATTAGACCCATAGGAATATTCTCTCAGGCATTACTACCGACTGAATATCTTTGCATAAAAACAAAGAACAAATATTTTGATTTTTTGCAGTAGCACAGGGGACCTTATTATATTTAGCTCTCAGTATCGGCAAACAGAGAGCTTCACTAATATAACAAGAAGCTCCACATTCCGTTAACTGATTTTGTGCTTATATTATTATATATTTTTATTGGATAGGATAAGCACACACACACAAACAGTTAACGGAATGTGGAGCTTCTTGCTATATTTGTGAAGCTCTCTGTTTGCCGATACTGAGAGCTAATCTAATAAGGTCCCCTGTGCTTCTGCCAACAATCCAAATACTTTTTCTTTGTTTTTATCCAAAGATATCCAGACGGTAGAAATTCCTGAGAGAATATTCCTGTAAGTATAGTCTAGTGCTGTAGAAGGCGGTTATGATTCGTGTCAGAGAGAACTTAATCTTATTTTAAGATATATTTTACAGAGTATGAAGAATTCGGGCCAATTTGTGATCCCTCTACAGTTCACTAGAGAATGTATGGAATGTACACGAAATAATCTGATTGCAGTGTAAAATTAATAAGGTTACTTTTATAAGTTACTTTATAAGAATATTTAAGCATAAAAAAGAAAAGAAAAAATGCCACCTATTCCGTCCAAATAGATGCAAAGGCTATTTTTCATCTTTTGACCGCCCTTGCAATCTAGCAGACTCCTGTCAGAGTTTTTCAAAGCCCATCCGAAGATCATGGTTTCGGTTTATGATCCTCATAAGATGATTTGATTCAGTGAGACCCATAAGGGATTCATGAAATCTTATGAATTGGATAAATAAATGTTCAGGTGGAAAGGTAACTGGATCAATTCAATGACCCATAGAAGAGTCATAGCCCGAAAACACTATTTTCATATGTAATTTCCGAAATTTCCTAAACTGGTGTTGTGGTTTCGTCACTGACCTGAGTCTTCTAGACGAGCTGATCAACAGAAAGCGCAAAGTCATTGTGTATATTTTGACTGGAGAGGAGATTTTAAAAATTTACTTAGGGCAAAATTGACTATTTAAGTATGTAGAAGATATAAAAAAAATAATTTTATTTATTTATTATAGTTTTAATTTTTAATTTAAATAATTGTTTGTGAGAAATATCACAAGAAACTGAGTATTCTAAAATAGTTCAAAAAAGGTCAGTTTCCCGGTTGTGTCATCCGAGTATGGCGTTGTTTCAGATGTCCGACAACAAAAAAGCGCTCGAGGGAAAAAAACGTCTGTTGTCAATTTTAGGCGCCACTACGCAACGCGCCATGTAGGATCTGTGGGGATGTTTTAGCGTATCGATTGTTCTAGATATTTGATATTTCATTTATGACACATACAATATTTATTGTTTGTAAACTTTGAGAGAGTCAAAATATTAGATGAACTCAAATTGGAATTTTTGTGGAAGATAAAGTGGAAAGACCTAAACCTATGGTTTCGATTAATTTCGGCAAGAATGGGCAAAATGGAGAACGCCTATTTATAAGGGTTATATATATATGTATGATTCATTTTATTCTAATTAAGAAGGTTTCTTTCAATCTATTTAATTTTAATTTTTCAAATTTATATATATCGAGGTATAACAAATACACATTAATATGACGAGAAGGTTCCAATGGGGACACTTGAGGGTTGTTAAAAATATTTCTAACGCTGTTCCGTTGTGTGCAGGACAGACCGAGCACTTGTCCTCGGGGTTTGAAGGCTCCAAGTATTCTTTCGCGGACATCGCCACGGCTTTCTACAGCGGGCTCTGGGCGTACGACGGCTGGTGAGCTCTGCTGGCATCACCTTAGCGATTTCTTTCTTTATGGACTTTCCTAAGTCCTTGTTGCATGCTGGCGTCACCCTAGGGATTTCTTTCTTTATGAACTTTCCTAAGTCCTAGTTGCATGCTGGCGTCACCCTAGGGATTTCTTTCTTTATGAACTTTCCTAAGTCCTAGTTGCATGCTGGCGTCACCATAGGGATCTCTTAACGGACTTTCCAAAAGTCCTAGTTGCATGCTGGCGTGGCACAATATAACACTTCCCCTGTTCAGATGAAGGTCACGACCTATAACCATGGTATATACCGGTTGTCTTTTGCCTGAATTTGATAGAGTTGGTGTTGTATAAATTTGTTTCATCATGATTTTTACGCAGATATGTTGAATAAAATCCACTGTTTTAATGCGCTTTAAACTTTTTTAGAGGTGCCCTTTTTCTTCATATCATTTGGCTGTCACCAGGATTGCCACTCTTGCAAAATGGCTACCTAATGTGTTCTTATTCCTTGTCATTGTGTATTTGGGCATAGCGTTTCTTTTAATGGTTAAATATAGTAAACGACTTATATAAGTCCAACCTGAAACCTAAAAACTTCTATTTGCGTATTTAAATATTATTTAGAATGAGTACTCAAAGAGTAGTCGCCCTAGCCAACGTGACAAGCCTAGTGACAGATTAATGGCTCGAGCAACTCTGGATGAAGCACCAGAGGCTGGACGAAAGAATGGCGCCTTTCATTCTGTCGCTGCGTTGTTTTTGGCTCGCATCTCGCTTTCTTTGTTCGCTAAATAAACCCTTATCTCTTCCTAGCTTCCTCGAATTACCAAACACTACCGACAAAAGCCAGATCTTAAAACGGTGTAAGATTAGGTAACTATCGTAAAGATAGAGGATGCCTGGCCGGCATTCATAGTTCTTCAAATTAAAGATGGCCGAAGTATTTATTTAACTTTAAGAACTATGAATGCCGGCCAGGCAGCCTCTATCTTTACGATAATTAAGACCAATTTTGGTCCCGAGGTTGGCCGAGGTATCTTTAATTTGAAGAATTAGGTAGCCAGTTAAGCTATTGTATTTCGATGTTCCAAGATCCATCTGTCATCTGAAACTTTTGACAATTTTTATTCGAAAAAGAGGCCTTCTTCATTGTTATAAAAACATACCTAATCACAAAGAATCGGAATATTTAAGATATGTTTAGGCATTTATGTAATTGAGATATTATATAAATGTATGTTCTGTTTATTTCAAAACGCGCTATATACCCATCCTAAGTAAATTGATTGAAGGCATCCAAAACTTTACATTTAATATATTAATTAATGTTTTATAATATTTTGTAACGTCATAGTTTTTATCCAAATCAACACATATAATACCCATTTCCCACATTAATTCAATCTTTGAGCATATACCAGAATCAGTCTAATTGATTTATACGTTTCAGGAACAACTTAAACTACGTGACTGAAGAAATTGTGGACCCAGCAAAGTAAGTAGCTGCTGTAACTTGAATATTAAAACTTACCATCAAATTTGGTTTCCAATTACTCGTATAAAAAATAGTGTAAAACTAATCCCGTCTTTATACAGTGTATAGTTAAGTTTTCAAATATGGGTATAGATAGAGAAAGCATAAGGACAATAGACTCAAAATCACAAATTTCCATGATTTTATTGATGTATTCAATGAGAAGTAGATTTCGAATGATTTTCTCTCTCTTAACTCAATATCATAAACAAAGTCAAAATTCTAGGTACACCATCGCCATTCACAAACCAATTCGTTGAGCCTCGTTGACTTAGCTATACGATACCGTCGATCTGTTTTCTGAAAATTACAATAAATTAAACAATTGTATCAACAAATTGTGCGATATATATACCTTCTCGTCCTTTATAATATATGGCTTGTAGAATTATTTTTCTTAATGTTCTTACAGGAATCTTCCCTTGGCCATCACCATTGCGATTCCGGTAGTAGTGCTGTGCTACGTGGCGGTGAACATCTCCTACATCACCGCCATGTCGAGCGCCGAGCTGCTGGCGTCGGAGGCCGTGGCCGTGGTGAGTACGGCCAGCGAGCTTGTCAAATTGTCAAATCACACATTGAATTCATTCCACCCCAGTATGTAGAAACTATGATTTGAATATTAGATTTATACTCCTTACACCTCTTGTGTATTTTAAACAAAATATATTGTGAACGTTCTGGTGTTCGATCTACGTCCCACTCAAACCATCGCAACGTTGAGACGATTTAAAAGAGATAAATATATACAATAGGTATTCTTTTGAAAATAATCAGAAAAATTATTCGTTATATTTTCTATAGAGAATTGAAAGAAATTGAAAATTTTGACTGTGTTCAACTCAACATAAAAATGATTTTAATAGTTAATATAATCGATATCGTCATGATTATTGGTTTTGATTGACGTTAAAACAGTTGGGGAGTTAGATTTTCTTAAAAAAAAAAACAAATATATGAGATTTATTTTATACGATGCTCTGTGCTAGAGCTAAGAATGGTTGTTTAAAAGGAAAGTGCATCATGTAGCTTTTTTAATAAGGCATTTTAAATGTACTACCGAAATTTTAATCTCCCATATTTTGAAATTGAAGAATTGCTAGTAAAGAAATGGCCCAAATGGCTTGAAAATCCGTTACAGCATTTCGAAGCAGATGGTATTATTGAAAGCTGTGCAACCTAGTGTTTCTGTGATAAATTCCATAAAAATTATTTTATTTACAATCAAAATAATCTTATCATGTAAACTTAAATAAAAAACATTAGTTTTAAAATGTCAAAGGTCAAAGACAATTTTAGAATAAAATTAATTTAAGTGTGTGAAATAGATCGAACACCAAAACGTTTTATATATATATAATAATTTTAATAAAGAAAAATATATTCTAAAATTTGACACCTATTTTTAATATTTTCAAAAGAAAAGGTTACCTTTTCTTAAAATAATAATAAAAATTATACATAAAAAGTATAATTTAGGTTTATTAAATCATAAATTGTGCTATATTTAATACCACTATATATTCTATCCTACAATTTGTATCGAAGAACTGCTTACTACAAGGGGGGATCAATAAATAAGGTGAATTATCTTATTTCTTAAAAATTAAAAAAGCAAAAATAATTTAAACCACAGAATATTAAAATATAACATCGAGAGACTATTTAAGGTGTTCTGTTCTTTTTCCCACGCGCGGCGCGAGACTTATAAATAAACTAAAATGGAAGCTCCCTTGAAGGATTGCACCACGCTTGAACAATGTGCAGTTATTCGTTTCTTGAATGATGAAGGTATTCAAACATCTCAAATATGCCAAAGAATGTAAAATATCTATGGTGAGTCTTGTTTGTCTCAAAAAACATTTATAAATGAGTTAACGAGTTCAAAAATGGACGAATTACATGTACCGATATTGAGCGACCTGGACGACCAAGTGTTACAGCGAACCCAGCACGATAAATGCGGTTGAAATCTTAATTTTGGAGGATAGAAAAATATCCATTTTTACCATAGCCGACAATTTGAATATAATCTATAGAACTGTGCACACCATTATTAAAGAACAATTGCAATTTAGAAAAATATGCTGCAGATGGATTCCACATTTCCTTAATTTGGACCAAAAACTTAACCGTATTCGGGTTTCAAAGGCTCTGTTAAAGCGGTATGAAGAGGAAGGTGATCATTTCCTTGACCAAATTGTAACTGGAGATGAGAGTTGGTGTTATCATTATGATCCTTCGACAAAACGTGCATCTATGGAATGGAAACGAGGCGACTCTCCAAGACCAAAAAAAAAAAATCAGGTCTCAACGTTCGGCCGGTAAAGTTTTGTTAACAATTTTTTGGGATGTTGATGGACCAATCTGTCTTGATTTTGACGATGTATAGAAAGCCAAGGTGATTATTTTGAATGAATCATGTCCTAATTTTTAATATCGTTCTTATTTTTTTTAATAAATTATAATTCACCTTATTTATTGATCCCATTTGTAATTCAAACTACACGTGAAAGATAAATCCCACGTCTTGAATTCGGTCATTGCACTCTTACATGACGATCACTTTTATTTCTTCGTCTTCTTCTTTATCTCCACTCAATCATATTAGGGTCTGGGTGAAGTAGAATGCGTCTGCCTTTGTCATTAATACTGGGATCACTACTCAGTGGCAGGTCGACTTAGCTCCAAAAGAAATGGCCCGCCTCTGACATGAGGAACAGACGCCATGTGCAGCCGCTCCTAACATGGAGTACAAACTGCTGCTCATCCTGTATCCCTGGATCAGGAGCCCTTAAAGGGTACTATCAGCCGGGCCAGCTGACCCCAGGTTTTTTACCGAGCTTGTTACTGCTCCCCCCTCCTCCTTTTTTATCCGGGCTTGGAACCGGCAAAGGCGGAGTTCGATCACTTTTATAAAGTAAATCAATAACGACGAGAAATTAAGCACCCTATTTCCCTAAAGTTTTTCAAACGTTGAGGAGCAGAAATAATTTACTCAAAATATCAAACACGTTGTTTAAATCCTTTAATGATTTCAAATGTGTATGCTGGGATTAAAAAAAGAACCGCCTTGTACGTGTGAATTTGTAATGCATATTTTTTTTCGCAGTATTGAGGCTGAAGAGGAATATTAAATTATTCTAACGGTTGTTAAGCGATTCCAGAAATTTTATTTGGAGCATTCTGGCATTCAGAATCCAATATAAAAAAGTCATCTCCTTTGTGATTTAATAAGTAAATTGCGTTATATTTGAAGCAATAACATTGAATTCGCCATCAAGAATTTCTGTCACTTTTCAATTGATAACTTGAAATGTATCTGCTTGGCCATTCACAAGTCCTTATCTCGTAGATCGATCAAGAAAACAAAATTGAAACTACTAATAAGAAAAAAAATCTTCAGATCGTGAAACTGAACGTAACTGATGGCTTGTGCCACACACACATACATACATTCTGAATATAGAGCAATCCATATTCAAATATTTAGATAATAAAAAGTCATATATTGGATTGAATAAAAGATTTATTTGCCAATATTTTGGCTAAACGCCAACCTTTGTCAAGGCATTACATATTTGTATGAACCAAATCAGTGCCGCATAGTGTTATAATATCTCGGTATAAATATTAACAAATAATTGATATTTTTATTCCGGGATATTGCCCAAAAATTCACTATTAGTTTATAACTATTTCAATAGATACGTAAGTCTTATCAGCCACATTCAATTTCACAATTAGGAAATCCGTCTTTCTTATTTTTGCAACCAAATCTTGTACATTTCCTCTTTATTCTATTTTTTATATAATGATTTCAATGTGTTTTTATACTTTTATCCACTCTCCATTGTTACTCCAGTAGCTCAAATTCTCAATCCATCGTAAATTATTGTACAAAGAATATTATTACCTAAAATCATCAGTAGTTATTTGGATATTTTTTTGCTGATTCAATATTTAGATTTTCATGTTTATCATCATATGATCATTTTTTAGTTAATTATAATTGTTGACCTTTTTTTCAAAAAAATTGAAAAGATATTAAAAATGAATGTGGGTAGATATATAGTTTAAGCAGTCTACGCTACACACACGTACGCAAGCAAACTCTCCTAGCTAACGATAGTCGATATCTCTTGATTATAGTCTGTAGAATATTGAATTTCGCTTGAGAACGTGCGTGCTTAAATATGAAGAAACTCATTGCGATTTTTTAAAAATATATTTTCATACTAAGCATTTATAATATGATGCACTAGCGCGCCATCTGTTATCAAAATTCGAAACTATTTTAGAACGCGTAAGATTCTTTTTGAAATTAAACAATTTCTACTGCCCTTACTGCAATGGAAAAATATTTTTCATACTATTAATTAAGACTACTAGGTCGTACATAGTTTACCTGTTTACACCGAGACGGATTAATAGCAGTTCCTTTCTCTTTCATAGAACATTCTTTCTTCTTTGTTAGTTTTTAATTTGTCTTTATATACGTACTACAAGTTTGAAATATAGTGCATAAAAATACGTATGATTTATTTATCATAGGCGTATATTGTTTTTAAGAAATAATATTGGGTCGTTAATTAGGTATAAAGGCAAGCTATCTTGACAATACATTTATCTATATTTTACCCTCTCATTGTGGGTGAACCAAGAATATTTATCTTTTGGGTAATTAATATTTATAGCATAAACATAATCAGACACAATTTGATTAACAATAATTATCTTCAATTTATCAGGTATAAATTTTTATTTCACATTTAGATGTCATTGGTATCGTATGGCTAGCCATATACATTATGCATTATTAATTATATATAACATATTTCATTTATATTATATCAACATTGTGCGCAATAATATAACTTTGGAAAATATATGAAATGTATATTAGAAAATTACGAATCAATTATCATTGATTATTTCAATTTCTTCTAGATATTATTGCTATATTGTGTCGTTTTTATTTTGAATATACACTGGTCCGCAAAATTAAAGGAACAACACATGTTTAAGAAAAAGAAAAGTTATATTAAGGGATATATCACAAGTTTTGGTATTTTCAAAAGCTTCCATGAATTAAGAGAGTATGTAAAACAGAAAAACAAATAAAGTTGTTCCCAATATGCAAAATACCACCGTCTATGTTGACTCCGCCTCCAGCACGTGCCTGAGTCTTTCTCAAAGCGTCCTAATTTTACGCTCCACTAGATTTTTATTGAACCTTTTTGTTTTTTAAAGTTTTCATGGCTTATAAAAAACATTTATCACAAAAAAAAAAAAAACAAGCTAAATGGAAGGATGGAAGCAGGCCAATCACAGGCAGAAGTAGCAAGATGGTTTGGAGTGACAAGAAACGTTGTCTCAAGGCTTTGGAAAAAATTCAAACGACAGCTAATGTTGTCAGAACACCCGGACAAAGACGGCCAAGGGTCACAACGTTAAATCAAGACCGTTGAGTCTCCTTGTGCGTCGCAATAGAATAATGACAGCATCGCAACTACGAAGTGACCTCAATGCAGCTACAGGAGTCTTAGTATCAACTGATACAATACGCAGAAGGCTTCACAAGAAGGACCTCTATGCTCGACGACCCATAATTTGTGTGCCATTGATACCACCTGAAAAGAGGGCAAGGAAACTTTGGTGCAGACAACATATCGCCTGGAATCCAGATGAATGGAGGCGTGTAATGTTCACTGATGAGTCCAGATTCTCTCTAAACAGCGATTCTCGTCGTGTCTTTGTCTGGAGAGAGGTAGGAACCAGAAATAATTCCCGGAATATGGTTGAAAGGGATCCCTACAGAAGCCAAGGCTTTATGGTCTGGGCTGTAATCTTCTTGGGCGGTCGCACAGCACTCCATATTTTTCGGCAAGGAACCCTGACTGGACAGAGGTATCGGGACGAGATCTTGGCAGCATATGTGATGCCTCAAGCATTGGAAATGGGAGAAAACTTTCTTCTAATGAATGATAATGCCCGTCCACATAGGGCTGGTGGGGTCAACACTTTTCTCCAAAACCATGCAATTGCTCGGATGAATTGGCCAGCTCGATCCCCAGACCTAAATCCCATTGAGCATGCATGGGACAACCTAGGACGGCGGATCTCATCCCTCCAACCCCCTCCTAGAAACACTCATGAGCTAGAAACATCCTTAACACAAGAGTGGGCGTTGATTCCACAGGAGCTGATAAAACTCCCTAATTCTTAGTATGGGTCACCGATGTAGAGCCTGTCTATCATTTAAAGGCGATCACACCCCATATTAACAACAATATCCAAGATATTCATGCACTGACTGCAAGAAGATCATTGCTTGACCGGCTAATTTGCATAAAATACGTGTTAGAATTATTTTATTTCGGGTATTCTAATCAATAATGGAATAATAAATTTGTGTATAAAATTTCATTGATAAATGTTCAATAAAATTTGAGATAAATGAAAAAAATATGTTGTTCCTTTAATTTTGCGGACCAGTGTAATATATTTGATTTTTAGAGTTATATTTTTCTTCACTGCCTCATATGGAGGAGTTTATAGATAAGCTAACTTATTTTGAAAGAATATAATTTTTGAAAGGAATTGGGTCAATCCTAACGCAAAGGGATCAAAATTCCGCCAACATATACGCCGATGTTCATTTTA